>OX243817.1:27866387-27868887 GCA_945859605.1 Lumbricus rubellus | reverse complement strand
TGGATGGATGGATGAATGAGTGGATGGATGGATGGATGGATGGATGGATGGATGAATGAGTGGATGGATGGATGGATGGATGGATGGATGGATGAATGAGTGGATGGATGGATGGATGGATGGATGGATGGATGAATGAGTGGATGGATGGATGGATGGATGGATGGATGGATGAATGAGTGGATGGATGGATGGATGGATAGATGGATGGATGGATGAATGAGTGGATGGATGGATGGATGGATGGATGAATGAGTGGATGGATGGATGGATGGATGAATGAGTGGATGGATGGATGGTGTCTGTTGGTGGTGAGGCGAGTGGCATACGAGGCAGACAGAGAGTTCACTAATCCTCGGGTAAATGAGACAGACCGGCGCCACGAGAAGAGACGACCAGCAGCAGCAGCTGATATAGATAAGCGATTGGATGATGTTGCATCGATCCTCGCATCCTTGCAATGACTAGTCGGCTATGAATTAATTTCAAAACATCAAGGAATTACACGAGAACGACTACACGTATACGTGTGTTACATGGTCTTTCTCATCAGGCCGTATATACAACGATACACAAGCGTATGTCGACTAATGATCTATCACATACATGTATGCAACCCTATGCAATGTACGTCTACATGTATGTGTGTTTGTGTATGCATATATTTTTGTATAGTATAATTATAACTAGGTAGCCCAGTTACCGTGGCATTTTAAGCTATTTTTACAGAGACTGTTTATCGTTTAGTCCAGCTGTCCGAGAACTACATGTAACAGTGCCCTGATAATTTGTGGGGCGCGGTGGTGTAGTGGTGGCGTCATTGCCTTGGAGCCGGAAGGTTCGAGGTTCGAATTCACCTCGCCGCGCAAGCACCTTGGGCAAGTCCTTCGATCACAATAATTATTGCTCAGCGTGTCGGCGTGAAACTCCGATGCAGTGTCCGCTCTGCATTCTGGAGCGCCTCTGAGTAAAAAGAGCTTGAAGGGGCGCTATAGCAAGTGCACATACAAACAAACAAACAAACATTCATAAGTTTATTCAGACTAAGTATTCGAAACTATACGAAAGACTTTATTATAAATCAGATTTCGACAGAATATATTGTCTGGTACATCAGGTAATTTTATACAATTTCTTAATGACTTCATTGGGATGCAGCGGCTATTAATAGATGAGAATCTGCCGCCATAGTTTTGAATCGCATCACAGAAAACCTTCGAAGTTGGTTGGATAAATGAATGAATGAATTACTGAATGAATTACTGAAAAAAATGCGTGTTTGAATGAATGAAAACACAGAAGAAAGGTAGAATAAATATAGATAGATGAATAAATAAAATAATAAATAAATTCTTTAATAAACCTGACAGATTTCGCTATTGTACATTTCCAAATACTTGATGTATCTTATATACATGGATAACTCTGTTTAGATACAGGGCCGGATTTACCTGTAGGCAAACTAGGCAACTGCTTAGGGCCTCCGGATTCTGGGGGGCCTCCAAAAATGAACTTCTAAATGATAAAAGCCACCGAATTTTGACTTAAGTTCGAACACACTTGCTCTTTTAGTCTAGTTCTTTAATAGTTAGGCCTAATTAAGTTGAACGCTTGCGTCATACACCGTAAGAACTCGCGTCAACCGATAATTTTATATTATTATTGTGCAGCCTATGGCGGAAAGTGAGGAAGAACATGTTAGTTGAATGTTTGAGCGACGGTAAAAGTGCATCTTAGCGTATTTAATTATTCGCCATTGCATGGGTTTCACGGTTTTCACCGTTTCAGTGTTTATCAGATACAAGTCGAATTGACGAAAATAAGTCGGATTATTAAAAAATATTTTTTTACTGAGATAGAAGTGGGATTGATTAAAACAATCTCGCTGAAATCGAAGTTGGATTCATGACTAATGATTTCTAATTAAATATATTTCTAATTAAATAGAAGTGATAGGCCCTATTGATGAAACAATTCCTGCCTAAACAAAAGCGCGATTGATTAAAATGAATTCTTGCAGGAAAAAATCGATGTAATGTAAAACTTCATTGTGATTTTTGGTATGTAGGCCTAGGCCTAAACCATAAAAAACTGGAATAAAACGAGTGTATCAATTACAATTCGACTTGTTAGAGACTAACAGTAGTTGATCAAACATGGATCACTGGCGCAATATGCATTAGGAATAATACTTAGATGTAGCAATATGCATTTTTTTCTGTTTTTATTCTTAACTTAAGTGGGGCCTCATAATTGAAATTGCCTAGGGCCTCACTCTGTTCAGATCCGGCCCTGTTTAGATAGTCGTGTTTACACCTATACTGTTTTTCATACATAAGTTTATTTGCAGGTCCTTAACGATTGTTTCATGTCTATTGTCTGCATCTTCATCATTGCAGAGGTTTGGTTTCTAAACAGACGGCTTGCGCGCCATCTAATTACTAGTTTTCTTCTGCATAGGAATTAACGCACGAAAAGCCTATAACGCTCGAATAGCTGC
>OX243817.1:27853887-27861387 GCA_945859605.1 Lumbricus rubellus | reverse complement strand
TGTGGAGGAGACGGAGGAGGAGCGCTGCTGTCTAGACTCCTGCGATGACACATCAGTTATTCAGATTTCAATCTGAATTCACAAACTCAATTGCGAATCGTTTGGATCGCACGAGATACAATCGTCCTGTAGCGATCGGTTTCTGAGTCTCAGCAGTGAAACCTTCGATCTGTCTCCGTTGGTCAATCGGTCATTCAGTCGGTGGTCAATCTTTGGTCAATCTGTGGTCAATCGTTGGTCAATCAATCGAGCGGTGGTGTCTCCATCTGTCACTTCCACCAACACTGGCGATCACCGTTTGATTCATTCATGCATGAGTGGAAAGATACGAGCGTTACATTACTTCGGAATGTTTGCAGACCATTACACGTAGACTGAAATCCATTGTGAGCGTATAGAATACAATTACAGTGTTTCGGTGGAATGACTCAAAGCACTGTTTAATATGTTCGATTTAAAGTAAAATCAAAAACATTCCTGCAGCTGTGCAGTCGGTGATCTTTAAAGAAGCTTCTGATGTACATGTAGTCCTACATGTATGCGGACATTGCGGAGTACAATTATTCTTCTCACTGGATGCAGTAATTACTTATCACTGCAGTTGTGAAGGGAACGATAGAGAGAATCGGATGATTAATTCGTTAACCCTAATCCGAACAAGGGGGGGTCTGGCCAGACCCCCCTTCATATATTCCGTGCATAACTTTTTTAAAGGTGATAGTTTCTCAAATTGATTTTATGACTTTGTTCCTATATGGATGAGCTACAATTAGCACATCTAAGCGACCAAATCGGTTGAGTGATAAGGAGATACTCAAGATAATACTGGTAGATACTGTATAATGTTGACCGTTTCGACAATAAGAGCAACAACAAAGAATGTGAACGTGAAAAGATACCAATGCCTGAATAACAACCTTCAGGTGTTTCTTATGATAAAAACAGTATTGAAATTGAAGATGATGATGAACATGATGATGAGACTGGACTTAATAGTGAAGATGATGATGACGAAACTGTTGATACTGATGAAGCCGAGATCTGAATACAAGTAAAGATCCGGATATGTTTGGCAGAGAAATGCATTGCCAAAAGGATGTGCTCTGTTGCACAATGTAGTTATCAAAAAATGTGGAATAAAAAAATACGGACACATTATATGACAATATTCAAGATAGTATTGACAGTTTCCTAACCAATGAGATGAGAGACATCATCATTCGACATACAAACCCGGACTATGATACATGCTTATAATTTAGGTGGAGGTATGTTCCATTAATTTTTTGATATATATTTTATATAAAACAGTCATATTGACTTTGAATTTAACAGCATTTAATACTAATATTTCTAGAATTATGATTTCTTTATTTGATTTTCCAAATTTTATAGATAGACAGTTATTGAGTCCATGAAACAGGTATGACAAACCGTCGCAATTAATGTTACCAAACATGTAGAGGGGTCTAGTCTAAAATTCATCATAAAAACGATTTATGTTGCATAGAGAGACTAATACATTGTTGTTTTTAGTCATTCTGACATCATCCTACAAAATTGGCATATAAAAAACACTATTACCTATGAAAAACCTGCATTTAAACGGGGGGTCTGGCCAGACCCCCCCTTGTTCAAATTAAGTTGGATTTTCGCTTGTTCGGATGAGGGTTAACCTTGGATAATAATTACCACTCTGATGTGCATGTATATTAAACGGAGATTTAATTATAATTTGAAAATGTGTTGACTGGAGCCGCAGTTTTTGTTTGTTTTAAGCCACTTATTATATTATTATTCTTTTATTATAACTGTCAGTTTCATTGTATTCATTAAGACTTACTAAATGTTTTCGTTTTTAATTGAAGTGTTGCACAAAGGCTATGCAGAAATAGTCCCGAGAGAAGTTAGACAATCATTATTTACATTACTGTTGCTGTTGATGTGGCAGTTTTTGCTGTCAGTACTGATATCATGGACCATATATTGACGCTGGAGTGCAACTTGTGCTGTGTTTCAGACTTTCAATTTAGGAATTTCAAAAGAAGCATTTCAAATTGTTTTTATTGTGCACATTTGTGATAGAAATGGTGGTGTAGTGGGTTTTTTCATTGCCCTGCAGCTGGAGGATTGCAGGTTCAAATCCACCTCAAGCTGCCGTGTAGGGACCTTGGGAAAATCCTTCACTCGCAATTGCTCAGCGCTTCGGCGTGAAACTCCGATTCTGTGTCCGCGCTGTAGTCGGGAGAGCTTCTGGGTAGAATCTTGAAGAGGCGCTATAGCAAGTGCACATACAAATAAACATTCATGCTCCTAAAAATTTTCGAAGCTGGTAACACGAAGTTGCTAAACATTGCTAACCATTGGCTGCCATTCTGGAGTACTCCCGAAAATTAAATTTACGAGATATGGCTTTTTATACAAAATAGTGCAAGTGTCACTAAGGATAGATACCTTGGTTTGAATGACTCTAAATAGTGAAGTTTTTTTAAAACTGGAAACTCGTTACCAGAGAACCAGAGAAATTATAAGCAAAAACAGAAAACCTCTGCTTTCTCTGCCGTTAACAATATCATGACGAGCAATATACTTCATTTGACTTATCGGGATTTGAACCCAAGCTATACAGTCTACATACATAGGCGGAAAACTAGGGGGACAGATGGGACCGTCCCCCAATAAAAGTGTTGAGGGGACGGCCCATGCATTGGTCCCCCCCCCCCAATAGTTGGGCATCAAGACTAAAAAGTATCGGAAATTTTTACGGGCGGCGAAAAATAGAAATTTTTCATGACGTTTTGGCCGGATGACTAAAAAAAAGTCATCAACTTTTTTGTCGGCGAAAATCAAAAAGATTTCTTTGGAAATGTTTTTTCCTCCGTCGAAAAATCTCACGTCTTTCCTTCGGCCACTCGTTCGTTTCCTTCCCCCCCCCCCAAATCTCCGCCCAGGTTTCCGCCTATGTCTACATATGAAGGCCTAAACATTGCGTGCATTGCCTAAACATAGCCTAAACACAGAGTGAAGTTGGGGCACGCATCCTGTATAGACAGTCACATTCATTTTGACCCTTGCTATTTAGTTAGCAATTTCTATGACGCTCACCAAATGCAGGCCGTTATCAGCAAACTTACAATGTACCAAAGGTAACCGATAGTTTCCAGCTACATGTATGGCCCAACACCCATATGGATGTCAGAGGTGTACTAATAAAAAGATTAGCCTTATGACCTTAATTAATGGATCTCTTAATCATGTGTTGATTAAACTACCTTTTTGGATGTTACATGTATGTTGGCCTAGCGGACCGTACAAATCATGTTTTTTTAATTGTACAGAGCTACATGTGATTTTTAAATCTTACTGCCATGGATTTACGAATATACAGTTATCACTCGCAAGAAATTGAAGTGGTATTCTGTCCTGTCATATTCTCAATGTTACCATGTTTACAATTTGGTAAAAAAGAAAAAATAATGCTGACCGCATTGGCAAAATTCTGTACTGACTTCAGAGTTATAATTATGGCTGATAAAACTTAAAGCTAACGGGACTAAAATTTAGATTCGGTCGAATCTCAGAGCAGACTGAGGGCTTCGAGTGTAACCACTTGGAATAGGATTTGCAGGCCATTTCGAGTGACCCATCGAGGGATGAAAGCACCGCCACTTATTCGGTAATTTTGGCCCAGAATTCTAATAATTATAGGCCATAAATGTCAAATGAAGTGTTGCAAAACTGTCGCATTTGTCTCTCATTTACAAAGTTTCGGTGTAATGATGCATGTATTAACCGGACATGTACAACCATAGTTAACTTCTTACCACATCTAAGCGGTCAGATATAAACAATTCATGGGATATATACGGTCAGTGTGATTAGTCTGGACGTTTGCCTTGCAACACCTAAAGCGAGAGAAGGATATAGTGTTGATTTGAAGTAGTCACCCTGTAGAGCAAAAGTCCTTCACTCACAATTGCACTGCAACTTCATCGATTGCAGCTGTCGCTGCTGCTGCATGGTCATTAGAAAGTGTCGCTTTATAAATGCACTGCAGCAGTAATTATTCGTATATTAATACATGGGCAGCACTATGTTTGTGTCATGAAAGATTAAGCCTGTCGACACATTCACACACAAATACACATCAACAGACTTTCCTAATCGACAGCAAAAATTGTTTGACACGAAATGGTCTGATGCCACTACAATACGGCTTCTACCTTAACTACTTTTCCGTGCGGCAAACGTCGTCGCTTTTGTCGTCGTGTAGTGCAGACTCACAACAACTACTCCGGTCCCACTACATTGACTACAACTACTACCACGCTAAGCAGTAGTTTCGACTACATGTCAAATCTCAATGGATCTTGTAATTTACTCTGACATGCGCTGCATGCATGTTATACGACTTAGTGGTCGTTCATTCATTCAGTCGAAAGCCTTCTTCCAATCAATAAAGAGCATATAATAATAATATAGGCTGTGGATTGACAACAAAGGTCTGCCTTTACCCCCGCCCCCACCACTATAACATGTAGAGTAGCAGACCCAGCTGGAAAAGAGTCCTTTGCCTCTCTGGTCGTCGTTCCTCATACTTGGCCGCCACCGACATCATGATCGATGGACTGAATGTCACAGCAGCAGTTGGTCTAATCCACACGTTTTCAATGAACATTGAAGGCAACGACGATAGCCAATGTCGTCGTCGTCGTCGTCGTCGTCGTCGTCGTCGTCGTATACGGGTTGTTATTAGCGCATACGGATTAAGCGCCGTCTAATAATATTGAGCCTTTATAACATAGGCTATCCGCAAATCAATACTTGGAAGTGAGGAGGGTGTACATGTATATGCAATTCAATACAGAAAAGTGGACGACTGGTAGCTATCCATCCTACGAATGATAGCTATCCATTATACAAATGATATCTATCAGTATCCGACATACGACTGATAGTTATCCATTCTACAAATGATATCTATCCGACATACGAATGATAGCTATCCACTATACAATTGATAGATCTATTCATACTTTCCACGAATGACAACTATCCAACATACAAATGTTACCTATCCATCCTACAAATGATACCTATCAATCCTACGAACTCACAGATACTGCACAACTGCAGTTTAATTGAAACCTGAAAGTAATGTTCCTCAAGAGTTCCGTTCCTGGTCCTTCTCCTAACCTCTCCAGCCGCTCCAGTTCTAAGCCCCTTCTACCGAAGCCTGTCTGTCTGCCTGTCTGTCTGTACAGACCGTCTGTCTGCCTGCCTGTCTGCCTGCCTGTCTGTCTGTCTGCCTGTCTGTCTATCTGTCTGTCTGCCTGTCTGTCTGTTTCCCTGCTTGACCTCTCGATCTGCAACCGAATCTGACTTCACTTGTCTATCGGTTCTACCTTGACTGAGCGCATGAAAATAAGCTGCATGCCGCCGCGACTTAGTTTGATTGGAAGCAGCATGCAGCAGGTACAACTCAAGAGAGATTAAATACGATTATGATGATGACCTACGTGTGTATATATACAATCTAATACACTGCTCCCTGCTCAGTTCAAAATAATATCGCGCCTGTAATAATTATTATTGTTTATATATATATATATATATATATATATATATATATATATATAAAAAATTATGGACAACATGCATCTGATTTCAAAAATATGTTATGATAACACAGATGTGTCGTTGAACCGACATCAATGAAAATAATTTAGACATACAATGATTATATATATATCTAATTATATATAAATATAGGCTATGATTATATATGTTTCTCTACATAAAGCCCATATATATATATATATGATTATATATGTGTGTTTTATATATACATGACATTTATATGTGTTTATATATGTATTTTATATATATTTATAAACTGCATGTACTTAATTCATCGGCATTATAGTCGAACGTATGTAATCTATCAGACTAACACTAGGATATTGGTACAAGGAGTTTCATAAATAGTTCTATCATAGATCTAAATAGTAAAGCATTGAGTCACGACCTATAGCTCTGAAATTGGCTCTCATGCATTCCTGTTCTGCAGTCCACCAAGAGAAAAACCGACTAGCATTGGTTGCCCTGACCCTCCCCCCAGCCCTCTGCTCGAACTCTTTCTTATTGTAAGAAAACGTCTGAAAACGCGCGATCTCTAAATTGCTATAAAACAATTACAATTGATACAATGATTGTAAATATTGTTTCATTACCATCGTTATCCGTAGGTGTCCGACGCCACTCTCTGTCTGAGTCTGTCTCGCATCATGCTTCACAGCTTCAACCGGTCCGGTCAGCAGGTCTGCTCCATACCATTAATATCTTGGAGCAGCTAGACCACCTTGTCCGATTGAAGAGAATATTGGGAGAGAGGCACGAAGGACAACCTAGCTGGGTCAATGCCCGTATGTGTCCCAAGTACGCTCTCTCCTTCGACTCTCTCCACCGGTCTGTCCTGACCGGCCTGTGCATTTATGCTCCACATCATGACACCTTGAAGCATCTGGGTGACTCTGTCACTTGTGTAGTGGTTTTTGCGAATTTCTGCCGTCTAGGTCTTTTAATGCCAGCGTATCGCCACCCGTCTGGCAAACCTTCCTCCTTTGTCCGGGCTTAGGACCGGCACAGGGACATTGTTGGTTCCCTGTGGCGGAGGATGGATGCAGTTTAACGTCGTGCCCAGGACATAAAAAATATTGTATAGACTAATATATATAACATATTTTATAAATGTTATACTATCAGCTTACAAATAGCATAGGCTACATATTAAAGCATATAATTTTGGCTTATAATTTTGACCTGGTTGTCTCTATGACTCGAACCTCACCAGTGTTGCATAAAAGCTTCGCTATAGTCGGTCCATGCATCTTTCTGAAATAAGTTACTTATCGTATAGTCTCCGTAATGAACTTCTCTGTCCTTCTTTGCCAAATTTCCGCATGTGCTCAATACCATTCTCTTTTATTGTGGTTTGGTGTCAGGTCGGGAGCGCCTCTGAGAAGTTCCTCTCGAAGTGGCACTATATTAAATTGCAATTACAGTGACAATAATTATGTAGGCCTATATGACAACAATAATAATAATATTCTTTATTGAAACAATCCAGTTGACAGACCGCAACCGGTCATTTATGAGATTGAAACAATAATTAACTAGAACGCCAATGACAGAATACATAAAAAATCTCAACTACTAACAGAACAGACTGCAGCCAGCCTGCAATACACGGCGCTAATAGCAGCCTACAACGCACGTCCGCCCTACGGAGCTCGATCTCGGGATCTCTCGCTCTCGACAACACGAACCACATCGATGTCCTATCTGCAGCTCGCATGAAGGTAGACACATGCATTGCATGCGGCTTCTTTGCTTTCTCTATGTGTTATATAGATCTATGTGTGTGTGCCTTTTTTATTCTCATCAATTCCATCTGCGAATTGTGCTTCGGTCATAAATGTTGATAATAAAAATCTTTCA
>OX243817.1:27843887-27851387 GCA_945859605.1 Lumbricus rubellus | reverse complement strand
CGGGGTTTTAGATCAAAAACATTCGCATAATAATAATAATAATATTAAAAATGCATGTGGTTATTCCACACGCAAACCGTTCTATTATAGTCTACACGACAAAACCTCGTCTCATTTTGATCGTCCACGTTGCACTCTGTGGCTCATCCCACCCGATGGCTTTTGCTCCATTCACGTGGCTATGCTGGAAAAGCAAATGAAAACGATTGATAACAATGCAGCGCTCAGGTGAAGCTCTCAGGTGAAGCGTAGAAGGACGGCTGCCGACCATACAACGATTAGCTTTCATTTTAATCATTTTCATTTAATCCCATGGCCTACTTTCATCTAAATTATGAATTAGCTCTAGTTTGTTCTGCATCAACATTGTATGTATGTTTTATTATTATGCTCTCTGTTTTCACTGCTTATGTTCTGGATCTCTCGCTCTCTCTCTACATTAACCCATCTACTTGATTTCGTTTTGCCTACATTGTCTAATAACAACATCACTCTTCTGACACCACCATCTTGATATAAACTCCAGTTTGTGGTTGCCCAGGTGTAGCGGGATCACTCCCTTTCTGGGTGACCCTTTCTTAGTGATCTTTTACCTATTAGATGTTAATCATTCGTTGGCTCCTTATTTCACTGCACATTCTAATTTTATATATGTTTTTTGCTGTTTTGATTTGATTTGTTGATCGCTACGAATAAATAAGATTTGATTTGATTTGATTTGATTTGATTTAGCAGCTGTCAGCGCTTAAACATTTGCAGCTGCGGCCGATGATGCGTTGCTAAAATTAGACCATAAAGTATGTGTGTACACTTTTGTACAGCCCGTTGTTGCAGAACCTAAAGAGTTAACGCACAGCCGTAAGCGACAAATTGAAAACCCTGACAGGCGCATTACATGCCCAGAGTCATAGTGACTGCAACTTCGGTGCAATTGCACTTGTCAAAAGGAGTCAAACAGTCTCTGCCTGCGAATTTGGCAGATGGATCAAGCAATATCAGTGCCCACGATTAGATGTGTCATTAAGAGAAATAAGAGCTTTATTTATTATTTACCTCTTCATATTTAATTCGTCTATAATTTGGATGTCTTTCCTATAAAGCATCTTTTCCCAGCCCCATCCGCGTATAGACTTCTATCATGGTCGGTTCAGTCAAGCCATTGTAGACCAAAGTGTAGATAGAAGGATATATAATATATTACGTGGGGCGTAGTGGTGTAGTGGTGACGTCGTTGCCTTGAAGCCGGAAGGTTCGATGTTCGAATCCACCTCGCCGCGGAAGGACCTTGGGCAAGTTCTTCACTCACAATTGCTCAGCGCTTCGGCGTGAAATTCCAATGCAGCGTCCGCTCTGCATTCGTGAGCGCCTCTGAGTAGCGAGATCTTGAACGGGCGCTATAACAAGTGCACATACAAACATATACAGCACCCATACTTTAACATCACGAGGAGGACATGCATCATTTCCCTGCAAACTTCAACGTATGGTGTAGTATTACACTGGACAACAAATTTAAACTTTTTTTTGCTTCCGAAAAATCTTTGACGGTTTTCTATAGAATTTGACGTGCTGAACACGATGGTGTGCTCAGAATTGTTGTATCACGTAAGGTTTTTGAGAAAAACAGTATGCAAAATTTTAACTTAAATGCTCATATATTGCATAATTTACTATATACTATAATTTAATTTTTTTTACTTCCAAAAAATCTTTGATGGTTTTCTATAGAATTTGACGTGCTGAACACGATGGTATGCTCAGAATTGTTGTATCACGTAAGGTTTTTGAGAAAAACAGTATGCAAGATTCTAACTTAAATGCTCGTTTATTCACTTTATTGCATATAATTTACAATATGCTATAACTTAATTTTTTTTTATTTCCAAAAGATCTTTGATGGTTTTCTATAGAATTTGACGTGCTGAACACGATGGTATGCTCAGAATTGTTGTATCACGTAAGGTTTTTGAGAAAAACAGTATGCAAGATTCTAACTTAAATGCTCGTTTATTCACTTTATTGCATATAATTTACAATATGCTATAACTTAATTTTTTTTTATTTCCGGAAAATCTTTCACTGTTTTCTATAGAATTTGACGTGCTGAACACGATGGTATGCTCAGAATTATTGTATCACGTAAGGTTTTTGAGAAAACAGCATGCAAGATTTTAACTTAAATGCTCATTTATTGCATATAATTTACAATATATACCATAACTTAATTTTTGTTATTTCCGGAAAATCTTTCACTATTTTCTATAGAATGTGACGTGCTGAACACGATGGTGTGCTCAGAATTGTTGTATCACGTAAGGTTTTTGAAAAAACAGCATGCAACATTTTAACTTATACACGCTCACATTATATTGTACACATTTACAATATACTATAATTTAGTTTCATTGGAAAACAAATCTTTATAACAGTTCTTCCTCATAATATTGATGCTGATGATGACTGTATCACTTAGAAAAGTTGGAAACATGAAATTAATGTTTTACAGTTATTTCTTGTTTAGTTGCACATGTACAATGTACGGGATGAGCAAAAAAGGGGGGACCCTTAGGTTTTTGGCCAATATCTTGGCCAAAAGTAAGAATTTCGACATGAAATTTTACAAGCTTAAAGACAATTCATATGTACACCAGATGGCCAAATTTCATCAAAATATTTCAAACAGAACAAAAGTTATACCACTTTTATGGATACCTAATGCCTAAAACCACTGTTTTTTCACGATTCCAAAATGTAACGAAAATTTGACGATTTCTCAAAAACCTTACGTGATGGGACAATTTCAAGGTGATATTCGTGATCAGCAGCAGAAACTGCATAAGAAACACATAAAAGTGTCCAGGAAGCAAAATCACTGTTGTCCAGTGTTATACGATGGACTGTTTCAGTCTCCATTATTATAGTCGACTGCTGCAGAGATGGATGGCAACTTGATGATTTAATCAAATAAAATATTTAGACGACAAAGACTTTGAGGTTTGGAGATCGAAGTCCACATCGATCATTTCTAACAAGCGATCAATCACAGTGACATCTGAAGTCTGTACTAAGCCTATATATATATATATACATAAATTACATATATGTATATATATATATATACATATGAATAACAATGCTACTGGACTGGATGATGACAAAGGACGGTTACAGAGGGCTAAAGATGGATGCACAGAACAGATATGCGTGGCGTCATTGGACATATGAACCTGCCTGACGGCAGAGAACCAAAGAAGAAGAGACATATGAATATATGCATATATTGTATATATGCATACATATTATATATACATTGTATAATGTATATAATAATATTATTATTTTATATATAGAGCCCTTATGAAATGTAATTATATATATATTATATATACATGTATAGTTGTATACATGTATATATATTATATAATATGTTGTATATATCATACATGTGTATATATATGCATATATATATAATATTTTATATATCTGTATATAAAGCCCTTCTTCGTCCCGTGTATCACTGCAGTTTGAAGACGACGACGAACTCATCGTGCACATGCATTGCCATCTCATCATCACTCTCATATATTTATGACCGACGGCGAAGATGCCTAGCTGCTCATTTCTTCATATGCATGTCCTCCTCCTCATCCTCGCTTGCCTCCTTCACATCGTCACGAGCATCGTCATCATCATCATCGTCGTCGTAATCATCATCATCATCATCATCGTCGTCGTCGTCATCATCGTAAACATGAGCGTCGTCTTGGGCTCCAGGCGAATATCTCTGTCTGTCTGTCTCTGTCTCTGTCCTGTCTATCTGTTTGTATATCTATCTGTCTGTCTATCTGTCTGTCTATCTGTCTGTCTGTCTGTATGTCTCTGTCTCTGTCCTGTCCATCTGTCTATCTGTCTGTCCGTCTGTCTATCTGTCTGTCTGAGTATCTGTCTGTCTGTCTCTGTCTCTGCCCTGTCTATCTGTCTGTCTGTCTGCTTATTCTCTCTCTGTGCCTCTATCTGTTTGTCTGTCTGTCTGCCTGTCTATCTGTCTGTCTGTCTGTCTCTCTCTCTCCCGTCTTCTCTCTCTTTCATCCAGTCGCATTCCCACGGCTTACAGGGAGTAGACCGCCTGGGTGATGTGCTCGAAGTAGAAGGCGAAGCAGACGAAACGGTCTGATACGTTATTACCTATCTGCGATGACGACAATCGTATATAAGCTTAATGTCAGTAGATGCGAACGAACAACATCTAATGCCATATTGACTGTTTTATTACAGCTTGCGTCATCCCAAGTTATCCTTCGCTAAATCTTCCTTCCATGATTTGATAACACGATTGCTGCAGACAGAGGAAAAGGAATTGCGGTGGTGTCCGCAGTTGCCAAGGGGCCCGATACGCAGCTCGCCATGCTCCTCCTATATAGGCTATAACATGGTGACGGCGTAGCCAGGAATTTATGATGGGGGAGGGTTATGGCTAGGTCGGATGCCCTTCCGGATACCAACCCAACAGTATTGCAGTAAATAAAAAGGAAATGAAGTAACAAAGCGAGTAAAGTAAGAAAAACAATTGTTACTACAAACAATTCTTTTGATTTTTCTCATTTAAGTGGATAAATAACCTTTTAAAGACTTTTTCCTAAGCCAATGGGTGTGGGTTTAACCCCATAACTCCCTTGTCTACGCCACTGTATGGTGAAGAGTTTGCGTTCAGCACTATCGAAATACGAAAGATGTGCGCACAAATGCGTGTTTGCTTGTGTGTGTGTATGTGTGTGTGTGTGTGTGTGTGTGTGCTTGTGTGTGTATATGCATAATCAATTTTAATCATGCATGCAGGTGTGTATCGTCTTAGTATATCCCTTAGAAGTCTGTATGCGCACGGTCATTCACGGGCCTTTTAAGTACCTCACAAGGGTGCTGTAGAAGATTTTTGGTATGCACGTGCAGGTCTAGTCTCTTAGTAGTATAGGTATTCTATAATTCTATATACTGAATATTCGAGATAGGCTATTGGCAAAACATAAAAACGGAACTTGAACATTGGATTGAATTTAGAACCTGGGACGGCAGCAAACCTTCGATTGGTATACAGCCTACACGTAGACCTAGTCTACTTAGTATGCCTAGTATTCCACATAATGTCAAAAATAATAACTGAACTTGAACACTGAATGGAATTTAGAACCTGCATGGGACGACAGCAAACCTTTAATAGGCCTAATTCTAATGACGTTTCAGTTGAAATTTCAAGTTCTGAACATGTAAATATTGCTAAATCCGAAACAGCGCCTCGTAAATGTCAGATAATAATTACGCTAAAGTCCAGCTTTGACCAGGTGGCGCCACCGTTGACTTTGAGACGATAAATGTAAGCTTATATGACGTCATCCGATAAGCCATTCTTGCTTGCTATTCATGACCTCATCTGTAACCAGTCCTGTCCTTTCAGCCACTTAGACCTATATTGCACCATCTTGGCATCTTAGACATAAAAATCTTTCTTTATATGATTATACAATTATATATGTTATATAATATAGGTATTAAAGGCTAGCTGGTAGGCCTGCTGATTACAATAATTTAGCCGATTAATATCCTAATTTTTTATTGCTCACAAATAAATCGTGCAGAAGACAATTTTTTAACAGTTGAATAGACAACAAATGTGATAGCAGGAAATGATAAATGTAAATGACAGTGCGATTTATTGATAAATATTCGATTAAATTGGCCCATGTGCACGAGGTAAATCGTGAAAACTGTGAAAACTGTATTCGCTGAGTTAGTTACAACTTTCTTCATATAAAAATTCGTCTACGGCTCTCGGGGTGATTTCATATGGCCCTCCCGAGCTCATAACATTTTGTGCTTTGTGTCAAATGAAGTTAATGACTTAGCCAGTGGTCTAATTTGAACATTCTTCTAACTAATACTGTAAGTGTGATGATGCTGGCGTGTGGAGAGGGTACGAGGAGAAGAGGACGGCCGAGGACCAGATGGATGGAAGATATACACAGGACGACAGGAATGAATCCTGAACAACTGAGGGATGCAACGCAGAACAGAACGGATTGGAGAAGGCTGGTCATGACAGTCGCTATCTAGAGTTCATCTAAATGACGGCACAAGGTGACAAGGTGATACTGTAAGTGTGATGGTTGCCGGGTTTCTGGACAGCTACCAGGAAGGCCAGTCCAGAGCATTGGTGCGCCTATCGTCTTTCTGCATCTGCATGGTGTTAGGTTCCAGTAGTCCATGATACTAACACACGACTATGGTTTTAGCAACTCTTATTCTTGTACTCAACTAAACTGACCTCGCAAACCGTTCACATGAAGTCAGTTCCTCGTGATGCGTGTTCACTGTTCAGATTCCCGCTCGTCTGCAACTGACTGCAGACGTTCTTTTCTAGAGATAGTCCAGTTGTAGCTTCATTGGCGTAGCCAGGAATTTCCGATAGGGGGGGGGGGGTTATGGCCGGATGCTTTGTTTTTCTTATACAAATAACCTTTTAAAAACGTTTTTCCTAAGCCAATAGGTTTTTTACCCCCCCCCCCCCCCAAACCCCCCTTTGGCTACGCCACTGTGTAGCTCTGAGGATTGAAATGAAACAATAGATAAGAGTAAATCCTATGACCATCGCCTGCAAATGGCTACGATGTCTTGGACTCTTTTTTCTCAATCGACAATAATTTATTCTTGAGATCGAAGTCTTTACCTTTTAACGTCTTCGACAAGAAGAAGCATGGAAATCCGGCTCAGTAATTAAGTGAAGCTGATCCACCAAAACGGCTTCAAATTCGTGATTCTGAGGCCCGTGGTGTCAAAAAAGTTGGACAGCATTGCCTTAAGGCTTGACCACTACAGAACAGTTATGACAGTCAATTGCTGTCAATGACCCCATGAGTCATCGAGTCAAGATCCAGGTCAACGTCAAGGTCAATGCCAAGGTGAAGGGGTATCTATACCACTATCATAGTTTTAAGGATTGAAGTACACAGAACAGCAGCTTCATATTCTTTTCCTTGCAGACAATCCCTGGCGTCTAACTTATAAGTTTAATTAATATTCTTAAAGCAGAAAAAAAGAAGATGCGCTTAATTTGCACTGACAGAAAACGTCACTCGTCACTCCGGCGACGATGACTTGATATGCGCGTCAAGAGAATAGGCGTGACAGACCCTAGAAGAGAGATGAGCAGAGTAGGAGGAAGAAGAGGAGAGAGAGGAGGAGGAGGAGGAGGAGGAGAGAGAGGAGGAGGAGGAGAGAGAGGAGGAGGAGGAGAGAGGAGGAGGAGGAGGAGGAGGAGGAGGAGAGGGAGGAGGAGGGGGAGGAGGAGGAGGAGGAGGAGGAGGGAGAGGGGGAGGAGGAGAGAGAGGAGGAGAAGGAGAGAGAGGAGGAGGAGGAGGAGGAGGAGAGAGAGGAGGAGGAGGAGGAGAGAGAGGAGGAGGAGGAGGAGAGAGAGGAGGAGGAGGAGGAAGAGGAGAGGAAGGAGGAGGA
>OX243817.1:27832405-27841187 GCA_945859605.1 Lumbricus rubellus | reverse complement strand
AAATGAGAATCTGCCGCCATAGTTTTGAATCGCATCACAGAAAACCTTCGAAGTTGGTTGGATAAATGAATGAATGAATTACTGAATGAATTACTGAAAAAATGCGTGTTTGAATGAATGAAAACACAAAAAGGTGGAATAAAATTAATATAGATAGATGAATAAATAAAATAATAAATAAATTCTTTAATAAACCTGACAGATTTCGCTATTGTACATTTCCAAATACTTGATGTATCTTACATGGATAACTCTGTTTAGATACAGGGCCGGATTTACCTGTAGGCAAACTAGGCAACTGCCTAGGGCCTCCGGATTCTGGGGGGCCTCCAAAAGTGAACTTCTAAATGATAAAAGCCACCGAATTTTGACTTAAGTTCGAACACACTTGCTCTTTTAGTCTAGTTCTTTAATAGTTAGGCCTAATTAAGTTGAACGCTTGCGTCATACACCGTAAGAACTCGCGTCAACCGATATATTATTATTGTGCAGCCTATGGCGGAAAGTGAGGAAGAACATGTTAGTTGAATGTTTGAGCGACGGTAAAAGTGCATCTTAGCGTATTTAATTATTCGCCATTGCATGGGTTTCACGGTTTTCACCGTTTCAGTGTTTATCAGATACAAGTCGAATTGACGAAAATAAGTCGGATTATTAAAAAATATTTTTTTACTGAGATAGAAGTGGGATTGATTAAAACAATCTCGCTGAAATCGAAGTTGGATTCATGACTAATGATTTCTAATTAAATATATTTCTAATTAAATAGAAGTGATAGGCCCTATTGATGAAACAATTCCTGCCTAAACAAAAGCGCGATTGATTAAAATGAATTCTTGCAGGAAAAAATCGATGTAATGTAAAACTTCATTGTGATTTTTGGTATGTAGGCCTAGGCCTAAACCATAAAAAACTGGAATAAAACGAGTGTATCAATTACAATTCGACTCGTTAGAGACTAACAGTAGTTGATCAAACATGGATCACTGGCGCAATATGCATTAGGAATAATACTTAGATGTAGCAATATGCATTTTTTCTGTTTTTATTCTTAACTTAAGTGGGGCCTCATAATTGAAATTGCCTAGGGCCTCACTCTGTTCAAATCCGGCCCTGTTTAGATAGTCGTGTTTACACCTATACTGTTTTTCATACATAAGTTTATTTGCAGGTCCTTAACGATTGTTTCATGTCTATTGTCTACACCTCCATCATTGCAGAGGTTTGGTTTCTAAACAGACGGCTTGCGCGCCCTATAATTACTAGTTTTCTTCTGCATAGGAATTAACGCACGAAAAACCTATAACGCTCGAATAGGCCTAGCTGCAAGTAACGAGTTTGGCCAAAAGTCACTTGCACTACGGTAGTATTGTACCAGTGTCTTTGATATTGTAGTACATGGCTTCTCTCACATCTCTTTCAACGTCTCTCCTACAGTAGTTTACACGTCGTCTTCGTCTTCGTCGTCTCTGCTTCCTTCCTTCCTTCCTTTCTTTCTTTCCTTTGGACTGGAGACGTCTAAATTATTCACATGTGTTGCGTTGCTAAGCTGCTGCATCGCGGACAGAAGGACCACGCAAACAGACGAGAGTCGTTTTATTGCGGTCGAGCGTGTGTCTGCTTATGCGTTAATGTACCAACCACGCACCCACCCACCCACCCCCACTCACCCACCCCACTATAACCAGCACCAACACCAACTACTACACCACCATAAACAACAGCAGAAGCGACGACCACCGCCACCACCGATGACACCACCAGCGACAACATAACGAACACTAACACCGGGAACACCAAAGCCAAACACTTGCATCAACAAGACCATGTCCAGCACCAACATTATCGAACACCATCATAATCAGCGTTACTACCACCACCATCTTAATCAACGCCACCGCAAACTACACCACCACCAAAAAATGCAGGAACAACGATCACCACCATACCACCACCACCTCATTGATCACCATCGCATTACAATCACTGCAGGAAGGCCGTACCTTCATTGACACAATCACAATCACCTTGACAGCATTACCATCACCACCGCCACAACCACCACCACCACCACCACCACCACCACCACCACCACAGCGACATCACCATATACCACCAACACACGCACTATGAACACCATGACCAAATAATATCACGACCCACAACCAAACCACCACCGCAATTATCAAAAATGGACCTATTATTGCGGAAAAAATCACACCAGGAGCATACGTAGCAGTAGGCCTACCACCGACACCACAATTATCACCAACATAATTATCACCAACATCAAACTTAAAAAACCGTAATTAAGACCACACGACAGTCATCACTCTCTCCATACCATTTCTTCAGTCAATCCTCCTCAACGCCGCATTCTCTCCATCTCCTCTCGCGCTCTCCTCTCCATTCCGCTGTCTTCGGAAAAGGTCAGTTTCATGGTCATATCTGTTGAATGTTGTTTGGAAAAGACGAGGATAGAAGTGGAGAAGGGAAGAAGAGAGAAGGAGAGAAGATGGAAGGGGAAAGAAAATAAGAGAAAATGGGAGAAGGGAAGAAGAGAGAAGGGGAAAAGGGAAGAAGAGAGAAGGGAAGAAGGCAGTGGCGCAACTAGGGGGGTGCTGGGGGGTGCTTGGAAGGGGAGAACGACGAATGGAATGAGCATGCAGACTGAGAATGAGGAAGAGTGAAAATAGTGGACATAAGAGAGGGGGAGAAAGATCGTGATATCAAAGGAAGTGGAAGAAAGGAATAAGCGGAGGAATAGGAAGAGGAGGATAAGGAGAAGAAGAAAGACGAGTTGGTGTACAGAATACTCGAGGACATTACTTCCTTGAAGCGTCATGTACACGCGAGCGCGAGCCATCGAGTGACTCGGAAAGAGAAGAGAGAGACAGAGACAGATAGAAAGACAGACAGACAAAAACAGAGACAGACGGACAGAGACAGAGACAGACGCAGCTGGATAAAGGCACATCCGTAGAAAGAGACGCACGAATATACACAGACAGACAGACAGACAGACAGACAGACAGACAGACAGACAGACAGACAGACAGACAGACAGAGATAGGCATCACCACAAGAAGAATAGATAGATAGAGAGATACACCTGCCATCATCATCATCCATAGGACGAGATTGCAGCTGCAGCATCAACCACCAACCGACCATCACAGCGGCAGCCTCCATCCGGCGCCGTCCCACCACCACCACCATCACCAACACCATCACCACCACCACCATCACCACCACCATCACCACCACCACCATCACCACCACCATCATCACCACCATCACCACCACCACCATCACCACCATCACCACCACCACCATCACCACCACCATCACCACCATCAGCAGCAGCAGCATCCAACGACGCCGCATCCAAACGCATTTCACCGACCGACGGATGGATGGCTGAGTCGTCGCAGTTCAGAAGGAAGAAGGAGAAGCGAAGAGCGACGTTTGCTGGTCAGACGACGACTGCAGACGGAGACGATTTCATGGATCTCACTCAACGACAACGACGACAGCGACTCAAGCAGACAGATAACAGTCGTCGTTGTCGTCATCATCGTCGTCGTCGTCGTCGTCGTCGTCGTCGTTGTCCCGATGATTAAGTCGACGTCGTTGTTGATGTTGTTGATCGGAAGTGAGTTGCGAAAGAGAGAGAGAACAAGAAAAGCGTTGTAGACTTTCTGCGTTTGAGTTGGTGACGACAACCGCCTGTTGCTGCTGTCGTTGCTGTTGCGTTGCTGTCGTCGTTGCTTAGGTTGTCGTTGTTGCTGTTGTCATCCTCTTCTTGTCATCATTGTCATTTTAATCATCGTCGTCGTCGTCGTCGTCGTTGGAGCTGATGCGTCGTCATGGGAACTTGTCGCTCTGCCTCCTCATCTCAAGACTGGCACCAGATCACGGACGATCGACCGATCAGATGATGGGAGATGATGATGATGCAGAGGACCCAGGTGATGATGACAGGAGATGAGGAGGATGGGAGGATGATGGGGAAGAGGATGCGGAAGAGGATGGGGAGGAGGATGGGGAGGAGGATGGGGAAGAGGATGGGGAGGAGGATGGGGAAGAGGATGGGGAGGAGGATGCGGAAGAAGACGGAGAGGAGGATGGGGAGGAGGATGCGGAAGAGGATGGGGAGGAGGATGGGGAGGAGGATGGGGAAGAGGATGGGGAGGAGGATGGGGAAGAGGATGGGGAAGAGGATGGGAAAGAGGATGGGAAAGAGGATGGAGAAGAGGATGGGAGGAGGATGGGGAGAAGGAGGAGGAAGAGGATGGGGAAGAGGATGGGGATGAGGATGGGGATGAGGATGGGGATGAGGATGGGTAAGAGGATGGGGAAGATGATGGGGAGGAGAAGGATGGTGTGTGGTCACCGCTGCTGGTGCTGCTGCTACTGCTGCTGCATCCTTGTCTACGGGTATTCTCAAGGGAATAGCATACCGTCTTAGACTGTTATTGCTTGAGAATACACGTAGTCAGGACAGCTGCTACTACTACGACGACATCGTCACCACCACACTCCTCTGCGACGATGCAACAGAA
The DNA here is from genome assembly GCA_945859605.1 of Lumbricus rubellus. Taxonomy (NCBI): domain Eukaryota; kingdom Metazoa; phylum Annelida; class Clitellata; order Crassiclitellata; family Lumbricidae; genus Lumbricus; species Lumbricus rubellus. The sequence goes on along the minus strand of OX243817.1, from coordinate 27,836,622 downwards.
CGACCACCGACCAACCAACCAACCAGTCAGTCGATTAGTCAGTCAGTCAGTCAGTCATGAGTCAGTCAGTCATGAGTCAGTCAGTCGATTAGTCAGTCAGTCAGTCAGTCAGTAATTTTTTTAGTCAGTGAGTTAGTCTGTCAGTTAGTCTGTTAGTCAGTCATTAAGTAACTTAGTCACCATTTTTGTTAGTCAGTGAGTTAGTTAGTCAGTCTGTCAGTCAGTCAATTTGTCTGCCAGTCTGTCGTCTGTCAATCAGTCTGTCAATCAGTCAGTTGTTCCTTCATTTGTTCGTTCAGTCAGTCAATTTTTTAGTCTGTCGTTTAGTCAGTCAGTCAGTTCATCCATAAATGAGTCAGTCATTTCATTCAACCGTTGCATCAGTCAGTAAGTATGTCATCGTCTGTATTTGTCTATCTGCATGTCAGTCAGTCAGTCAGTCAGTCAGTCTGTCAGTCAGTCAATCTGTCAGTCAGTCAGTCAGTCAGTAAGTCAATCAGTCAGTCAGTCAGTCAATCTGTCAGTCAGTCAGTCAGTCAGTAAGTAAATCAGTCAGTCAGTAAGTCAATCAGTCAGTCAGTCAGTCAGTCAGTCAGTCTGTCAGTCAATCAGTCAGTCAGTCAGTCAGTCAGTCTGTCAGTCAATCAGTCAGTCAGTCAGTCAATCAGTCAGTCAGTCAGTCAGACTGTCGCTCACTTATAATTAATTCAATTCATTAATCATTCATCTCTTATTGTTCGTCTTTAATCGTACATGTCGAACGCTTTGTCTGCGCTGACTGCACACTTCGTCCTCGTCGTCCTCGTCGTATGTTGCGTCCAGTTTAAAGCCCCGCAGCAGTGGAGGTGGGCGTGTGGAGGAGAAGGAGGAGCGCCGCTGTCTAGTCGTCCGATGACACATCAGTTATTCAGATTTCAATCTGAATTCACAAACTCAATTGCGATCACAAATCGTTTGAATCTGACGAGATACAATCATCGTAGCGATCGATTTCTGAGCCTTAGCAGCAAACCATCGATCTGCCTCCGTTGGTCAATCGGTCATTCAGTCGGCGGTCAACTGGTGGTCAGTCGGTGGTCAGTCGGTGGTGGTCAATCAATCGAGCGGTGGTGTCTCCATCTGTCACTGCTAACACTGGCGATCACCGGACGATTCATTCAGGGATTCGACCACGTATGAGTGGAAAGATACGAGCTTCACATGTAGCCTACATTACTTCGGAATGTTTACAGACCATTACACGTAGACTGAAATCCATCGTGAGGTACATAGAATGCAATTACAGTGTTGCGGTTGTGTGGCTCAAAACACTGTATACATGTATGTTCGATTTAAAGTAAAAATAAAAACATTCCTGCAGCTGTGCAGTCGACGATTTTTTTAAAGAAGCTTCTGATGTAGGTCTACATGTATGCGGAGTACAAATTTTTTCTCACTGGATGCAGTAATTACTTATCACTGCAGTTTTGAAGGGAACGATAAAGACTCAGATGGTTAATTCGTTAACCTTGGATAATAACACTCTGATACGGAGATTTAATTATAATTTTAAAATGTACGGTAGGCCTACCTATTGACCGCAGCTGTTGTTGTTGTTGGTTGTAAGCCACTTATTATAATATTATTATTACTACTGTCAGTTTGATTGTATTCATTATTAAATTTTTCGTTTTTGATTGAGGTTTTTAACAAAGGATAAATTTAATGCTGAATTATTCCTGAGAAAAGTTGCAATAATTATTTACATTACTGTTGCTGTTGATGTGACAGTTTTTGCTGTCAGTACTGATATCATGGACCCTATTGACGCTAGAGTGCAACTTGTGCTGTGTCTCAGACTTTCAATTTCGGATTTTCAAAATAAGCATTTCAAATTGTTTTTATTGTGCACAATTGTGGTAGAAATGGTGGTGTGGTGGGTATGTTCGTTGCCCTGCAGCCGGAGTATTGCAGGTTCAAATCCACCTCAAGCTGCCGTGTAGGGACGTTGGGCAAATCCTTCACTCGCAAATTATTGCTCAGCACTTCGGCGTGAAACTCCGATTTAGTGTCCGCGCTGTAGTCGGAAGAGCTTCTGAGTAGAACCTTGAAGGGGCGCTATAGCAAGTGCACATACAAATAAACATCCGTCCTCATTAATTTTTTGTCGATGCTAGTAACACGAAGTTGTTAAAACATTGCTTACCATTGGCTGCCATTCTGGAGTACTCCCGAAAATTAAATTTACGAGATATTGATTTGTTTAACCCTTTAATGCCTATACCTTCCGGCATTAATGGGTTAAATCAAAATACTGCAAGTGTCACTAAAAACAGACACCTTGGTTTGAATGACTCTAAAATTAATAGTGAAGGTTTTTTATACTGAAAACTCGTTACCAGAGGAATTCTTTAAAAAAACAGAGAACCTCTGCTTTCTTTGCCGTTAACAATATCATTTACGAGCAAAAAGGCCTATGCTTCATTTGGCTTATCGGGATTTGAACCCAGGCTACAATCTACATAAAGGTCTAAAACGTTATCAGCATGAAGTTGTGGCACGCAGCCTGCATGTTCCTATAAACAGTCACATTCATTTAGACCCTTGCTATTTAGTTAGCAATTTTTATGACGCTCACCAAAAGCAAACCGTTTTCAGCAAACTTACAATGTAGGCCTACCAAAGGTAACCGATAGTTTCCAGCTAAATGTATGACCCAACACCCATATGGGTGTCAGAGGTGCACTGTACTATAGAAAGATTAACCTTATGACCTTGATTAATGGATCTCTTAATCATGTGTTGATTAAACTACCTTATTGGATGTTAAGATGGCCTAGCGAACCCTACAAATCATGTTTTTATATAGACTCTATCTTACAAAGCTACATGTGATTTTTTAATTTTACTGCCATGGATTTACGTATATACAGTTATCACTCGCAAGAAATTGAAGTGTTATTCTGTCCTGCCATATTCTCAATGTTACCACGGTTGCAATTTGGAAAAAGGAAAAATTAATGCTGACTGCATTGACAAAATTCTGTACTGACTTCGGATTTATAATTATGGCTGATAAAACTTAAAACTAACGGGACTGAAATTTAGATTAGGTCGAATGTCAGCGCAGAGGGCTTCGAGTGTAACCATGTGGAATAGTCCTTTAAGGCCATTTCGAGTGTCCCACTGAATGATGAGGGCATCATGACTTCTTCGGTCATTTTGACCCAGAATTCTAATATAATAGGCCATGTACATGTATTATGTCAAATGAAGCGTTGAAATTGCAAGGCTGTTGCATTTGTCTCTCATTCAAAAGTTTCGAAGCAATTATGGATGTATTAACCGGACATGTACAGCTATAGTTAACTTCTGACCACATCTAAGCGGTCAGATAATAAACAATTCATGGGATACGGTCAGAGTGATTAGTTTGACTTGCAACACGACGTATAGCGAGAGAAGGATATAGTGTTGATTTGAAGTATGCAGTCACCGTGTAGAACAAAAGTCCTTCACTCACAATTGCACTGCAACTTCATCGATTGCTGCTGCTGCTGCATGGTCATTAGAGAGTGTCGCTTTATAAATGCACTGCAAGTAATTATTCGTATAATTATACATGGACAGCATTATGTTCGTGTCATGAAAGATTAAGCCTGTCGACACACACACATCACACACACACACACACACACACACACACACAAATACACATCAACAGACTTTCCTAATCGACAGCAAAAATTGTTTGACACGAAATGGTCTGCCACTTCTACCTTAACTACTTTTCCGTGCTGCGTCTACGTCGTCGCTTTTGTCGTGTAGTGCATACTCACAACAACTACTCCGGTCCCACTACATTGTGACTACAACTACAATCACGTTAAGCAGTAGTTTCGACTACATGTCAAATCTCAATGGATCTTGTAATTTCCTCTTACATGCGCTGCATGCATGTTACGACTTAGTGGTCGTTCATTCAGTCGAAAGCATTCTTCCAATCAATAAAGAGCATATAATAATATAGGCTGCGGATTGACAACAAAGGTCTGCCTCTAGCCACCCCCACCACCCCCACCCACCCCCTATAACCTGTAGAGTAGCAGACCCAGCTGGAAGAGTCCTTTGCCTCCCTGGTCGCCGTTCCTCATACTTGGCCGACGACAACATGATCGATGGACCGAATGTCACAGTTGTTGGTCTAATCCACCCGTTTTCAATGAACATTGAATGGA
>OX243817.1:27542405-27827405 GCA_945859605.1 Lumbricus rubellus | reverse complement strand
GCAATTGCACTTGTCAAAACTGCCTGCGAATTTCGCAGATGGATCAAGCAATCTCATGAGTGCCAACGATGTGTCATTAAGAGAAATAAGAGCTTTATTTATTATTTACCTCTTCATATTTAATTCGTCTATAATTCGGATGTCTTTCCTAAAGCATCTTTTCCCAGCCCTATCCGCGTATAGACTTCTATCATGGTCTGTTCAGTTAAGCCATTGCAGGTCAAAGTGTAGATAGAAGGATTATATATATATATATATATATATATATATATATATTACGTGGGGCGCGGTGGGGTAGTGGTGGCGTAGTTGCCTTGGAGCCGGAAGGTTCGAGGTTCGATTCCACCCCGCTGCGTAAGGACCTTGGGCAAGTTCTTCACTCACAATTACTCAGCGCTTCGGCGTGAAAATCCGATGCAGTGTCCGCTCTGCATTCGGGAGCGACTCTGAGTAGAGAGATCTTGAACGGGCGCTATAACAAGTGCACATACAAACATAATACAGCACCGTATACCTTAACATCACGAGGAGGGCATGCATCATTTCCCTGCAAACTTCAACGTATGGTGTAGCATAATAATACGATGGACTGTGTTTCAGTATCCATTTAGTCGACTGCAGCAGAGATGGATGGATGGCAACTTCATGATTTAATCAAATAAAATATTTAGACGACAAAGACTTTGAGGTTTTGAGATCGAAGTCCACATCGATCATTTCTAACAACCGATCAATCACAACGACATCTGAAGTCTGTACTATATATATATATACATAAATTACATATATGCATATATACATATGATTATATATGCATATATTATATATATGCATATACATTGTATAATGTATATAATAATATTATTATTTTATATATAGAGCCTTTATGAAATGTAATTATATATATTATATATACACATATATAGTTGTATACATGTATATATATATTATATAATATGTTGTATATATCATACATGTGTATATATATATATGCATATATATAATATTTTATATATCTGTATATAAAGCCCTTCTTCGTCCCGTGTATCACTGCAGTTTGAAGACGACGACGAACTCATCGTGCACATGCATTGCCATCTCATCCCTCTCATATATTTATGACCGTCGGCGAAGATGCCTAGCTGCTCATTTCTTCATATGCATGTCCTCCTCCTCCTCTCTTGCCTTCTTCACATCGTCACGAGCATCGTCGTCATCATCATCATCATCATCGTCGTCGTCGTCATCATCATCATCATCATCGTCGTCGTCGTCATCATCATCGTCGTCGTCATCGTAAACATGAGCGTCGTCTTGGGCTCCAGGCGAATATCTCTGTCTGTCTGTCTGTCTGTCTATCTGTCTTTCTGTCTGTCTGTCTGTCTCTTCTCTCTGTGTGTCTCTGTGTGTCTCTGTGTGTCTTTGTCTGTCTGTCTGTCTGTCTGTCTGTCTGTCTGTCTGTCTGTCTGTCTGTCTGTCTGTCTGTCTGTCTGCCTATCTGTCTATCTTTTTTATCTGTCTTTCTGTCTGTCTGTCTCTTCTCTCCCTGTGTCTACGTCTGTCTGTCTCTGTCTCTGTCCTGACTATCTGTCTGTCTGTCTGTCTGTCTGTCTGTCTGTCTGTCTGTCTGTCTGTCTGTCTGTCTGTCTGTCTGTCTCTCTCTCTCTCTCTCTCTCTCTCCCGTCCTCTCTCTCTCTTTCGTTCAGTCGCATTTCCACGGCTTACAAGGAGTAGACCGTCGGGGGTGTGCTCGAAGTAGAAGGCGAAGCATGCAGACGAAACGGTCTGATACGTTATTACCTATCTGCGATGACGACAGTCGTATATAACAGTAGATGCGAACGAACAACGTCTAATGCCATATTGACTGTTTTATTACAGCTTGCGTCATCCCAAGTTATCCTTCGCTAAATCTTCCTTCCATGATTTGATAACACGATTGCTGCAGACAGAGGAAAAGGAATTGCGCGGTGTCCGCAGTTGCCAATGGGTTGCCCGATACGCAGCTCTCCATGCACCTCCTATATAGGCGATAATGACGGCGTAGCCAGGAATTTATTATTTTATTTATTTATTTATAGTATTTATATAGCGCCTCTTCAAGAAATCTACTCAGAAGCGCTCTCTGCGCTAACTAGCCGAAGTGATGTTAAATGTCATAACAACAAGAAAATTTCATCAATTAGCAAAATAAGTCACAGTGAGCCGGAAAGAGTCATCAGTGGCGATCCCTCGCAGACACGTAGAATCACGTACAATCATTATGAGGGAGGGTTATGGCCAGGCCGGATGCCCTTCCTGATGCCAACCCAACAGTGCACGTTACAGTAAATAAAAAGGAAATGAAGTAACAAAGCGAGTACAGTAAGAAAAACAATTGTTACTACAAACAATTCTTTTGATTTTTCTCATTTAAGTGGATAAATAACCTTTTAAAACGTTTTCCTAAGCCAATGTATGGGGGTGGGTTTAACCCCTAAACCCCCTTGTCTACGCCACTGTATGGTGAAGAGTTTGCGTTCAGCACTATCGAAATACGAAAGATGTGCGCACGAATGCGTGTTTGCTTGTGTGTGTATGTGTGTGTGTGTAGGTGTGTGTGTGCTTGTGTGTGTGTGTGTGTGTGTGTGTGTGTGTGTGTGTGTCTGTGTGTGTGTGTGTGTGTGTGTGTGTGTGTGTGCATAATCATGCAGGTGTGTATCGTCTTAATATATCCCTTAGAAGTCTGTATGCGCACGGTCATTCACGGGCTTTTTAAGTAGCTCACAAGGGTGCTGTATACATATATATATATAGAAGATATTTGGTATACACGTGCAGGTCTAGTCTCTTAGTAGTATAGGTATTCTATAATTCTATACTGAATATTCCAGATAGGCTATTGGCAAAACATAAAAACGGAACTTGAACATTGGATTGAATTTAGAACCTGGGACGACAGCAAACCTTTGATTGCTATATAGCCTACACGTAGGCCTAGTCTACTTAGTATGTCTAGTATTCCACATAATCATCATCATCATCATCAGGCACCAAAAATCTCCACTGCTCCCTGTCCATCGCCATGTGACTCAGCTCCTGGAGTGATGCTCTTCCCCACCCGATGATGTCGTCCAACCATTCTTTGTGTGGTCTTCCTCTCCGATTTATCTCCTCCATTCTGCCGAAAACCAGTAGTTTTAATATCCACATAATGTCAAAAATAATAACGGAACTTGAACATTGGATTGAATTTAGAACCTGGGACGACAGCAAGCCTTTGATTGGTATAATTATAGCCTAGGCCTAGTCTACTTAGTAGGCCTAGTATTCCACATAATGTCAAAAATAATAACGGAACTTGAACACTGAACTGAATTTAGAACCTGGGACGACAGCAAACCTATAATAGGCCTAATTCTAATGAAGTTTCAGTTGAAGTTTCAAGTTTCGAACATGTAAATATTGCTAAATCCGAAACTGCGCCTCGTAAATGTCAGACAATAATTAATTACGCTAAAGTCCAGCTTTGACCAGATGGCGCCAGCGTTGACTTTGAGACGATAAATGTAAGCTTATATGACGTCATCCGATAAGCCATTCTTGTTTGCTATTCATGACCTCATCTGTAACCTGTCCTTTCAGCCACTTAGACCTTTATTGCACCATCTTGACATCTTAGACATAAAAATCTATCTTTATATAATTATACAATTATATATGTTATATAATATAGGTATTACAGGCTAGCTGGTAGGCCTACTGATTATAATAATTTAGCCGATTAATATCCTAATTTGTTTGTTGCTTCCAAATAAACCGTGCACAATACAATATTTTAACAGTTGAATAGACAACAAATGTGATAGCAGAAAATGATAAATGTAAATGACAGTGCGATTTATTGATAAATATTCGATTAAATTGACCCATGTGAGGTAAATCGTGAAAACTGTCAAAACTGTATTCGCTGAGTTAGTTACAACTTTCTTCATATAAAAATTCGTCTATGGCTCTCGGGGTGATTTCAAATGGCCCTCCCGAGCTCATTGGGCCTACATTTTTGTGCTTTGTGTCAAATGAAGTTAACAACTTAGTCAGTGGTCTAATTTGAACCTTCTTCTAACTGATACTGCATGTAAGTGTGACGGTTGCCGGGTTTCTGGACAGCTACCTGCAGGAAGGCCAGTCCAACGAATTAGTGAGAGCCTATCTTCTTTCTGTCTCCGGGGTTAGGTTCCAGTAGTCTATCCATGAGACTAACACACGACTATATGGTTTTAGCAACTCTTATTCTTGTACCGGTACAGTGGTACTCAACTAAACTGACCTCGCAAACCGTTCACATGAAGTCAGTTCCTCATGATACGTGTTCACTGTTCAGATTCCCTTGTCTGCAACTGATGGCAGACGTTCTTTTCAAGAGATAGTCCAGTTGTAGCTTCAGTGGCGTAGCCAGGAATTTCCGATAGGGGGGGGTTATGGCCGGATGTTTTGTTTTTTCTTATACAAATAACCTTTTAAAAACGTTTTTTCCTAAGCCAATGGGTTTTTGCCCCCCCTTTGGCTACGCCACTGTGTAGCTCTGAGGATTGAAGTGAAATAATCGAAAAGAGTAGGCTATATCCTATAACCATCGCCTGCGAATGGCTACGATGTCTTGGAATCTTTTTTTTCTCAATCGACAATAATTTATTCTTGAGATCGAAGTCTTTACCTTTCAACGTCTTCGACAAACAGGAGCATGGAAATCCGGCTAAGTAATTAAGTGAAGCTGATCCACCAAAACGGCTTCGGATTTGTGATTCTGAGGCCCGTGGTGTCAAAAAGTTGGACAACATTGCCTTAAGGCTTGACCACTACAGAACAGCTATGACAATCAATTGCTCTCAATGACCCCATGAGTCATCAAGTCAATATCCAGGTCAACGTCAACGTCAAGGTCAATGCCAAGGTGAAGGGTATCTACCACTATCATAGTTTTAAGGATTGAAGCACACAGAACAGCATCATATTCTTTTCCCTGCGGACAATCTCTGGCGTCTAACTTATAAGTTTAATTAATATTCTTAAAGCAGAAAAAAGAAGATGCGCTTAATTTGCACTGACAGAAAAACGTCGCTCGTCGCTCTGGCGACGATGACTTGATATGCGCGTCAAGAGTGTAGGCGTGACAGACCATAGAAGAAAGATGAGCAGAGTAGGAGGAGGAGGAGGAGGAGGAGGAAGAGGAGAGGGAGGAGGTGGAGGAGGACAAGCTGTCAATAGCGTTCGTCACCCAGTGAAGGACTTTATGACTAAGAACTAAGCGCTAGTTGAGACTCACGAAGAGGAGGAGTGTGGTGATGAGGGCTGTCAATGCCACTTCATGATAGTCATTTATCGGCTACACGAGAGAGAGAGAGACAGAGAGACAGAGAGAGACAGAGACAGTGACAGAGAAAGAGACAGAGAGACAAAGAGAGAGACAGAAAGTGAGAGATGGACAGACAGACGAACAGACAGAGAGACAGACAGATTGTGAGAGTGAGAAAAACAGATAAATGGAAAGAGTGCATGGGAGAGATGGAGAGGCAGAGAGGTAGAGAGACAGAATGATAGAGACAGAGAAAGAGAAAGAGAAAGCCAGAGAAATAGAGAGATAGAGAGACAGAGCTACATGTACACAGACAGAGACATAGACAGAGACAGAGAGATCGTGAGAGGGAGAAGTGATCTCAAGGTGTTGCTAAACGATGGAGAAAAAGTTGGAAGAGCGACGTGGTGCTCGTCACAACGCCAAACATCATCATCATCAGCATTAGCAGCAGCAGCATCATCAGCATCTTGACAACATCATCAGCAGCAGCATCAGGATTATGACATCATCATCGTCATCAGCATCATGACATCATCATCATCAGCAGCAGCAGCAACAGCAGCAGCATCATGACATCAGCAGCATCATGACATCATCATCATCAGCAGCAGCAGCGGTATCATCAGCATCAGCAGCAGCAGCATCATGACATCAGCAGCAACAGCATCATGACATCATCATCAGCAGCAGCATGGCATCGTCATCACAAGCATCATAATTCAGCAGGAGATTTGATTGATACTGGTGCTGCTCATAAGTGTGATCTTGTTCGGATCATGGCGCTGCTGCTGCAGCTACTGGTGATGATGCTGGTGGGGTGCAGAGTTCTTTTCTTCCACTGACGTTCGTCCTTCACCAGTGCAGCAGCATTGTTCAATACAGATTCCGCTCGTCCATTGTCCATGGTAGCACCAACGATTGTCATCATCATCATCATCAGACCGAAGCAATAAATTAACGACCGCTTGTTGAGAAGTCGAATGCATCGGACACCAGCCTCACCAACCCCATCTTCCCCCACCCCACCATCCTCCTCCCCATCCTCATCCATCGGAATAGCAGCAGCAGCAGCAGCAGCCGCAGCCAACGGCGAGGATGCGATCGTGTCATAAATCTATTGGGGACAATAATCCCGAATCTAATTGATTCGCATCTGTCTTAGACCATAGGCAGCACCCCCTCCCCCATTGGCCCACACTCCCCCCACGCCGCCGGTAAACGATGCTCCGTCTGAATAGGGACGATGATGATGATGATGATGATGATGATGATGATGACATGCTGATGATAAAAATTTTGTATGTATTCGCTCTTTGCAGTCAAAATGCCTCCTTCGCTCGATATAATCAAAACAAATTAAACCATGAGGATTTTCATATGTTATACATGTATATGCAACACCAATGCATCCTATACAAACATCGTCGTCGTTTAATGTATGTATGTATGTATGTATGTATGTATGTATGTATGTATGTATGTATGTATGTATGTATGTATGTATGTATGTATGTATGTATGTGTGTGTGTGTGTGTGTGTGTGTGTGTGTATGTATGTATGTATGTATGTATGTATGTATGTATGTATGTATGTATGTATGTATGTATGTATGTATGTACGTATGTACGTATGTATGTATGTATGTATGTATGTATGTATGTATGTATGTATGTACGTACGTACGTACGTAGGTATGTATGTATGTATGTATGTATGTATGTATGTATGTATGTATGTATGTATGTATGTATTTATGTATGTATGTATGTATGTATGTATGTATGTATGTATGTATGTATGTATGTATGTATGTATGTGTGTATGTATGTATGTATGTATGTATGTATGTATGCATGCATGTATGTATGTGTGTATGTATGTATGTATGTATGTATGTATGTATGTATGTATGTATGTATGTATGTATGTATGTATGTATGTATGTATGTATGTACGTACGTACGTACGTAGGTATGTATGTATGTATGTATGTATGTATGTATGTATGTATGTATGTATGTATGTATTTATGTATGTATGTATGTATGTATGTATGTATGTATGTATGTATGTATGTATGTATGTATGTATGTGTGTATGTATGTATGTATGTATGTATGTATGTATGCATGCATGTATGTATGTGTGTATGTATGTATGTATGTATGTATGTATGTATGTATGTATGTATGTATGTATGTATGTATGTATGTATGTATGTATGTATGTATGTATGTATGTATGTATGTATGTATGCATGTATGTATGGATGTATGTATGTATGTATGTATGTATGTATATATGTGTGTATGTATGTATGTATGTATGTATGTATGTATGTATGTATGTATGTATGTATGTATGTATGTATGTATGTATGTATGTATGTATGTATGTATGTATGTATGTATGTATGTATGTATGTATGTATGTATGTATGTATGTAACTATGTATGTATGTATGTATGTATGTATGTATGTATGCATGCATACATGTATGTATGCATGCATGCATGTATGTATGTATGTATGTATGTATGTATGTATGTATGTATGTATGTATGTATGTATGTATGTATGTATGTATGTATGTATGTATGTATGTATGTATGTATGTATGTATGTATGTATGTATGTATGTATGTATGTATGTATGTATGTATGTATGTATGCATGTATGTATGTATTTATGTATGTATGCATGTATGTATGTATGTATGTATGTGTGTATGTATGTATGTATGTATGTATGTATGTATGTATGTATGTATGTGTGTATGTATGTGTGTGTATGTATATATGTATGTATGTATGTATGTATGTATGTATGTATGTATGTATGTATGTATGTATGTATGCATGTATGTATGTATTTATGTATGTATGCATGTATGTATGTATGTATGTATGTGTGTATGTATGTATGTATGTATGTATGTATGTATGTATGTATGTATGTATGTATGTATGTATGTATGTATGTATGTATGTATGTATGTATGTATGTATGTATGTATGTATGTATGTATGTATGTATGTATGTATGTATGTATGTATGTATGTATGTATGTATGTATGTATGATGTATGCATGCATGTACATGTATGTATGCATGCATGTAAGGATGCATGCAGGTAAGTTTCAAAACCAAGGCAAACAACTGGTTAGTAAGCGTTAGTTGGTAAAAAGACGAAGGAACAAGGCAGAAGAAAGAACATCGCATTCTCAGTTATCTTGGAAATAACATCATTAGGCAATCATTGTTATTTATCAGACGGAATAGAGTATATATATACATAATTTTTTATATAGAGGCACTTTGTAATATACTATCGTAATCGTAATCGTAATCTTGAGACTTCTACAGCGCCCACATAAGTCAAGTCGCGGAACCAGCTTATTCCAAGGTTCTCAATCAAAACAAAATCGATAGGTAGCGCAGCAGCGGTTCAAGTCCGGAGAGTCAGGCAGGCAGACAGATGCATGGTCGGCTAAGGTGGGTGATGTTTAGAGTTGAAATGACGATGGATGTGAGGAGAAGTGGAAGAATCAGGATAGGATTTGTGGAGGAGCAATGTTTTTAGTTTTGAGTGAAAGACCTGTGGGGAGATAACATAGATCCATATGTGGCAGAGGCTAGACTTCCAGTGACTGCATACAATCATAATCTCATCTTTGCTGATATTATGACTCATCGTCTGCTCACTGTCTGGGCGAGGCTGAAATTTTTTGATCTGTGGATTTTGTGGCTTTATTTCCAATCACTTTCTGTTTCCATCGTCGCCACACCCTCCTCCTTCTCCTCATCCTCCTCCTCCGCCTTCCTCTGCTTTCTTATCACCTCACGGTTTATTTATTTATTTAATTCTATTCTAAGTTCTCTTCAAACGACGACATCCATGGCACAGCCGCTGCATGTGAGGCGTTTTAATTAAAACTTAAATGTAAACCTTCGAAATCCATCTCATCCTCCTTCATCCAAGGCGGCGCTACAGAGACCACATTGAATGCCAGAGCGCTATAAAAACTCAACTCCGCTCTCTAGTATAATATAATAGCACATTAAGTACTCCTTCACCAGTTCATCTGCACTTCTCTGGACTTAACCAAAGGGACCAAATCAACCATGGCTCATCGAGACCCTACAATCCTACATGCATGGCGTCGCACCAGTCGACATCCGATCCCATCCGGGTCTTTTACGGTACCCAAAGTCGCAGTGAACCCTGGGAATTTACAACTTGGCCTTCAGCCAGGAGGGTTGATTCCCTCCCACCCCACACCGGCACCAACGGTCATCAGAGTTGCGAATCTGATCATGTCTGGCGACATATATAATGTCGTCGTCGTCGTCGTCTCGGTAACTTTATTGCTTAATTTAGACGGAATTATTTCCATCGGACGACATGCGCACAGGAGACCTCAGCATCAGCATCAGCAGCAGCATCAGCAGCAGCATCAGCAGCATCAGCAGCAGCAGCAGCAGCAGAGGCAGCAGTGGAGGAGGAAGCTAAGGCCAGACGCCAACGTCGCATAGTCGCCACTGCCAACATCCGATGTTGCGTTGGCGGTGGTGACGGTGGTGGTGGTCATCTCTGCTCCTCTTCTGTTGCCATTGTTGTAATAATGGTGAAGTGCAGGAGAGAGAGAGAGAGAGAGAGAGAGAGAGAGAGAGAGAGAGAGAGAGAGAGAGAGAGAGAGAGACAGACAGACAGACAGACAGACAGACAGACAGACAGACAGACAGACAGACAGAGACAGACAGACAGAGAGAGAGAGAGCTACAGTGGCAGACAGTTGACCACTTCGGACTCAATAATTGCATCCGAAACGACGACCACACATGGCAGTCGCCAGCCATAATGAAAAGACCCGAACGTCGGACCGTCCTTTAGCCCCTCCTTCCGTCCCTGTGTCCGTCCATCAGTCCATCGTTTCCATCTGTCTTATTCATCCGTCCAACAGTACATTATTATCCTCCAACCACCCAACCACCCACTACATCCATCCATCCGTTCATCTCTTTATCCATCCGTAAATTAACCCATCACCCCATTATCCCCCGTTTCATTCATCCATCATCCATCCATCCATCCATCCATCCATTCATTTATCCATCCATCCATCCACCCATCCAACATCCATCCACCCATCCACCCACCCATTCACCATCCATCCATCCATCCATACACAAAATGTGTCACCCATCCATCCACCCATCCATTCATCACCCATCCATCTGTCCATTCATACGTACACCCATCCATCCACCCATCCACCCATCCACCATCCATCCAACCATTCATCCATCCGTACACCCATCCATCCATCCACCCATCTATCCATCCATCCATCCATCCATTCATACATCCATACATCCATACATCCATACATCCATCCATACATCCATCCACTCATCCATCCACCCACCCATCTATCATCAATCCATCATCCATCCATCCATTCATTTATCCATACACCCATCCATCCATCCATCCATCCACCCATTCATCCATTCATCCATCCATCCATTCATCCGTACATCCATCCACCATCCATCCATCCATCCACCCATCCATCCATTCATTTATCCATCCATCCATACACCCAATGTGTCACCCATCCATCCACCATCCATCCACCCATCCATCCATCAATGCCTTCTTCCGTCTGTCCAGTCTTACACCGTCTGTTCATTAGTCCATCCATCAATCAATCCTTTTCCATATATATATATATATATATATATATACAATGTATATACATATATATAAATACAATGTATATACAATTATACATGTATATATACAATGTATGTACACGTATAGACCACGACCTCTTGTCCATCTCTCTCTATCTCTTAATCCATTCGTTCTTCAGTGCATCGATCCGTCCAGCTATGCACCCCTTCATTTATATATATATATATATATATATATATATATAATGTGTATTTACTCCGATACAGTGTCCACCCTGTAGTCGGGAGCGCCTCTGAGTGTATAATTATAGGGAGCTTGAAGGGTCGCTATAGGAAATGCGAGAGAAATAGATTGCATCAATATTATTATCGTGGTGTAGTATATTTAATGCGTGATTGTCGTGTCATCCTTTGACTTAAAGACCGACCTATAGCATTATACTATTATAATAGGTTTCTCGTCTTTTGTCTTTTGCGTTCAGGTTGACCAGAGACAGAATAGATGGCGCTGCTGGGTTGGCTGGGTAACAAGTGTGCATTGGTGCATGACCATTCGTTCGTTTGCATCGTCTGTGCTTCGCTTGACTGATCTGTCAACATAGAACGACGAATCTTTTGTTTGGAGTGCCATCGATTTGGCATTTAAGGAATTATTATTATTATTGACAGAGTAATTTCTGTTTTCTTTCCAATGCAGCAGGCGCTGACATCACTTTGCTGATCGTAAGCCTGTCTGTCTGTCTGCCTGTCTGTCTGTATCTCCATCTGTCTCTCTGTCTGTATCTCCATCTGTCTGTCTGTCTGTCTTCCTGTCTCTCTGTCTGTCTCTCTCTCTTTCTGCCTCTCTGTCTGTTTATCTCTTCCTGTCTGCCACTCTGCTCTTCCGTCTATCTGTCCGTCTGTGCGTCTCTCGCTTCCTGTGCCTCTCTCCAGCTCCAGGTATCTGTCTGTGTTTCTGTCTATCTCTCTCTCTGTCTCTCTCTGTCTCTGTCTCTCTGTCTCTGTGTGTATCTCTGTGTATCTCTGTCTCTGTCTCTGTCTCTGTCTCTGTCTGTCTCTGTCTCTGTCTCTGTCTCTGTCTCTGTCTGTCTCTGTCTCTGTCTCTGTCTCTGTCTCTGTCTCTGTCTCTGTCTCTGTCTCTGTCTCTGTCTCTGTCTCTGTCTCTCTCTCTCTCTCTCTCTCTCTCTCTCTCTCTCTCTCTCTCTCTCTCTCTCTCTCTCTCTCTCTCTCGGTCAATTTTACAACCATCACTCACTTACTGCAGTTATTCAGCCGTGGTCGCTTTTCAGTCGTTCAGTTTATCGATTATACTTTTCGTCTTTCACTTGAGGTTATCACCTCTGCTCGTGCTGGCGTGCTATTCAGTCATTTAGTCATTAAGTCAGTAAGGCGTTCAGTCAATAAGTCATTCAGTCATTTAATTCTGCTCGTTGCTCATTATGTCGATAAAGTTGTTTGACGGTTCCATCGGTCGTGCATTCATCTGTTGTGTCTGTCCGTCTATCTGTCTGTATGCATGTCTCTCTCTCGATGTCTGTCTATCTGTCTATATGTCCGTATGCATGAATGCATTATGTTTGTATGTAATTATGTATGCATGTATGTATGCATATATATATATATATATATGCATGTACATGTATGTTTGTCTATGTCTGTCTGTCTGTGTCTGTCTATCAGTCTGCATATATGTATGAATCTATGTCTGTCTGTCTCTGCGTCTGTCTATCTATCCGTCGTATGTCTGTCTTTGTGTTTTTATGTCTGCCTGTCTGTCTGTCTGTCGGTCGCTATGTCTATCTGTCGTCTGTCTGTCTGTCTTTATGTCTCCATGTCTGCTTGTCTGTCTGTCTGCATGTCTGTCTGTCTGTCTGTCTGTCGGTTGGTCTGTGTGTATCCGTTCGATGATCTTTAGTAAGGCTTCTTTCGTGAAGACCGACCATTACATTCGCTGAACGTCCGATCAGTTTCTCGTCGCAGTAAACAGAAGACGTGAAACGGAACGACCATGCATGCACATCAGTGCACGCTGTTCTACTACAACACTGCAGAGACCTCTACGAAACCTCTCTTTGTCTGCTTGTGTGCCTCTGTCTGCCTGCGTGTGTATAATGTATATACAGTGTGTGTTTGTGTGTGTGTGTGTGTTTGTGGGTATTCCTGTCGTTCGTTTAACCCTGCGAATGCAAGTCATGCAGTCACCATGATGTGACGATGTACACGCATAGGCGTATACGGGAGATTTCAGTATTGTTGGGGGGCAAGATTTTACTTTCACCCCGAATAAATGACCTTTTTTAGTCATCAAGCTGAAATCTCTATTTATTCCCACAAAAAAGTTCAGGACCTTGTTTAGTCATCAGGTTGAAATTTCGTGAAAAATACTATAGGCCCTATTTGCTTACTATTGCCCTTGGGTCAGCTTGCCCGAAAAACCAGACTTCCCGAAATTTGGGGGGCATATGCCCTCTGGCCACCGCCTCGTACGCGTATGGATGTACGTAGCCTACGATGAATCATTCATTCATTGCACTGCTGCATTGCCTTTAGCTGCACGACCACATTAACAGCACATGCATATATGTGTGGCCGTCGTGGAATCACTCGATTTATTTACGCCTCCTCCTTATTCCTCTTTATTCGATGACGATGACGACAACGAAAACACATTTCATGAAGAATAATTATTATATGGACAATCGTTTTACTATGTAAGCATCGACGTGCATGTATGCATGTTTCTGCGTCAATGTGTGGCCAGGTGTAGGCAATATGTGGCTGTGCGCGTGCGTGCATGTGTGCTTGTACGCGTGCGTGCATGTGTGTTTGTGTGCTTGTGCGTGCATGTGTGCTTGTGCGTGTGCGTGGATGTGTGGATGCGTGTGTTAGTCCGCCTGAGGCAGTTGTCCTGGTGGTGTCGCGCTGCACGTGCAGCTGGACTTTGCCAGTGTGCACGGGTCGCTGAAGCTAGGATATCGATTTCTGTGTTGCTCGCTATGCGTGTATTTGAGCATCATTTTTTTTAGCTCCTTTGCATGCATGAGACGCATCAAAGGCTGCAGTCGTTTAGGGATCAAGAGCTTAGGCAGTTGTGGGTCTTAACAGCAAGGAAACCTTTGTACGTATTCTTAATGTACTGCACGAAAGGTTTCAGCAAAAGAAGAATTGTAATTATTGCATAGTGATGCCTTGCTTCTACCTTGACTTGGACTTTGTTTTTTCTCGGGCATTGATTTAGCGCCGATTTTAGCGCTGATGAAAGGCTAATGGTAATGCGGTTTTCTTATGTTGAAATTTTTACAACTAAGTTCTCGTTCGTTCATGCAATTAGGCCTCGGTCTACAAGAAGTAACTGCACAAAATCTAAGTTTCAACTGCACAAATTTCTTTCCCAACTAGCCTACACAATTTGTGTCCAGCTGTAGTGCTGTACCGTACGTTGGGATAAGCCCTCGTCTGGATAAATACTGTGCCTTTAATTATTAGCCATAGCAACGTTATTCACTACAAAAGGCTCCTTTTGATTGACTTTCAATATATCTAGATCCAATTAATTGAGTTTATGGCTTTAAATAACTAAAAAAAACTAGGATTCAGCCATATGACTCACACAATTTATAGCATGCTGAGGTATCTCATTGCAGCCTCTAAGGACATTTGAAGGTATGGTATTACATGGTAGGGTATGGTAATTAGTATTATTATTGATCCTATTAGGTTAGGCAATGCGGCATGGTTGGAATGGCATACGGTATACATACTGGTTCAGGGAGATTCCTGAACTTCAGGCATGGTGCCTGAATATTCGACCATCCCATTTGGACCTGAACTGGTTCAGGGAGATTCCTGAACTTCAGGCACAGTGCCTGAATATTCGACCATCCCATTTGGACCTGAACTGGTTCAGGGAGATTCCTGAACTTCAGGCATAGTGCATGAATATTCGACCGTCCATGCATTTGGACCTGAACAAGGTTCAGGGAAATTCCTGAACTTCAGGCACCTTACCTGAAAGTTCAACCGTCTCATCTGGACCTGAACCAGTTCAGGCCGGTTGCCTGAAATTTCAGATATGTTACCTGAACTCTTATGAGAGTGCATGTACATCGTTGTATTTGCTTGTGAAAATGATTTCGGATGAAACACGCGTGAGCCAATTTGGCGATTGATCGTCTTTTGCGTGTCGTAATAATATCTGTGAATCCGTGGATCGTTCACGTGCCGTGTCTGGTGTACAGACACGAGGTGTTTGGTCTACAGACACGACGTGTCTGGTGCATGTATGCCTCCAGCTTTTGATCGTTTCTCGTTGGCGCCTGTTGGCTGTGGATGACACTTGCAATGACGACTTCAAATGGCGCCTATAACACGCACCTTAACCATCACCAGTTGCATTAGCAGCAGCTGAGCAACAGCAGCACCAACAGCACCAGCAGCAGCACCAGCACCAGCACCAGCAGCAGCAGCAGCAGCAGCAGCGGGAGCATGTCTTATTACATGCGATGATCGACTATACATCAGCTAAAACAGCAGAAAACACCTGCGCCCATCACAGATTCACCAACAGCAGCAGCAGCAGCAGCTTTAGCACAATGACGATTTCAAATGCACATTAACCATCACTAGTTGCATTATCAGCAGCAACAGCAGCAGCAGCAGCAGCAGCGGGAGCATGTCTTATTTACATGCGATGATCGACTATTATAGACTCTGGCATCTCTGGCATCATGCGGAGGCCACATCTGAAACAGCAGAAAACACCTGCACCGATCACAGATTCACCACCACCACCACCACCATCACCACCGTCACCACCACCGTCACCACCAGCAGCAGCAGCTTTAGCACAAGTGCATCATTCGCAGGTATCGACTATAGTTGTCCGTCCTCTGCAGCTGCAGTCTAAACGATGGCGCCAACACATGCACATGTGCACACATGTGCAACATTGTGCAGCACGTGCTGTAAATGCAATTGACATGAAATTAACACAAAAGGTGAATCTGCTGTCTGTAACGGAAGAAGGGAATTTATTGTGGGAACAATAAATGATTTGATTTGAAATGATTTGAAGAAGGGCATTCGCTTCAGTAAACGCCCCCCCCCCAAAAGAGGGATCGATGGGGGCGTTGATGGGTGGAACAAGCGACTTCATTTTCTTAGCCACGGCATGTACGATCACAACACTTTCCTGAGTTTCCTCGACTTTTGGTTTCTTCCCTGTACGATAGTAGGCTAACCGGTATTTACACAGAGGTAGTTTTCCGTTGCCTTTTCCACAGCTTGACCAACTCGTTCAGGGCAAAATTATATATAATATATATACACATAATTTATATACATAATATATAGGCCTAAATATATATATATAAATTCTCAGAATGAATGAATGAATACAGGGTGCAGCAAAATAAAGTAATCCCCTACGGTTTTTAGCCCATATCTCGGCCAAACTTACGAATTTTGAAATGAAACTTTACACTTTACATTTTTAAAGGCAATGCATATTTACGTACATTGGTTCAAATATCAACAAAATATTTCAAACACATCAAAAGTTATACCACTTTTAGTGAAGCCATCCACCTTTTTTGACGATTCAGAAACGAAACGCACCAAAAAGTAACAAAAACACGATTTTATGAAGTCTCATTTCAAATAGCTGTTGTCAAATGAACTTGGTAGTGCTTCACAACTTGTGTTCAATGTGCCCACCACCAGTGTCAAAACTTATTTTGAGTCTCTTTGCAAAGTTTCTGGATGGACCTGTTGATTAATCTGACAGATTCTTTATTTACCAATTTGATGTCATCTTCCTAAGTGACTTCTCAGGGATGTGCAGCTACGCTGGTACCCTGTTTATTATTTAAATAGTAATAATAATGATCATCTGGCAATATATAGGCTATTTGATAACAAATATTTGAGATGAGACTTAATAAATTCGTGTTTTTGCTACTTTTTGCTGCTTTACGTTTTTGAATCGTCAAAAAACGGTGGGTGGCCTTACTGAAAGTGATGTAACTTTTGTTCTGTTTGAAATATTTTTTTGCAATTTGAACCATTGTACGTAAACATGAATTGCCTTTAAAACTGTAAAGTTTCAGTAAAAAATTCGTAAGTTTGGCCGAGATATGGGCTAAAAACCGTATGGGATTACTTTATTTTGCCGCACCCTGTATATATTATATATCCACGCATTGGCTTGAGGTATAGATTCGAACCTGCTATCCTTCGGTTATACAATTCACAGAACATACCGCTGTAATACTGCATCGCTCCCGCATATTCTCGAATATACCTTGACTTATTCATAATTCCAGTTCCATATCATAATATGCCGGGAACTTATTCCCACCTCCGTTCTTCCACTGCAGGACTTCTTATCCTATACTGATGATGGCGGTGTCCTTGTGGTCTCTGTCATTCTATGGGAGCCGAAATGACTGTCATTTATCACTTTTGGCGACGCAATTTACGTCCGTCTGTCTGAGAGGGGCAGCGGTGGAGGGGCGGCAGAGGAGGAGGAGGAGGAGGAGGAGGAGGAGGAGGAGGAGGAGGAGGAGGAGGAGGAGGAGGAGGAGGAGGAGGAGGAGGAGGAAGGGACAGAGTCGTCGGTTTAAGATGTCCAATCGAAGCACGTGCGTCTTTCTGTCATGTCCGAAGAAGTGGGAAGCCTCTTACCGTGCTTGATGTTGGACGGACGAGATGGGATCGGAGGATATGTGAGTAGGAGGAGGAGGAGGAGGAGAAGGAGGAGGAGGAGAAGGAGGAGGAGGAGGAGGAGAAGGAGGAGGAGGTGGAGGAGGTGGATGAGGAGGAGGAGGAGGAGAAGAAGAGGAGGCGGATGAGGAGGAGGAGGAAGAGGAGGTGGATGAGGAGGAGCAGGAGTAGGAGTGGAAGGAGAAGGAGGAGCAGGAGGAGGATAGTAGGAGGAGAAGGAGCAGGAGGAGTAGGAGGTGGATGAGGAGGATGAGGAGGACGAGGAGGGGAAGAAAAGAAGGAGCAGGAGCAGGAAGAGTAGGAGAAGGAGTAGGAAAAGGAGTAGGAGCAGGAGGAGCAGGAGCAGGAGGAGGAGGAGGAGGAGTAGGAGGAGGAGGAGGCCAACACTTCGACTGATCGGTGGGTCGGTCGGTCGGAGTAATTACGATTGCTGCAGGCGCGTCTGGATGGATGTTGCCGACAGCGTGTAGGCCTGTCACCGCATATATCACCAAATATATCGACAAAATATTGCATCTATATATATTATATATATGATAATAATGTGTATATATAGCCTATATACATGTATATATATAATTATATATATAACCGAACGCATGCCAGTAAATATTTTATGCATGTATCCACGAAGATGTCGTCGTACGTGCAATGCATGTCTTTAGTTTATTTTACCCATCACTCGTTTCTTCATGGCATTTATTTAGCGCCACAAGAAGATTTTTACTCAGAAGCACATATATAATTATATATATATATATAATTATATATATATACCACAGCAGGCCACATCGCGAAAGAGAACAATTTTGCAGGTAAATACGTCGACCTGTGAAAGGCGAAATACATGCGGTATATACATGTACGTATATAGGCAATTTGAAATGTAATATTCTATTCTAGATTTAAATTTACTATATGTACATGTACGTATGTATGTATACACATTTATATATACATACATATGTTATATATATATATCCGTTCACATAGTTCTATCACTAAGGTTATGTATGCTCTCTCTCTCTCTGTCCCTGTCTCTGTCTCTGTCTCTGTCTCTCACTATATTATATATTATATATGTAATTATGTATTATTAATATCTATCTGTTGTCGAGTTGAGTAATAAAGTACATGTAGGCTATAAACTAAATTAAATTTCTTATTAAATATATTTTCATAGATTCTAAATTACTTATTGACTATATACGCCGCAATATGGCATTATCACCGACTAGCTACAGTATTATAGCCTACCATCACTGTTCTTATCGGAAGCACTGTAGACAAAATAACACTGTGACAGTATTTATAGGCCTAGTAAAAAACAACTAGCTTCGCTATAACCCATTGGGCTACGGAAATATAGAATTATTGCTACTACTGTGGCTTTGTTCTATAATAATGAAAGCTATTATTCAAATTGAGCAATAAATGACACATGATTGTGTAGGCCTATACTTTCTATGACATCAGCGTTTTTGTGAAGTAGTCTAGTCTAATAAAAGACGCCACATGGTGTGCTTTTGATCAAATTCGAGTGTGTGTGTGTGGATAGAAGTGGTAAATTTGACACATAATTTAGCCTTTCGAAAATTAAGATAATCTGAGAAAACAGGGGTGACTTTGTTGCTCTGTCCAGGGGCGGATCCAGGGGGCCAATCCGGTCATCCCCCCATTTAGAAATGCCCAGATATCGTACCCCCCCCCATTCGGTTTGAAATTGGTATCTTTTTCGGACTTTTCGATCGGATGACTAAAAACAATGTCATCAGATTTTTCTGCCCACGATCAGCAAAATATTTCCGGACCCAAGGTAAAAATATTTGGCCCCCTTGGAAAATTTCTGTATCCGCCTCTGGCTCTGTCCATTTTTCACATTGATAATTATTATCAGTTGTTAATCAACTTTGCTTCATCTGTATTTGAACCGACTGCAGTAGGCTAATTCCTGTAGTATTATTATATCCAAATTAACTTAGGTAGCATCAGGAGATGATTAGATTACACTAATCTAATCACTTCTATTGTTCCGTTAAAAATGGATTATTATCTAGAACAAAATTGCTCTCAAAACTCGTTTTATTATAACTTTTGCTCTGAATTCGCCGTTACGAGTTGCACGAAGCCCTCTGGTGAATGAAGCAAAGACGTTTCTGGACTCGGTATCTTGTCTTGTTTTTAGCCGTCTTCGATCCGAAGATTAAGATCCGAAGGTTGGCCGCACCATGAACCGTCTGTCTCCTAAATAATGTAGGCCTATCTTTCCTCTGTCGTCCACAGTAGTTCAATCATAGTCAAGCCTGTCGCATAAGCTTGTCTTCAATCCAGGTTGTTTGCGGTCTTGACCGGGTCTTCCACTCGGCATAGGCAATAATAATTTATCTTCCAGTAAGTTTACTTCCACCTTGCTAAATAAAATTAACCTGGTGTTCTGGAGATATCAATTAAACGTAAATAAAATTAAATAAAAGTGTATTCTGATTATTTTTGTCTTTAAACGTACGATTGTAAGCCTATAATAATTCTGCTTGTGTATAATGTCTGTAACTTAGAATGTGGTCTACAACTGAAAATCAAGGTCGATGATTGCTTACTTACTTACATAATTAAAATGGATAGATGAGTATACATGAAAAAATCTAGCATCTGTTCTGCACAGCGATAGGTAAGCTTAATGCACATGTTATTCGAAGCTCAGATGTATTAAATAGATGCCATACAACGTACATGTACATCTGTGGCGACTGCAGACAAGACACATTGCATCCAAGAACTGGTGCAGAGGAAATCAAAGGCTTCCATAACAACTTATCTTCTGTGGAAAACAAAAAGAACCAGACAGAGGAGGGGTGAGGGGCAGAAAGGAAATGAATTGGACGAAGAGACACATAATCCCTTTTTACCTGCAGCTACCTGGAATTGGTCATAAAGACTGTAATAAGCCTGAAAGGAAACGCATAATGATAAGGGAGGTATAAGACAATGCAAGGCAAGCCAATTCAGTGGCGGATCCAGAACTGTTCGAAGGTGGGGGGGGGGCAAAATCTTTGGTCTTGGGACAGGGAGAAAAAAATCGTCATTGGTCGCCAAAAAAGTTGATGACCTTTTTTAGCCATTGGTCTTTGGCTGGGGAAAAAGTAGCTTTTCATCCGCCAAAAAAGTTGATGACCTTTTTTAGTCATTGGTCTTTGGCTGGGGAAAAAGTAGCTTTTCATCCGCCAAAAAAGTTGATGACCTTTTTTTAGTCCTCCGGCAGAAAAACCGAATAAGGGGGAGGGCACGCTCCATGCAATTTTTTAATGGGGGGGGGGGGAAATGCCTTGCCACCCCTATTCATATTGCTAATTTCAAACCGAATGGGGGCCGCATCCCATGACATTTTAAATGGGGGCCATGGCCGGATTGCCCCTGAATCCGCCCCTGATTCAGACTATTCTGAGCTCGATCATGAGTCAAATTGCAGACCTACAAGAGAATGATGACATTAAAATGTCGGATGCTGTTAGTCTCTGCTTCACTGCTTATAATCTTCAAGTCCTTAACTTAAACGACAGGCAAAATATTTGCGCAAGACAAATCTAAGGCCTACTTCTCAGTTAGCATGGGTACTTTATCTGTGTGCTTGTATACAATGCAATACAATACGATGCAATACAATACGATACAATACGATGCAATACGATACAATACGATACAATACAATACAGCATACAACACAATATAATATGCAATACAATACAGTATACTATACAATACTATATACAATACAGTATACAATGCAATACAATACGATGCAATACAATACGATACAATACGATGCAATACGATACAATGCGATACAATACTATACAATACGATACAATACTATACAATACGATACAAATACAATACGATACAATACGATACGAAACAATACAGTACAATACAATACAATACTATACAATACGATACAATACTATACAATACGATGCAATGCGGTGCAATACGAAACAATACGAAACAATACGAAACAATACGATGCAATACGATACAATGCGATACAATACTATACAATACGATACAATACGATACAATACCATACAATACGAAACAATACGATACAATACGATACAATACGAAACAATACAATACAATAAATACAATACAATACAATACAATACAATACGAAACCATACAATAAATACAATACAATATAATACGAAACAATACAGCTGTAAACTGATGATGCCCTCATTACCTGCAGTGCTCAGAAGTGCACATTGAAACCACATACAATTGTATGCGCATAATTTTCCAATTTTCTCCTCTTTATTTGTGTTTCATTATTTTTTTAGTCTGATGGGTTGTTGTTTATAAAGGTAGGCTATAAACTTCTGACACCGTTTGTCCCAAGATATGAGCCAAGTCTACAGATCGAGGGAAAATTATCCGCATAGTCGCATACAAGTGTCGACCCATATATGGCTTCAATGAGCACTTCTTAACGATGCAGTAATGAGGGAATTAACAAGCAGAGGCGGATTCCAGGGAGGGGCCAATCCGGTCATGGCCCCCATTTAAAACTGCCATGGGACGTGGCCCCCCCATTCGGTTTTCGGCTGGAGGACTTTAAAAAAGTCATTAACTTTTTTGGCGGATGAAAAGGTACTTTTCCCTCAGCCAAAGATCAGTGACTAAAAAAGGTCATCAACTTTGTTTGGCGACCAATGACAAAGATTTTGCCCCCCCTGAGCAGTTCTGGATCCGCCACTGTTAACAAGTTACAGTACTGTTGTACTGTATTGTCTTATTGTATCAGCAAACGAAACTTTGGTCAAATCCAATAAATTATCTGTTGATGATACTTGATGTTAAGGACGATCAAATAATTTATCTGTAGGCCTATTTCTTTTAAATATTATGTAAGGTGGACACGAAAGCTCACTCCAACTTTTTCCCCGTTTCAGATTGACTCTGGAAACAACCTAAATATTTTCTGTACATTGATGTGTATATAAATAAGTATTGTGGAAAAGAAATAAACATAAAACTTGAAAACGTGAATTGTTTGAATAGTGTATGGCTGTAGGCCATATGCTGCATAGGCCTATAATAGTGGATCGACAATGTAAACTCAGGACAGTATTAATGCAAGAGCCTCAGAGAGTTTTTAGCATGGTCGAACGACACAAAATCACAAATACTCCTTCAGAAGTCTATACATGTATATGACGTGCCGCTTCTGCATAAAAATTATATTATTGCTATTCTCCCAAAACTCGTTTCTGTATAACAGTCATAAAAGCATAAACCAGCCACAGACTGTTGTTATTACGATTCCACTCAATGCGTTTTGACTCTGCACTCTGCAAAACTATCTCATCTGGTCGCGCGGTGGTTGTAGACGGGCTTTCCCGGCGTCAAGAACACTGGACTGGTGTACAGTATAATATACATGTAAAATACAGTTGTCTGCTCCACATCGTCCATGCAACATAACAGCTGCTGAGTCGGTCGAAGCTTCAACCACTCTCCCCCCCCCCGTCCGTCCGTCGTACAGCCGAATATAATGACATGACGGAAATGAAACACCGGTTCCGGAGATAATTAAGAAGAAGAATACTTTTCGTCGTCGTCGCTGCTGTTGGTTATTTCGGCGGCGGCGACGCAATCTCTCTTGTCTAAAGCGGCAATTGTATTCTCCCATCAAATCACCCGAGTAATTGCATCTCAACACCACAAGCCGACCCACCGACCCCCCCCCCCCCCCCCCCCCTCCCGACCCCCCTCCCCCTCCGACCGACTGACCGATCGACCCACCCCCCACTCTGACCGACTGACCGACCGATCCATATAATAATGCCTGTACCAACAGAGACAGAAGTACAGGGCGACAGTGTACTTTGTGTTGACACGATCACATACACAGACTGCATGATGCAGACTTAGCCGCCAGAAACAGACGGACAGATGAAATTGACGCAGACTCAGAGACGGACTTAGAGGAAGACGGACGGATACAGATTGCAGATATACATTGTATTTACAGCAGCCCGGACAACAGACAGACAGACAAGACAGACAGACGGACGGACGGACGGACGGACGGACATAGGCACAAAGGTCAATACGAGCCACGACATAGCAAACACACAGACAAACAGACAAACAGACAGGCGGCAGAAGGAACAACACCAACCACGGCCCAGACAGATAGACGGATACACAGACAGACAGACAGACAGACAGACAGGCAGACAAACAAACAAAGTACAAACACACAGATTCATAGACGGATAGGCTCAAGGGTCAACCCCAGAGAGATAGACATACACACACAAACAGACAGACAGACAGACCCCCGACCGACAGACATAAATACAAAGAGAAAGCCAAACTAGGTCTGTCTATGTCCCTCTCTGTCTGTCTGTTTGTGTATCCATCTATCTGCCTGGGTCGTGGTTTGTCAGTATGAATGCTCGTCATACACCAAAGACTGCATGGCAACAAGACAAAAGAAAGTCAATCCGAGATGAGAAAAGCAGAAAGATATTGATGAACACGGAACGAGAGTGGCCGACTTTTGGTCAGAGCATCCATCACAGAGAGACTGATTGACTGACTGACAGTCGCCCGACAAAAGAGGGAACAATTGGGGCAAATTACCGACCGCAGTGGAAAATAATAATACCAATTGTTATTACTAATAGACTTCAGATTAATCGGAAAGGTTTCTTTCAATATGATGCATAAGAAAAGAAAAATGATGGAAGATTTGAGGAAGTGAACTTAGAGCCGAGATCTGAAAGATCGGACGAATTCATGTTATACCAAAACAAGTCGAGAAATTATTGCTTTTGCTCTGGTCACCTCTTCTGTTCTTCATTATAATAGTCTTTGAAATTTTCATAAACACAATTAAATCTGCATTTTCTTCAATTTAATGCACAAATGTGATTTATTCAAAGCGTAGTTAATTTTGAGACAGAAAAAGATGGAAGACAAGATTCTCTCACAGTATAAGCCACTGTGTGTGTGTGTGTGTATGTGTGTATGTATGTGTGTGTGTGTGTGTGTATGTGTGTGTGTGTGTGTGAAATTATATTAGCAGCCTTAAAGTACACGTCAGTTAGAATATAACGTATTATCCCATTCCTCAGAGATTAGCCAGAGCAACGATTATAGTAGATATTATGCTTTATTATAGAGCAAATTTCAAATTGGCCATAGACTAGCTATAATAGGCCTAAAGATATTAGCTGTCTGACAACAGAGTTTGCATTTCTGACAGACTGAATTCATCTTTAGGGTTTTTAAAAGTTCACTTAGCCTTCATTTTATGTAAAGCCAATTTCTGTTAAAAGTAATTACATGCACCAATAGACAGACAGCTCAATGAGACATATGAGCAAATTCAGCATGCCGTTACATTTCTAACAGTTAGTTAGAAGAGATGCGGAAATAGTCGGAACTATAAAATGCCTTCTCTGCTTAATGTAGGCCTACAACTTCACGAAAGGCAGCAGAATGAGTCATGGTCAGTAATATAGTTGTTGTTGTTGTTGTTGTTGTTGTTGCAGTAGTTGTAGCAGACTAGCAGTAGTCGGTGTAGTAGTAGCAGTAGTAGTAATAGTAGTCGTCATCGTAAAATAAGGTCATATAGCAGTAATAGTAGTAGCAATAGTAGTAGTAGTAGTAGTTGTTGTTGTTGTTGTTGTTGTAGTAGTAGTAACAGTAGTACTAGTAAGGGTATGTAGTTCTGCTATTTCTTATGGAAATGTGATGTTAGAACAATCAGTGATAGGAGGGCGGTTTATGCGGAGACACTTGAGAAATATTAGTAAAAGAAAGCGCAAGTGGAAGGGAGGAAGAGAATGAGAGGAAGACAAAGAGAGGTAGACGAAGAAGGAGGAGGAGAAGGAGGAGGAGGAGGAGAAGGAGGAATAGGAGGAGGAGGAATAGGAGGAGTGCTGCTATTGGCCTACATCGCTCCAACCGTTCGTCGATTGGCAAGGAGTAAAGGCGAGGCAGAGGAGGTTCGGTGTATACTTGGAACTGGGCTCACGCTCTGTGCATGCGGCCCAGATCGTCTAACCACAGCTGTCCCCGATTGTAGTCATTATCAACAGACATGATATTTATATAATAATCTAAGCGGACCAAGGACTAAACTTTAAAAAACGTCTTCTAATTCTGCTCGCATTGGCTTGTGACGTTGGGCATGATCTATAGTCTTGGAGTTGTCTCTCCTTATCACCATCTATTGGCACAGAGGAAGAAACGATCTTTTAGATTTAGGACTTCGATACTCAATCAATCAATCAGTCAATCAATCAATCAGTCATTCAATCATTCATTCACCAGTTTCTCTAGCACTTTTTCATATTGACTACTCAGAGGCGCTCCCGACTGTACCACGGAAAAGAACAGAATTTGACGCCATATAAATGGCCGCAGTTATTATATTTGTGCCCTGAGGTAGGCCCTACTTCGTTTTCCAATGCAGGGCATTTGTAACATCCATTTAGGTCGGATTTGGGTCTGGGAATTAAGGCTTTTACAATTGACCTAAACTGACTTTCGGTATCAATTTAAGATCCGAGCAACATACTACGATCAGCTACAAAGAGAAGTTTCGCACTCAACACAGAGACTGGCAGTCACTTGCACTGATCCAGTAAACATGGTTGGATGAAGACCATGCTCAGGGGCAGATCCAGGGAAGGGCAATCCGGCCATGCCCCCCATTTAAAATTGCCATGGGACGTGACCCCTTTTCAGATTTGAAATTAGTAATAGGAATAGTGCATTGGACGTGGCCCCCCATTTGGGTTTCTGGTTGGTGGAGGACTAAAAAAAGGTCATCAACTTTTTGGCGGATGAAAAGTAGGCTACTTTATTCCTCAAAGACCGATGACTTAAAAAAAGGTCATCAACTTTTTTGGCGGATGAAAAGTACTTTTTTCAATCAACTTTTTGGGCGACCAACGACGACCTTTTTCCTGTCCCAAGATCAAAGATTTTTGCCCCCCCCTGAAAGAGTTCTGGATCCGCCACTGACCATGGTTGGTTAGGGACGTGATGCACAATTCAACAATTAAACTTAGTTTAAATACAGTGCGGCTAACAACAGCTTTCACGTCGACAGAGTTGTCTGTGCTTTTAGGGCTTGAACAATTTTGTAACGCATCACAAGACCCTCTTAAAGTAACTGACAGATACTTTAAGATATAATATATCAAATGATTAATTTAATTATGCTTCTAAACATAATGGTTGCAAGCCCTTGCTATAATCATGTTTAACGGTCATGGCTCTGTTTAGCAAAAAGTTGATTCAGCATCATCCGTCCTTGTACTCAATACACATCACGCATAATAGTGATGCGGCCCCGATTGCTGAAACTGAAACCTGATGCTGCAGCGTGAGCGAGATGCCACGCGGCGTGACTGAAATGGGTAACATCTGAATGGCAACTGAGATCACGCGTCGTACATACACACACCCGAGGTCATTGAGTTCACGGCGTCTTAAGTACAGTCTATTATAGGGTGGTGCTGACTAAGAGGGGGGTGAGGGTGAATGTCGTTGGCATCTGGCAAAATAAAGAGATGGAATATTCAGAAGTCTTGCAGACAACATCGGGCGGCCAACGTACACATGATGTCGAAACGTTCTCCAATCATCTTCGTTGCTCTCTGCTTCCTGTCATCATCCAGCTGTAAGTATCTACTTCCGTCAGTTTTAGCTAAGAATGAATGCCAATTGCAATTTTAAAAAATTTGCTACTCTTTCGCAGTTTCTCTTGGTTTAGATTTTCTTTTATGTCTTTCTTAATCTCTTAATCTTGTGGTTGATGAACACTGAAGAAGGTAATTGTTGGTGTTGGTGTTGATGGTGGTGGTGGTGGTGGTGGTGGTGGAGATGCTGATAATTTTGATGATCATGATGAAGATGGTGATGATACTGATGATGATGATGATGATGAATGATTTTGATGATGATGATGATGATGATGATGATGATGATGATAATGATGATAATGGTGATGGTTATGCTGATGCTGATGCTGCTGCTGATGATGACGATGATGAAGAATGATCTTGATGAATGATTTTGATGATGATGATGATGATGATGCTCTTAACAGTTCGACGATTTCTGTTGACAATTAATTCAGATCTTGGCTGTGGTGGTGGTGGTGGCATCGGAGGCTGCGTTGCAACTCCTCTCCATCTCTCCTCTCTTCCCATTTCATCTCCAACCAATCCTCCTCCGCCTCATCCTCATCCAGACCTTCAAGGGGATGTTCTAGATCTTCTGCCAAACGTCGTCTGGCCTTGGATTGCTTCTGCCAAGCATGTCGCTCTTACCTTCGGATCGCATTTCATCTTTACCTTCGATGGTCGTCTTTACCGTCTGCCAAGTAAGTTACATTGTATGCATGTACATAATTATTATGCAGGTGTACGATTGCGGATACAGATACAGAGATACAGAGGTAGACAGATGGACACACATATACACGAATACATAATTGATACAAAATTACATATAACCTAGTTATGTATGCAAGTGCAATGAGTGCATAGATAAAGATACACAGATACGAATGCGGATACAGATACAGAGATACAGAGTAAGACAGATGGACACACAGATACACGAAAACATAAATTATTAATAAAAAATTACATATAGCCTAGTTTTATACAGGTGCATAGATAAAGATACACAGATACGAATACGGATATTTATAGACAGATGGAGAGATAGAGACACCGATACGGATATATAAATGCAGCAAGATTTGGACTGGTCGTGTTACCAACCAGTAAGTCGTCAACATTTTTTTATTGCTCCTTTAAGTTGAATTTTTTGAAATCTTCCTGTTATATTATGCATAAATTCAAATAAATCTATCTTTCAGATTTCCTATTTATTCTCTCTTATTCTTCCTTCTCTGCCACTGCCTCATCGTCGTCTTCGTCTTTTTTTCCTGCTGGTAATTATCCTTATTTTCCCTTTTCTTCTAACTAATTTCAAATAACCGGAGTTGCCAGTTTTCGTAGACGTTTTTGGGAGAAAGACTAAGAAAAGTTCATCAGATTTTTCGGCAAAAGACCAACGAAAATTTTAAGGACTCAAGACCGAAAATGTTCCCCCTGCAAAATTTCTGCATCCGCCCATGGTCCTGACATTGATGACCATTGTCGTACGAGGCGGGGTCCGGGGGGGGGGGGCAAATGCCTCCCAAATTTCGGGCAAGTCTAGCTTTTTGGGCAAAACAGCCCTGGATGACTAAAAAAAGTCGTCAACTTTTTTGACTTAGAAAATTTCCAACCACGAGATTTCAACCCACGAAGTCAATTATTTCGGATATATATTTCGGGCAGAAGTTCAATCTTTGCCCACCCCCAGTGCTGAAATCTTCTGTACGCCTATGTTGATGACTGCACTGACAGCTGAAAAATGCATTGTCTTCCTCCTGTGCAGAGTCTCTGTTGCCAGATTGCAGACACACTTTGATGAGAGACAGATCTTCAGATCGAATCTCGACACTGATAGGAAATCTGAATTCACTGACGATCATCGCGAAGCAACTGACGATCTCCATAGATGAACACTACCAGGTCAAGGTCAACAACACGAAACTCATCAGGTATAAGCATAATCGTAATAATCGTAATCTCCAAATTTCTAAGGCTCTGCTCGAAAGCCAAGAGCGGGGCACCAGCTCATTCACGAGCGCTGCATTGCGTCAAGAGGGTTGTCCGTAAGAGTAGTCCAAAGGCGGTCCGGGTTGAGTTGAATGATCTACACCGTACACGCACCTCCTGTTCATTCATAACTTTAAGTCATGGTATTTAATTATGAACGGATGATCACAAGTTAATTACGGGAATCGAATTTAACAGCATGTATGGCAGTCATGCAAGGCGTCTATCGCGTCCTATTGCGCATTTAGCCAACGCCACCTGGTAAATGAAGGGCTGAGTCGTCTTATAATATATGAAAGACCCTACAATGCCTACATGGTAATAGTAATACACAGGCCTACTTATAAATATGCGCATTTGCAATTTTGCATACATAGATCTATGCATAATACTCCGCCACTGGTTGCACTCTCCCAGTGCCAGTACCAAGCCCAGGTAAAGGAGAAAGGAGCCACTAATCATCTTTGATATGACAGTGCCGTTAAATATGTAACTACTAACAAGACATTAGTATGCATGCACAAATTCATGCATATACAGTTATACACTCGAACACAACTGTTGCTTACAAACATACATTGATGGCGTGATTAGATGTCTGGTGGAATTTTTCTACATTCTTTAAGACAGGTGCTTAGAACTGGCAATGGTTTCGGTGCAGGCTGTTACATCGATTAGACATTGCTTACATCCACACAAAACTCAGACGTTGTCTTATAAACTGGGTTAAGTGTCTCCTGATATTTCTGTCCCATGCAGCCACAGAGTATCTCGTGTTTCTGTTTATAGCTCGCTGTGGTGTGAACGTAGGCCTAACAGTGTATCTAGTGCGTTGGCTCATCGGGTTTAGCTATCAAAGAGCAAGTTAGGAAACGTCTAGGCGACGAGGCATGAAACATGTAGACCTATAGGCCTACGCCCTATACGCCCTCTGAATCTGGTTTCTCCCAAATGCTGCTTCACTATAGCCTAACCCAGACATCACTTGTGTTTCATTTGCACATTTAGACATCACTTCTACTTTAATATCCCAAACTCTAAACCTGAATTCATCGCTGTGTATAATTATAACGAGGGCTAGAATAGGCCATGCCGCATTGTGGGATGTAAAAGGAGAATATGTCTTCATGCACGCATATCAAGCGTCTGCTTTCTATGATAGTTTTCTATGATAGTGTCCAACGGACGGAACCAATTTATTGGGGGGGGGGACCCGATGGCGCATTGGATGACATCATGGCATGGAGATCAGCTGAGCTGAATTCGATTCCCGAAGCCCCGGTATAGGATAGGCGTGCTTTGTATATAGGCTGCTATTACCGCCGTTGAATAGCAAACTCCCTGTTCTTTTGGTAGTTAAGAAAGATGCTTATCAATTCATGTTTCATGTAATCATACTGCGTTAATGTGTCAGTTTGAAAAATAAAACGAAGATTATTATTATTATTATTATTATTATTATTATTATTATTATTATTATTATTATTATTATTATTATTATTATTATTATTATTATTATTATTATTATTATTTATCAGTTCTTCGATTAATTGATTGATTTATTTCGATTGTGTGTGTTTGTTTTCGCAGAGATTTGCCTTTGACGAGTTGGGACGGACGCATTCTGGTCAGCCGCGAAGGATCTTGGATATCCGTTGAATCGTTGGATGGTGGATACATGACGACCTGCTCACCAACTGCCAACATCTGTTTGGTCATTCTAAGCAACGACTACGAAGGCAACAGCATCGGCCTTTTAGGTAAGTGTATATACACTGTATAGTGCATACGATCACTTAAATTTTGACAAGTTTGTAGTAGGCCTATTTCATTTGTATAATAATAAGCTATCTTAATATTCTATTTCTGTTTGTATGTGTACTTGTTATAGCGCCCCTTCAAGCTCTCTCTACTCAGAGGCGCTCCCGATGCAGAGCGGACACTGCATCGGAGTTTCACGCCGAAGCGCTGAGCAATTGTGAGTGAAGGACTATTTCTGTAATCATAGCGATATTAATATTTATATTTCTAAATTACCCCATAAGTTATCAATGTAGGCCTGCTTATTATAGTTAAACCAGTTATCAGAGGCCTACATTTTGGTTGCATTTGCGTTATCCTAGGTCCTAGGCTATATTTGACATCGATGCCGTTCGCTTTGTTCTTAAACTTCAACGACAGCTCTGTGTTATGCCTCATTCACGGTAACTCATTCACACGTTATCAGCAGGCTCCGTCATGTTTTCCTGTTTTGCAAATCGATGGGTGTTCAACTTACAGTACAGGACTGAACAACTTGTTATTTTTTTTATTGCTCCTGTCGAATGGAACCAAGAAACAAGACGAGAAATATTGCGGATCGAAATTATATTGGTATACATGAGACGAAATATTAAGAAGCAATTGGAAAAATCAGAGCACATTATGTACCCAGGCTGCGTGCGTCCAACGACCTTTATCCTCTGCGCTTCTTTAAATATGAGGTCCACTGAAAGGCGCTATATAAAAGTGAGATAGGTGCACATAAATACCATCTGAATGTGAGACTGGTTCTCTGTTGTTGCTGCTTAGGAACCAACGACGGAAACTCAAGCAACGATTTCATGTTGAGAAACGGAAGGCAATCGGACAACATGAGAAACTTCATCAACTCATACGAAGTGACCGGCATGACACATTGTCTCAACAGCAGCGTCGAAGACAATACAACTGGTCGTCGATACATGACTGAGAACGATGATGACGATGATGATGACGATGATGATGATGATGATGATGACGATGTTGAGAGAACAGCACAAGAACAGGATGAAGAGAACGAACAGAGAACGTGTGAAATGAAATACGTATCAGCTTGTAGAGATCTGTTCAAGAGCGAACGATCAACGATGGCGGAATGCTATTCGAAGATAGATCCTCTGCCGTTCCTGGTAGGTGACATTCAAAGATGATGATGATGATCTTAACAGCATGACGATTATGATACTGTTGACGATTAATTCCGATTATGGCTGTATTCGGTGGCATTATTTTGATGCTGTTCTGTGTGTCCAAATGCATCTCCCGATGGCAACTTTCATGTGGAACTGTTTGCAAAGACCACAATATCCCATCCCCACCTCTGTTCCACTCTGCCGTAACTATGTATAGTTGTATACCCTCTCCCACACCAGAAACGAGACCGAGATACAGCAGACGGAACATGAAAATCAGAAAATATTCCTACTAATATTTGGGTTATTAATAAAATACTGGAAAGCCTCAGATCGAGCCGATGGTCATTTTTCAGTTTTGAGGTACCGGGGTATCACAATTATATTATAGGCTGTCATTTATTAAACAATAATGTTAGCAATTTCTTATTTTTATCATGCTAGCGATATTGCAGTTCCATGGTGAGGTAGGCCCTACTTAAATTGCATATGTAAACTTGTATGTTGTATGTAGGTATGCATGTATGTATGTATGCGTGAATGTATGCGTGTATGTATGTATGTATTCATGTATGAATGTACGTATGACGGATATATGTGTGACGGTATGTATTCATGCATGCATGTGTGTATGTGTGTCTGTATGAGTGCATCATGTATTGTATGTTATTTTATGTTACACATGTATTGTAGGCTGCAGTAGTGTGTACAATGTTGTACATGTATTTGCTTGCGTTCAAACATATGTAAATTTGATGTATATCTGTGTCTGTATGCAAGTATGCATGCATGCAGATTATATATATAATTTTATATATAATATAGACTATCATATATAATATTTCTATGTGTATGTTTCCTTAAACATGCTTTGAAAACCAACGACCCTGCAGTTTCTCATTCAGTATATGATAATATTATCTGCATTCAAAACTGAAAGATGGAGATGTCAGTTAGGAATCCACGTAATATAGGCCTACCGGCGGTAACCGTCTGAGCTGCAGCCATAATTATATTGACCTAATGCAAGATGTCGTGTGGTCTGACTTCAAAAATTTCATGAGTGGTTGAGTCTCTGTGATATGAACTTTGTACCGATGGTTAAATAACTTAAATTGCTCATATGAAGGAGCCGTATGTATCTAGTTCATCAGGCCTACATTTTTGTGGTCTACAAACTCAGCCATCGGGTTAATCCGTAACCGAAACTACTTCCTTGCAGCTCGCAATTTTATTCTCAGAAAGCATAAAATTGCCTGAAACAGGATTCACCTCTAAGACATACATGTATAGGCCTATAGCCATGATGATGAACACGTTTCGTATGATTGTTGGGAGTTGGGTGACTCGGGTCTCAGCGTCTTTTTAGCTGCAATCTCAGATATCTGAGGGGGCTATGATGATTATGATGATGATGATGGCAGATCACGTGACATGATCCGGCTGTGTTATCCACTGCTTTCTACACCAACGCAACGGTCCAAATACATGTAGCAGAGTCAATCATCTTCTGCTGACTGACGGAGTAGTACTGTAGAAACGGTGTCTTTGGCATAAAACACACGACACCTGGCGAAAGCTGGAGACATCATGCTGGTTGCGAGCAAATTTCGCGACAACAAGAAATACAGCAACAATAAGTAATGTAATGTAATGTAATGCAATGCAATGTAATGTAAATCTTCGAGAATTTCTCAGCGCCCACAAAAGCCACGTCAAAAAGAACAAGTTATTAACTGACGCAATAATATCAACTCAACTCTGCAATAGCCAAAGCTGTCCTGTTTATTTCGGTGCCAGGTCAAAATCCGGGGTCAAGCCGGGGAGACACGGTGGTAGTCTGCACTTGAACAGTCATTACTATGGTTGAGAAGTTTGATCAAAATATAATTATACTAGATGGGGTACCCGGCGATGCCCGGGAATTTT
This sequence comes from Lumbricus rubellus, assembly GCA_945859605.1. Lineage (NCBI taxonomy): Eukaryota > Metazoa > Annelida > Clitellata > Crassiclitellata > Lumbricidae > Lumbricus > Lumbricus rubellus. Next base: position 27,793,078 of record OX243817.1, on the reverse strand, counting down.
ATGTAAATAGCCGTGAAGCTATGGCGACGGAATGGATGGACTTGACGGTCCTCTGTCTACATGCAAAATTTCGTATCAATAGCTGCAAAGCTGCAAAAATATGTCCCCAAAACTTTGTCCACCCCGTACAGCAACATGCCCCCACCAGGCCCATGCCGGGCGAGGTGTACGATGGTGTAAAAATATGGAAATTGGAGTTTTCGCCCCTCCCTTCACATTCTCCCTCTGGTGGTAAAGATTTGCCAACTCCTCCACTGGGTGGACCTGACGGTCCTCTGTCTAAATGCAAACTTTGACATGAATAGCTGAAAAAAATTCGCCCCTCAAAAAAAATTCACCTCCTCCTCTAAACAACGCCCTGCCCCACCCGCCCCTGCGGGGCGAGGTGTGTGTTGGTTGGGGGCAAGGTGGTCCCGGTGGCATCCTATCTAGCTGCAACGTCTCAGGTAAATAGCTGTGAAACTATGGCGATGGTGTAAAAATAGGGAAAATGGAGTTTTTGCCCCCCCCATTTTCCCCCTGGTGGTAGAGATTCGCCAACTCGTTTTCTGGGAGGACCTGACGGTCCTCTGTCTAAATGCAAAATTTGGCATCAATAGCTGCCCAAAAATTTTTTTTCCTCCCCCCAAAATTCCCCCCATCCTGGGCCCCATGAGGTTCGAAATTCGCCAACCCCTGCACTTTTTAAGTCTGATGGATCCCTGTCTAGGTGCAAAGTTTCAAATCAATAGCTGCGAAACTGTGGGCGTGCATTCTGGACAAAGCCACATACATACATACATACATATCCACATACATACATCCTTTCTTATAGATATAGATATAGACGCAAACACCATTTGCTGCATAAGAAGCTGTTAAACTGTTTAGCCCTATATGAACCGTTATCTGCCTCACTTGTTCAAGCACAAATAAATGATGGCCTGCTATGTGTAAACTTATACAGATGCAAGTGAAATTCTCTGCTTAGCCAACTGATAGCATGAGCTTCATTTCGATTTCCTTTCAGAACGCCTGTCTCGATCTGATGGAAACGTGTAGTCGACCACAGATGAATGGACGATTGACGAACGTAACTACAGACAATGCTTTCTGTTCTCTTGCCTTCTCCTATTCTCTGCTCTGCAGCCTCCGACCATCACATTCCAATGCATCCACTGCCAACAGCAGCAGCAGCATCAGCAGCAGCAGAGATAACAATGCGTCCCAGATACTTCTGCGCATTCCATCCGGTTGCCGTAAGCAATCATCATTTGACTCATTACAATAATTATTGCTTTGTTGTCGTCGTTGCTCATTAGCTTTATGAAATGAAAGATACTCTAGTCAGTTTCGGTGAATAATTGTATATTCTGTGTTTTAAAATACATTGATCAAGATCTAAGTAAATATGGCTGTTATACTAGTCACCGGGGGAAGAGTTTTGTTATAAAAATACCACATTAATCATCGTCGTCATCATCATCGTCATCGTCATCATCTTCATCATCACCATCATCATCACCATCATCATCATCATCATCATCATCATCATCATCATCATCATCATCATCATCATCGTCGTCGTCGTCGTCGTCGTCGTCGTCGTCGTCGTCGTCGTCGTCGTCGTCGTCGTCGTCGTCGTCGTCGTCGTCGTCGTCGTCGTCGTCGTCGTCGTCGTCGTCGTCGTCGTCGTCGTCATCATCAGTTACAGACATCAGTTAATGAGTCACCAGGGCAAGAGTTTGTTAAAATGCCCCAATTATTAGTCATCAACATCATCATCATCGTCATAATAATAATCATCATCATCATCATCAATCATCAATCATCATCATCATCAGTTCCAGGCATCAGCCAATAATTATTATTGGTGGCAATGGGTTCGGATAAGTTATCTCGATTGCTGTCAGTCATCTTCCAAGTCCACAATCAACCTATCAATAGTTTTTTAAAATTTGTCCTCATTTAAAAAATAATGTCCTCCATGCAGCACATTTCGTGGTAATAATAATAATAATTATATTAAATAAATATTTAATTAATGGTGACAATCACTTTCCTGATTCATTTCGTCCTTCCAGTAACAGACCATCTTGATATAAACTCCAGTTTGTGGTTGCCCAGGTTTAGCGGGATCACTCCCTTTCTGGGTGACCCTTTCTTAGTGATCTTTTACCTATTAGATGTTAATCATTCGTTGGCTCCTTATTTCACTGCACATTCTAATTTTATATATGTTTTTTGCTGTTTTGATTTGATTTGTTGATCGCTACGAATAAATAAGATTTGATTTGATTTGATTTGATTTGAAGTTGCATTTTAAAATAAATAGATGATACGATTTGCAAATTCGACTAACTATCTGTCATAACCTCAATGTCAATGTCATACATCTTCCTGTTGGAACAGGTGGTTGCTCATCAGCATCTTCAGACATCACGCAGTCGCTGCAGCCGACCAGACAGAAGGTCGACCTGGTCGTCATTGTCACTGGATTGAGATCGAATCAAAATCAAATAAGTGGCTACAGAATAGGACAAGCGCTGAAGCACATGCTGCACGAACTGCGCGAATCTCTAAGAACGGATCACAGCATTCACGATCTTCGCATCGGTCTCGTCACCCATGATGATCGGTCGAGACCGCTTTCTCACACGATGAAGGGGTAAGAAACACACGATAATTATTATAGCCTATACACTCGTAGTTCTTACCAGTGCTTAAAGTGTAGCTGTTGACAGATCGTCTTACTCTGATCTACGGAGCTGATGTCGTCTAAGGATGTAGGAAGAGGCGGTGTAAGATATTTCCCAGGGCTTGGGCAGCTCTGACCCCACGAGCATCCCATTAAAGATCGTTCAGACAACGATACAATTGCGTCATTTCGATCAAGAGTTCGCTGGGAGCTTGAAGGGGTGCTATAACAAGTGCACATACAAGCAAGATATTTACACGCTAATTAGTCAAAATGCCCCTCTTTTGGTCGGACTCCGTGTTGCTCTTCGTTGGATTATGAGCCATAGAAATAAACGCGAAAATGTGGCGATTTTACAACTTTGCCTCAACATAGGCTAATTAGGCCTATAGCCTGACCATTTAGCATAGCAGTAAAAGTCGTCAACACAGTAATACTTTCTTATCATCGTAATACTAGTCTTGCCTAGATTATATGTCAGAAGTTGGACTCCAGAACTTCTGCCTGAAATGATTTGACTGATTAGATTTAAGACTTTATTGTTTGTGTCATTTGTGTAGGTTGCTGTTTGGTACAACTCATAGCCATTCATCGCTGGAATCACGTTTGATAAGTCTGGATACGAATCCCGGTTCCGCATCTTTCCCTACAGCAGCAGCAGCAGCAGCAGCAGCATCTTCATCATTTCACACGCAATACACAACCATTGACGCCTTGAGACTCGCTCTCAAGTATCCGATGAGAAGTCTTGCCGTCAAACAGCTTATGCTTGTTTCAACGTCAGCCAATCAAACGGTAATAAGACAAATTTCTTCATTTTGATGTAAATGTACAATCATAATAAATTAATAATGGTCGCTAATACTAATAATAAGCTTACTAATAATAATATTGTTCTAGTTTGCGAGTTTGACTCCGGGTAACGACCTTGGGCAAGTTGTTCACGCACACGTGCCTCTGTCACCAAGCAGTATAATTTGGTACCGGCGTAAGCTGGGAAGTAAACAGCAAGTCCTGCGATACACTGGCCTCGTATCCAGGACCTTGGGATTCGTCCATTGCTGGCTCAGGGCGATGGAAAAGGAGATGAGCGCCTCCCTGTGATCCTCATGGAACGGGATGGGACTCTAGTTTAGATATAGGCCTATAATATTATCAGGCAATTAAAATGCGAATAGACATAAGCAGCGATCTCAGAGAATTATTTTGCAATAATAGCTTCATTAGGTAACAGTAAGTGTTTGCGAGTGCAATGAACACGTGCATCACATTTGAATCAAAATTAATGTCTATACCATTACGATGCGTATTTAGTCAAAACCGTGCGTAATTTAATTTAATTTTAGTACGAAGTCCTTCTTAACAGGATGATGCCCTTTTAAGTTACCACCACGCTGAAATTGGCATACTTTAAGATGAGCATTTATATTGCGCCTTTAAAACTCTAAGAGGGGCTAAACCGCTGAAGGTTTCTGACTTCTGGATTTATTCAGATCTGCTTGCATGCTTTCGATCATTTGGTTGTCAATGTATGATCAGTAGCGAGAAAAACATAGACTAACGCATAAAATGTAGATCTACATGACTTTGTGTTGATTTTTTTGTCATAGGAAACAGATGACCTGCAACAGATTTTGGAAGAGTCACTTGTACGCGGGATACAAATGAATCTTTGGTCTTCATCAGCAACTCAAAACAACGTAAGCAAATAAGCATAGCTTCGACATTTAGGCTTCTCACACAGCGAATGCCTGGCTGATTAACTGACTGGCTAGCTGACTGACTGAATGACTGGCTAACTGACTGACAGATATAGACCTAAGTTCTTAGTCAACAAAGTCTGCATCTCTCAACGGCTCCTGATTTAAAAAAATGTTCTGTCTTTTGTTTCTAATCGCACAGACTTCATCTCTACACAGACTGGTCGAAGCTACCAATGGCTCCGTGTACCACGTGACCCGGACATCTCGCCAGCCCAGTGGCGCCATCCTCCGTCAGATGTCGCGACGTCTAACCAATCAGATCGTGTCAAGAATGAGACAGTGCCAGCGTTGCTCGACCACCTGCAGTTCACCATTCGGAATGTTGGACGATCTGCAATGCCAACCAGTTCAGGATGGCCCTTGCTAAGAGACTGCTTCGACGTACAAAACAGGGTGTTAACTGTTAAATAATTTGTTTGTACGTCCACTTGTTATAGCGCCCATCAAGCTCTCACGCTACTCAGAGGCGCTCCCGAATGCAGAGCGGACACTGCATCTGAGTTTCACGCCGAAACGCTGAGCAATCGTGAGTGAAGGACTTGCCCAAGCTCCTTACGCGGCGAGGTGGATTCGAACCTCGAACCTTCCGGCTCCAAGGCAACGACGCCACCACTACACCACTGCGCCCCACAATTATGCATTAGGCCTATGCATATCAGTTATTACAGTTACATTTCTATTTAACAATTCGAGTTGTAAAGGCTTGTCGGGTTTTAGTTGAAATAATTATATCAGAGCGGACGTAAAAAAAACAGTTTGTACAAACGTCAAAGGCAGCCCCTATTTCAACCGAACTGTTGGCCCTATTGGGCTTAGAAGCAACGTGTTAAATTAAAGATTTAGACAGACAATTCTTTACTTAATGGCTTCTAATTATAATTACATTGTGATGTGGTTAAAAGTCTACTTTTTAAACTGTGAACTAAGTCACTAAGGACAGTAGCACAGAGACATTGGCCTACCTTTATCTTAATAACAAAACACTTGTTGAAATTTCTTCACTCAGAGATTTCATGCTTGATAGATTGCTATGATTGTTGTTGGTTAATTATTTTTTCTAAAGAAATAAATGCATGATTTATTTAACTGAATGATGCTCAGTGTTTAAAAACAAGATGGCTGCATTGTGAGAAAATTATAATTTGGAGCATAATTATTATTATGGTCGTAGGCGTGTCATGAAATCAGCGAACACAACAACAAACATACGAAAACAACAAACATACGAAAACGACAAACATACGAAAACGACAAACATACGAAAACGACAAACATTGCGTGGGTGCAGCAAGTATAATACGCGCTGGTCTGTGAAACTTCCAAGAACGATGGCTATTTATAGCCTAAAAATAGTCTCATGTATTGCAGAGTTTACTTGGCTGAATGCCATCTTTGTGAAATAATGAAGCCTATATGAAGTGGTGCAATTCTGTAGTTCGGACTCTATGTATACAGAACATTGCATAGACCCACAGGGCGTAAAGTGTGCACTGTGCCAGGACGGCATTGGACGGCGTCCAGGCACTTGTTTTAAAATCAGAACACCGTCCTGCCACTAATTATTTGGCACACTTCACACAATGATCGCCTTAATGTAGCGGCAGATACTAATGCTGCTGTAGCAGACGATGCTTGATAGGCCTACGTTCAATTCGTTCAAGAGATTAAACTTCTTGCAGTGAGGTCTGCGAGAGTGCGCACAGGAAGAGAGCATCAACAAACCACTCAATCCAAGCCGTGTTTGAACCAACGACCTCATATATATTACGGTTTGAACATCTCAATTTTATGAATCTATGCCTAGAGTTCCATAGGCGTAGGAGGCGGAGGTCCAGGGGAGGGGGCAAATGCCTCCAAATTTCGTGCAAGTTTGGTTTTTCGGGCAAGCCGACCCGTGAAAATATGAAAAATTGTATGACTAAAAAAGGTCGTCAACTTTTTTGTCTGGGAAAATCCCACCACGAGATTTATTTGGGGGGCAGAAGTCAAATCTTTGCTACCCACCTCCACTGCTGAAATCTTCCGTATACCTATGGCCTAGACACTGGCGGATTTACAAATCAAAAACAAACACTAATGGTAATTAATAAAATACATTAACTGGCAGACCATGTTTGCGATATGGTCCTAAAGCAACTATGAATCAAATAAAGACCGGGTTTCACGAGTCCCTGCATGAGTGGTGGCTTGCACAGCCCTGCAGCATGCGTCTGCAATCACGTCAATGAACATTAAATGGAATCGATAACGAAGAATCGATCGTTCTCTATGGTAGACCCATCCAGTGTTCTGGAATGGTATTAATTTAGAACTACGCCTGAGGCTCTACCACTACCAGAATCCTTCCTTACCAAATTCACATTTGTACGTTCTTTTGGGCGCACTAGAGTAAGGAGCGCTTCTGAGTAGTTTCCTGAATGGGCCTATATACAAAGCCACAAATTAATGAATTAATAAATGGCTCTGTGCTGTTTCCACGTGTAAATATGGGTCCCATATTGACTCTATAGTATATGTGCTGGCAGTTGATTAAAAGTGTTCACAACACCTTATTGGTGTGCACTGTGCACTGTTAATTTTACTGTAGTCTGAGTGAGAGTTGTGTTCGATTGTCTAACCTGACTGAATAACGATGTTTGCAAAGCAACGTGCATGACTGCATGATCGTTTGTGTTGATCGACATGCATGCAGCAGCTCTGCAGTTGTTTACCATCTGATGACAGTCCCATTGGATACGACACCATGGCGACAGCACACCGGAGCCCACGACCGTATACGCAGCGACGCGGAACATTATGGCACCGCGACCAAAAAATCCATACAGTGCGCGACAGGCGACATGTGGATCGGGAAACAGAGAGACGGACAGACGAGCAGAGACAGAGAGACAGACACGGTGACTGAGAGAGTGACTGAAAACAGACGACTCTTCGACAGCGTGACCATGACGATGTGGCAGTTGCTGTCACGAATCGTCGGACATAGAGTTTATTTGAAATAATTATTATTTGACTGGAGTCTAAGAGAATTATTCTTGATGGACTGTTGACATTTTGAGAAAGTATATATACCACAAAAATCTGAAACATTTTCCACATCGGATTTAAGTGGTTGAATTGAGCGAAATCGGGGTTCGTCTGTGTGAGGGGGAACTGAGCTTTCTGCGGTGGGACTCGGTTCAACGACAGGGATGAGAGTCGCGAGGATTTTGAGTCTTCGAGATCTACTCGTCGCTGCTCAAATCCTACTGCTCTGTCAGAAGACCGGTAAGAACGTTTGTCTTTTTGTTGAATAAGACTGCAAACTCAGGTTGCAGAAAAATTGAAATTTCTAGGAGATGAGACAGAGTTGACCAAAAAAACATAATTAATTAGAGTAAACAGATTACAATTGACTCTGTTCATATCATCTCCAGCCTTCCATTTATAGGCCTATATACGTCAATATGATGAAAAATTCATTGCTTTGTAATATTTGCAGTCATAATAATATTGGTGTTAAATTGTTTAAAAAAAGAATTGACAGGTTAATTTATTCGTGTAATGACTTGCAAATTGTGAAATTTGTTGCTGATCTGCCTCAAAAATATACGTAGCCTAAATTTAAACCGATTCTATAGGCCTACTGTAAATGATACACAAATATTAATCGGACAAAAAATAAGACTGTTTAGTGTTTATCTATTACCATTCTCATTTTGTGGGCAGTCTCTATTAAATTTTCAACCCTTTGCTGTGTCCAATGATTTCAATTGTTTCAAACAATTGAGATAGACTCACTGTTACTCGATCAGTAGGCCTATGCAGATAGTATTGAATTTGTCTCTGTAGTCAAAGTGGTAGCCTATAGTAGCCTATAAAGTAGTGTAAAGTCTTCTTTTACTGCATTATCTTACGATATATGTGAACTTGTGAAGGCTCTCTTTTAAAATGGCGCTCACCAGAAAACTAGTCAACAGGTTTAGGCCTAACATTACAGAGTATTACCGGAATGTCGTTGTTTCGTTTTGATTCCAATGCAAATGCTACACGCAGTCTATTATGTACTTCACTGGAAGATCAAAATAATGTCGTGATCCATAAAAACATTTTTATCTAAAATCAAAGAAAAGAACTGATTGCAACAGACCGGATTTTATTCCACCAAAGCTGAAGTAGGCCTACTGTTCGTTATTAATTTTACATGTGCACTTGCTTTCATATACAATATTTCCTTGCATGCATATTACAGTTGGTCAAGACTGCAACGGCGTCTACATCGACTTCCAATGCCACACCTTCGGATTGGACAACCAGAACTGGACGGTGGCTGAGGACAAATGCTCCCAGCGATACGCCATCTCCGGCTACACAGGGGCACATCTAACGAGCATAGGATCAGCGAATAAACAACAGAAAATCGAGGAATTCATGTTTCGGTTTGGAATAAGAGGCGCATGGGTTGGAGCGACGAATAAGCCACTCCTCTGGCAGTGGGTCACCAATGGACAGGACCTGCAGGCACAGGGATGCTACAACGATAGTCGAGCGTTCTCCTATAGAGCTCAGATCTCTGGTCTGTCGAGCGAAGGTTGCATTGACGCGTGCAACATCGCAAACTACGGCTACGCAGGAATTCAGGTAATGCACCAATTCTCCAGTTCTGACTTATCTATAGCAGAAGTGTTTAGGTAAAGGTAAGAGATGATTAACTAACAGAAGAGATTAAGGTAATGGTAACAGATGATTAACTAGAAGGAGAGATTAAGGTAAAGGTAACAGATGATTAACTAGAAGGAGAGATTAAGGTAAAGGTAACAGATGATTAACTAGCAGAAGAGGTTAAGTTAAAGGTAACAGATGATTAACTAGAAGGAGAGATTAAGGTAAAGGTAACAGATGATTAACTAGAAGGAGAGATTAAGGTAAAGGTAACAGATGATTAACTAGAAGGAGAGATTAAGGTAAAGGTAACAGATGATTAACTAGCAGAAGAGATTAAGTTAAAGGTAACAGATGATTAACTAGAAGGAGAGATTAAGGTAAAGGTAACAGATGATTAACTAGCAGAAGAGATTAAGTTAAAGGTAACAGATGATTAACTAGAAGAAGAGATTAGGTTAAATGTAACAGATGATTATAAACTTCTCGAGAACTCATTAGAAGCGTTTTCACTAATATCACACAAGCACTATAAGCAATTACCCTAAGGGCCTAAGCTGACCTGGTTGAAACTAATACGTGCATGTAATCATATCGTTCAATAGCTATAGATCACCTTATCCAGCATTGCTTTGCCCTACTCTAACTCTTGCTCTCTTAAACTATTCTTGCTTTCTTAAACTACTCTTGCTTTCTTAAACTACTCTTGCTTTCTTAAACTACTCTTGCTTACTTAAACTTAACATGCCAGTAGTATACTGTCCTTTCTGAAAGAAAAATCCTTCAACGCTGATTTTTTACAACGACCTTATCTACGATCGGACCGTGTTTACACTGTAGGCTACACTAAACAGACAACAATTTACTATTTCGACTAGGCTCATCAGGTAGGCTGTAGCATTCTCCATACAGCAGTAACTAATAGTTACCTATACAGCTAGTGCATACCACGGGTAATTCAGCGGCTGTTTTTTTCTTCTTCCTCTAATCACAGAACGGTGGCAACTGCGTTTGTGGGCATGCACTGGACACCCGCACGATGACCGTTGGCTGTAACTCATCATGCGTGGTGCCTACATCACTGTCGAAATGGTGCGGAGGACGAGACACACTGACGAGCGTCTACAGGATTGGAGGTAAGGACCATCTAACCCCGTCCTACCCTTTCATCCGTACAGGATGGGAGGTAAGGACCAGCTGACCCCGTCCTACCCTTTCATCCGTACAGATTTTGAGGTAAGGACCATCTTACCCCGTCCTACCCTTTCATCCGTACAGGATTGTAGGTAAGGACCATCTGACCCCGTCCTACCCTTTCATCCGTACAGGATGGGAGGTAAGGACCACCTAACCCCGCCCTACCCTTTCATCCGTACAGGATTGTAGGTAAGGAACATCTAACCCCGTCCTACCCCTTCATCCGTACAGGATTGGAGGTAAGGACCATCTAACCTCGTCCTACCCTTTCATCCGTGCAGGATTGGAGGTAAAGACCATCTAACCCCGTCCTACCCTTTCATCCGTACAGGATTGTAGGTAAGGACCATCTAACCCCGTCCTACCCTTTCATCAGTACATCGGAATGTGTATGGCGTTACGCCGCCGACATGACATGACTGCCGTGGTTCAATCCAGATGCTTTGATTGCATACATGTACATGCAGGTTCCTTTCTATGGAATGGACTTTCACCATCAATCCGCTTCCCCTTTCTCTCGGGTAGTATGCTTTCCTCCTCTTTATCTCGCCTCAAATCCTGGACACCAACAGTTCCTTTCGCTTTATCAAAGAGATCTCTCATATAATAGTGACAATAATAATAAGTTTAGAAAATTCTCATGATGATGATGATGATGATGATGATGGTGAGGATGATGACGACGACGATGATGATAATGATGATGATGATGATGATGATGATGATGACAACGACGAAGTCGACGATGATGATGACGATGATGACGACGACGACGATGATGATGATGACGACGACGATGATAATGATGATGATGATGATGACAACTACGATGATGATGATAATGACGACAACGACGACGATGATGATGATGACAGCGACGACGACGATGATGATGACGATAATAATAATAACGATAAATATGGCATCAAGAGCAATAATTGCATGGATTCTTTAGGTGGGTGTAATAATTGCTTGTGCATATATCCTGTAGGAACGAACGGTGCCTGGGGCTACAATCAACCGGACATGCTTCCATCGCAGAAAAGCTGTGGCGTTTTGGACACGAGTCTAGAAACCAAGATGGCCGACGAGAACTGCTCAATGAGTTACGACTATCTATGTCAGATAAGTACGTTGTGTCATCAGACTCATAAGCTCCTATTATAGGGTTATAATCGGCTGTGATACAATTATTAAATCAACGGTTCATTTTAGATAACTCTCCCCTAGCCTATAGAGTGGCGGACAATCATGATAGGTCGCATAACACTGTTCGATCCAAAATTTATATAGCGCTTCTTCGAGAGTACAACTCAGAAGCGCTCCCGACTCCAGCACGGCAAAGACATATTCAGAGACAATAATGATAATTAATTATTATGATGAATTATACTTTTTAGATACTTCGACATGCGATGGGCCAGGCTTTCAGAAGATCAGCCAGCTCTGCTACTACGTCAGCATCAACAATACAGTCACGTGGACAACGGCAAGGGACAAGTGTCGCAACGACCTCAACGGAGAACTGGCAATGGTCGACAACAACTTTCTACAGGCTGCTATCAGACAATGGTTCTACAATGTCTTTCCTGACCAGAATCGCAAGATCTGGATCGGCGCTTTCAAAGGAGGATGGTATTGGTTGGCAGGTAAGCTACTCAACTACTTCACCAATCACCTCGAGCACAAAAACCGTTCATTCGTCATACAGTTATTGTGGCATTATATCTCGAAGAGTTTAATAACACACATGGAAACCAAGAAGAAGAAAAATTAAAAGAGCAGTATACCGTAGGTTTAGACTGGCTAAGTTTCAGCGTTATATAGGCCTATAGAGTTAGGGTTGGGGAAAAATTATAGGCCAAAACAAGGGAAAACTGAGAAATAATTTACATTTAGAAACTCCTAGGGCCACGTGTTCTTAATTTCATACTTTGCATTTTCAAGCTCACGCTAAAAGATTTAACCGTGTGTTTGCTCAACCTAAAACTTTTCTGCTGGCGCCTATGCTTCAATTGGTCAGTTGTCGTGTATTTCAGCATATTCCTTCAGCTACACGAACTGGGCTTCTGGTCAACCGGTGTACAGCGATGAAGACCAATGTCTATTCGTCGATCAAACCATCAACTACAAATGGGTGGCACTGCCGTGTCCCCTCGTCAAATCATTCATATGCCAACGAGGTAAGACTTCAGTGACTCAATCAGTCAACGGTATACAAATATAAGCTTACACCCTTAACCCTTTAACGACCAGCTGCATATGTTTTGAAATACATTTTAGTAGGCCTACACGGTGGTTGTTAAATGGTTAAACTAAAACCATAATAGCGTCATTGAGGAAAACGCGAAGTAGCCTACCGACCGCATCGAAGAAAAATACGCAAAAAATGTTTCATTGTCAATTTTTTAGAAATCTTTGCAGCACTTGGTCAATAGTACGGTAAATAAATTATTAGCTTCAGTAAAATGTTTTCTCATTTTTGAGTTTACTTTTACCCATAATGTGACATGAATACATGCATGCATGCATACATGAATACATGCATGCATGCATACATGAATACATGCATGCATGCATACATGCATACATGTACGTGCATACATGCATGCGTAGGCTACACCACCGCTCCTCACGTAGCCTACATGCCTCACATAGCCTACATGCCTCACATAGCCTACATGCCTCACATAGCCTACATGCCTCACATAACCTACATTTGCACTCATCTGATTTCGTCATAAAATTCTAATTCTGATTCTGTTCTATTAACTTGAAAACAGGTTACGACGTCTTCACGACCCCCGCATTCAACTGGATCGGTCCTACGCCACCTACCGACGGTGGTGGTAGCACGGGTGGAACAGGTGTCAGCACTATTGGAGGTGGTAGCACTGTCAGCACCGGTGTACCAGTTAAGCCTAACACTGGTGTAACAGGTCTCACTGGTGTAACAGGTCTCACTGGAGTTACAGGTGGAACAGGTGGAACATGGACGTTGTTTTCGACGACGACGCTGGCGTTTCTCTACGATTCGACGACGAATTCGGGCGATCCTGAAGTTGGTGCAAACATGGGCGCTACACAGACTGGCTGGAGCGACCTGGCGATTGGTAAGTAAATCATTCTGAATGCTTCCGCTCTGCCACCATAGCAGGGCTGTTTTAAAGGAATTTTTAGAACTGCACAACTTTCCTTTCCCATCCTCCATGGTAAATTACTTCCAATCGGAGGACAATCACTTTTTTGCTAGTTTTAACTCTTCCACAACTGCACATTTTGTGTACAACTGCACGTTAGAAAAGCCCTGCACCATACAGTCTTAGACTCAATGCCTTTAGAACTGAATTAACTGACTCACCGTTTGTTGCGGCGTTATTCGCAGAATGTCAATCAGGGTATAATAGGACTTATGCATTAATTCTATAATGTTTTACATACAATTCAGGCATATTCGCCATGCATGTAGGCCATGTGATTCGCAGTGGTGTAGAGGAGGGTTCGGTGCCTTGGAGCCGGAGTCTTCCAGGTTCGAATCCATGCACCTAGAGCTGCCGCGTAAGGACCTTGAGCAAGTCCTTCACTTGCAATAATTGCTCGTACGCTTCGGCGTGAAACTCCGATGCAGTGTCCGCGCTGTAGTCGGCTGCGCTTCTGAGTAGTGAGCTTGATGGGGCGCTCTAGAAAATGCGACAAAAGTTAATTTTTTAAATGTATGATGAACAGTCTACTTTTTCACCGAGTTCTAAAGACCATATAGGCCTATTATTCGAAAGTTTTAGGCAACAGGTGCATAACATAGGCCTATACAGTATACAGTGTAGCTACCAAAAATTAAAATGTTTGAATTTGCTGGAATTATTATTATTTTGTCGGTTACGGTACTTGTTCAATTCCTTTGTTTGTTTGTACAGCCCCTACGGTTCATGCAACTGCTTTGGTGATGAATGAAGTTTTTGTGTTTTAGGATTGTTCGCGTTCCTGGCAGTCGTTCTGTTCCTGTGTCTATTGCTCGCCCTCCTATTGCTGGCTCTATGCATCGCCAAAAATCGGTAAGATTTTGACGATGACGATGCCCATATTACTCCTTGCACTGATGCCTAGGTCTTTGTAATAACGAAGAAACCAATTTGAGGTATATCTAATAGTTGATCATGTACAGTACTGCCTTTTAATCAACCAATCAACCAATCAACCAATTGATGCAATATTAGGCCGTTTGGCTTAGGCTATTATAAAAAATATAGCTCGAGTTATGTGTGGAAAAGCCACATTCAGGTCACAATTAGAGGACTATAACGTTGAGGTCGAGCAGTGAAAATAAATTCATATTTTATACAGAATATTCATTGCCCATATTACTCCTTGCACTGATGCCTAGGTCTTTGTAATAACAAAGAAACCAATTTGAGGTATATCTAATAGTTGATCATGTACAGTACTGCATTTTAATCAACCAATCAACCAATCTCTCGTCCTGGTTTCTCGCTTAGGTCTATTATAGGCCTAGTAACAAAAAAGATTGCACTATAATCAGTCCTAATTGGAGACTCGTATCCGGATAGCACTGGTCTCTACAGAATACAGATTTCTGATTTACTTGTTCAACGTATCCAACCTGTAATTGGTAATCCCTCCTCCTCATTTTCTTTTCTTTGGCCTTGCGCACTGGGAACGCCTCTGAACGGTTCACTCTAGTAGAGCCGCTTTATAAATGTTTTAATACAATACAATTGGAATTCACAGTCTATTCTGTCCGATCTGCAAGTGTGATGCAATTGAAGACTAAACTTAATACTCATAAGCTGTAGGCCTATATAACGGCTGTATAAAATAATAGAAGTGAACATTATGCATAGCACTGACAGAGTGCAGCAGAATCATGTGCAGCCATGAGTTGATGTGTGTGTTATTGCAGCGGAAATAAAGTTGGATACGCTCACCACTTCGACGCCAGACCAATCGCACACGTACCAAACAGCGGAGAACATTTCTCGTCAACGACATCTCTTAAGAATGCTGCGGAACCAGTGGCAACGAGATGAACACCAATCGCCGTTGATTCATATGCAACTGTGACGTATACATGATCTTTAGAGAAATCTGAAGAAGTCCTGCAAGTTTTAGTAATATACGATTGAACGCTTGACTATTAACCCTTTAACGACCAGCTACATAATTGTGTTTTCAGCATATTTTAGTACACGTTGGTTGTTAAAGGGTTAAGCATGCATGGAACCAGGATTACAACGAGAAAGAAGCAACACTATGACTACGTCCACAGTTTTCAATGCGTCGTCTGATGTATATATATAGGCCTATAATTATGAATATAATTCATGTGCACTGCGATATTTGTATAGCGCCTGTTTTGATAGGTTACGACGGTTGTAAGACAGATCATACATGTAATACTTCTATTTGTCTGTCTGTGTGCAGATCTGTTACATTTGTGTCTATCCCGGTCTGTTGCATTGATTGATTGATTGATTGATTGACTGATGGATGGATTGATGGATGGGTTGTTATCTGTGTATTTGCCTGAAACGCAAATGAGTAGGCCTGAGTAGGCTCAACAGAGATAGGCTAAAGAAAAATAGTGAACACAATTTGAATATTAGCCCTAGCTTGATTCGTGTTTTCAATTTTGGTTATCGTTTGAAGACTATATAAAAACTGCGACAGATCGATGTTGAAAATCATGATTGCCTTGCATAGAGTTTTTGTTGCCATAGAGACGATCGAGGTGGTGTCATGTTTTTTTTGCAAATTTAGGCTACTGTATATAGATCTATCTGTGATAATAGGTCGTTTCTGTAGAAGCTTTTATGTTGCACTTGCAGTGTAGAATGCTTTTACTCTTTCTTAAACAGCTCGATCTGCACTGATCTGCACAAGAAAACTTGAATCACTTGTATTAACTAGAGATCGTAATAAACATGTTTGTAAATACACAGCACTGAACACATAACTTATTCAACCGTTTTCGTCAGGAGATAAAAGAAAAGAGAAAAATGTTAGCCTAAGGCGTAGTTCAGAAAGTAGGCCTATAGGACTAATAAAGACCAGGGAGTAAGCAGGGACGTAACTAGGGTTTTTCGTTTGGGGAGGGGGGACTTAAGCCTTGAACATGACGAGTGCGGTAGCTAGCCTAAGTTCAGTGTTTAATCTAGACGTCTCTGGGGGGGAAAGTTCCCCCCCCCAGGATTGACATTTCCCCCCCAGAAAAATTTGACTAAATGATATTTTTTTTACTGTTTTCATCATTGTTTTACATGAAGTGTATTATACGGTGATATTATTTACTATTACAATTATGATTATAAATAATGACATTATTAATTTTACTAACATAATATATGATACTATCATGTTGCAACTTACTAAAAATTTGGCAAAATGATAATAGTTTTAGCTGCTGCTTACATCATCGCATTACATTAACTATTATAATATAATATACCGTAATATTATAAATTATATGGCTATAGTAAATATTTACTATTATAATATGTGACACAATCCTGCTAAAATGAGTGTTAAGATGACACCTTAAAATGCTGCCATTGCAATGTGGAAATTCAAAAAATTTCTCATGAGGCTCTGAACAAGTACAGGTTTTTGTTAAGATGACACCTTAAAATGCTTCCATTGCAATGTGCAAATTCCAAAAGTTTCTGGTGAGGCTCTCAAAAATTACAGGTTTTTGTTAAGAAGACACCATAAAATGCTGCCATTGCAATGTGGAAATTCCAAAAAATTTCTGATGGCAATGTGGAAATTTCAAAAGTTTCTGGTGAGGCTCTCAAAAAGTACAGGTTTTTGTTAAGAAGACACCATAAAATGCTGCCATTGCAATGTGGAAATTCCAAAAATTTCTGATGGCAATGTGGAAATTCCAAAAGTTTCTGGTGAGGCTCTCAAAAAGTACAGGTTTTTGTTAAGAAAACACCATAAAATGCTGCCATTGCAATGTGAAAATTCAAAAAATTTCTGATGGCAATGTGGAAATTCCAAAATTTTCTGGTGAGGCTCTAAAAAAGTACAGGTTTTTGTTAAGAAGACACCAAAAAAATGCTGCCATTGCAATATGGAAATTAAAAAAATTTCTGATGGCAATGGGGAAATTCCAAAAGTTTCTGGTGAGGCTCTCAAAAAGTACAGGTTTTTGTTAAGAAGACACCATAAAATGCTGCCATTGCAATGTGGAAATTCCAAAAATTTCTGATGGCAATGTGGAAATTCCAAAAGTTTCTGGTGAGGTTCTCAAAAAGTACAGGTTTTTGTTAAGAAGACACCAAAAAATGCTGGCATTGCAATGTGGAAATTCCAAAAATTTCTGATGGCAATGTGAAAATTCCAAAAGTTTCTGGTGAGGCTCTCAAAAAGTACAGGTTTTTGTTAAGAAGACACCATAAAATGCTGCCATTGCAATGTGGAAATTCAAAAAATTTCTGATGGCAATGTGGAAATTCCAAAAGTTTCTGGTGAGGTTCTCAAAAAGTACAGGTTTTTGTTAAGAAGACACCAAAAAATGCTGCCATTGCAATGTGGAAATTCCAAAAATTTCTGATGGGGAGGGGAAATCCCCTCCCCATACCTCTCCCCCTCCCGGTCTCGGCGCTACGCGCCTCACGATCGTCCTTCGGACGCTCAATTGTCTCCCCCCCCCCAGAAACCTGAATTCCCCCCCCCCCAGAGGACGGGGACTAGATTAAACACTGGCCTAAGTTGAAGGATTTTGCCGTAAGCATACAGCGGCTTGATTTATTTTGGGGGCTTTAGCTTCGTTTGGCCCCCAAGCCCAACGCTAGTTACGTCACTGATAAAAGCAGCAAGACGGATGTATGGAAAACGCAGAGAAAATAATGAGAATGCTCTATAAACGGAAACAGAAAGTATTGAAACCATGTGACCTAATCTAACCCATTTAATTCATATAGCGTTGTAATAGGCAGGGGCGGATGGGTCAATCCTTTTCTCCAATTATGGCACTACAGCAGTCTCGTGGAAAAGGCAAGTTAATAAGGCTCATATACTCATGTAGGCCTACTCATATAATTAGGCTAGCCTATACTCCTGGGTCCGTTACCACAGATTGCCGATCTCCATGCAATTTGCAAATTTCGAATTTTAAAAATCGATGTTTTGTGATTATTTTAGTTTACCTGATAGCCTTGAACGAAGATTCGGCCAAATGAACAGTTTGCGAAGCAGAACTCGGGAGAACTTCGATAAATAAGAGCAGAATTAATGTTTAAAGAAAATATCAGAGAATTAATTAACGCGTCTTTCCCGTTCTATGTCTGGACCGCGACTGATAATTCAAGAATCGTCACAATAACGACTTTGACGACGCTAGCATAATTATGACGTCATTTTGGCTTTGTAATAAAATTTGACTGCAGCATATCCATAAAGCAAAAACGATAAACCGCGCTTCTGCAAGTAAGTAAGTAAACATGGTGTAAGCACAGAACAAAGAAAGCGCTTTCTTTATTCTGTGGTACAAGCTTACCTTCAACCCCCTCATTATCTCCTTATTATAGGCTAACATATTAGCCTATAATAGCCTAATATTATAATACAATGGAACTGCAATTTGATTTCGCCCATAGGCTAATTCTTACAAAGCTGAGAAAACTGCGCAATTAAGTGGGCAACTGCAATAATAGGCATACTGCGCAGAGCAGTGGCGAATGAAGAACTTGCTCAAGGTTCCTACATATGTAGGCCTAGTAGGCCTAACCGCCTCGGACGAAGATCGAACTCGAGTTATTGACCTAGCTAGGCCTACTCTTGCGTTACAGTCCGACCGCCACGTTGTCTACAATCTTCTAGTAGCTTAGCTTAAATTTTTTATTGCCAGCGAATAGCGATATATGGTATATTATAGGCCTACAATAGGCCTACCAATGATTTTGTCCGATGTTCGAACTCTTTCTCTTCCTTTCTTTTTGCAAGAAACCGCCTCAAGCTCACTATTTCTCACTGACTTTTAAACACTTTGGATATGACCCAACAGCTCTTGTATAGCCTAGAGATCTGGCGATTGAATATAAGCATAACCGCGCCTGCGATTCGCATTTCAGTGGCTTAATTAGCTATAGGCTATGCTATTCATGAATTTGCATGTCTTATGTCGGTGCTGATCTTCTTATCTTCGTGCCAAAACGGTAGGCCGCCTAGGCATAGGCTACTAGGCCTCGGCTATGTTAGGACTTCAGCGTCAATATTCTGCGCATAGTGGAATAGGCTATGATTGTGTAGGCTGTAGCCTACACTATATAGTGCGTCGCGAATAGAAGGCGGTGTGTCGCGTGAAATAGGTGTGTCGCTGGTGTGTCGCGAAGAATTGGTAGGCCTACGTCGCGAATTCTCATCACAGCGTAGGCCTACTCTTCAGTTTTCCGTTACAATAGGCTAATTGGACGGTTTGAGGCATGGGCGTCCGCAGCGGGGCGCAAGGGGGCGCAAGTGCGTCCCCCTGGATTTTTCGCATATGCCTAGTTGTACATAAATTTAGATTATTTGGTTGTGATTGTTACAATGCGATTTTCAATGTGATTATCGATTAGTTCTACAAGTTGAACCTATACATCTTTCTTTGGGCGCATAACGTATAGGTAGGCTATAAGGATTCTCTCGTGGTAATATGGAAATTCAAACTGTCACCCATTAAATTTAGACCATGTGACAGTTTTTTTAAGTTTGCGACCCCCTAGAAAAATTCCTGTGGACGCCCATGGTTTGAGGGGCAGTTAACGTTTAGTTTCAGGAACTTTCAGCGGTGGTTAGCTGTGTTTATCCCATGTTTTCATACTTTTCCTTGAACTGTTAGGGTGGTTTGGACTAGGCCTATGTGGATAGCCTAATTGATGAGAAACTAACTTTCATGCTGTTTTTTAAACCTAAAATAGGGGCCTACCTAGTTCTATAGCCTATAGGCTAGATACCCTATCACGTAGGCTACGCGTTCATTCGTTAGGCCTATTGTAGTCTCGTTAATGGGTAAAGCTCCTATAGCATGGGCGGGAACCTAGGGGGGGGAGAGACAGGGGGGATGGTCCCCCCAAACGGAGGTGTTGGGGGGACGGCCCACGCATTTGTCCTCCCAATCGATCGTTGAGCGTCAAACTAGAAAAAGGTCATCAACTTTTTGGGTCGGGGAAAATAGAAAATTTTCTTGACTTTTTCGGTTTTCTTCGGCCAAAAATGACTTTAAAAAAGGTCATCAACTTTTTTGACACGGTGATAAAAGAAAATTTTCTTGACTTTTCGGCCAGATGACTAAAAAAATCTCGCGTCTTTCCTTCGGCCACTCGTTCGTCCCCCCCCCCCCCCCAGTCTCCGCCCAGGTTTCCGCCTATGGCTCCTAGCCTATAGCTTAACCCTTCGGAGGTGAGGTGACGAATTGTAACGCCAGAGGTGAGGTGGTGTCTGACATAGCCTACCCCGATAGCCTACAAGTTAAAATGGATAGGCCTAGGCCTATTCTAGTTTAACTTCAACATAGGCCTATTTTAATTTTTAAGATATTGACATAATAACGATTGTATGGTGTGTCGCCAAATTTGCTTGTGAGCTTAGGTGTGTCGAGCGCGGAAAAAGGTTGAGAACCTCTGGTGTAGGCCTAGGCCTACATAAATTCCGAAAGTCGTGTAGCCTACGTTGCTTTAATTTTTAAAAAATTGCCTAAAATCACAACAATTCACCGCGCCTACATTTGGGAAATTCACAGCAAATGTCTAAAATCTGGGAATTCGTCGATTCCATCACTTCGCGAGTCGTGACTACCTGCAATCCCTATTTATAATGTTTAGGCGCTGAAATTTTCAAATCCAAATTTTGCTTAATTGATTAATGCGCCAAAGGAATGCTGCAATTACTCTCGGTATCATCAGGGTTGCCACTTGTAGTTTTTTCCACCTAGATCTAGGTTTTTTCGGCCTTATCTAGGTTTCTAGGTTTTTTGGTCAGGATCTAGCCTTTTTTTCTCACGGCGGATTTTTCCACTTTTTACGCATAAAAGTTGGCTTTGCTAGGTGAAAATGCACAAAAGACGTGAAAAAAGTCGAAAATGTTGTGAATACGGACCCAAAAGTTATAGATTTATTTTGGAGCGAAAGACTAAAATTAAAGGTCATCAGAAATTTTTCTCGGGAAAGGAACCAAATTTTGGTCGGATGACTAAAAATTCATTAGAAATTTGAATTTCAAGCGCGAAAAATCGAAAAATTTATGTATTTTCTCCAAAATCCTCGATCTAGCCTTTTCTCGCCTTTTTCTCGGCCCAATCTGACCTTTTATCAAAATTCAGAGTGGCATCCCTGGGTATCATGACTGACTTTTGACCTGCGATCTGATGCTAATCGCATTGGTTTTAAACTTATTTTTGGCATTCTGCGTTGATTTAAAGTTTTTTGTGCCTGCCTTTATACGCATTATCTTTTTCTTGTCTTCAAGGTGAGAACAAAATATTACATGCGTACCACTGTATATGAAAGAACTTTGTAAAGCCCGTGTTTTTATGTGAAATTTAACGAGGACGCATCTCGCAAGCGAAACAGCTGAGAGCCAAGAGGTCACGTGTTGGGTCAGAGTTTGGGGACGCTAACTTGTAACGACAGTGTTCGGGTGATACAGAAGTGATAATTATAAAAGAATAGCCTACATGTTTCGCAAGATTCTATTAACAAGTTGACCCTCTAGCTTGTACTGAGAGGCTCAGTAACTCGGTGCACGGGTATTTTTTACGTCACTGGGCCACTCAGGCAGACTGGCGCAATCAGTATTATTATCACTCTGTTTATAGTCTCTTTCTTACAGACAGAAAACGCTTGCGTAAGGCAAACATGCCAAGCGACTATTAAAATAAAATATTCTTTGTTTATCTCCAAATAATTATGCTTCTTAGGATGTCAACCTATGTTGAAACTAATAAACACTAAAAAGGGAGTGTCTTCCCAGATATATCAGAAAAATGATTGAACTAGCAACTTACAATATGCAAATTCATAGAATGTTTCTATTGTACAGATTCTATCAGTCATGGTCAGAATAGCCGTCATTGGTGCTGGTGCGGTTGGTCTTTCAACGGCCGTTCAGATTCAGGATTTGCTGCCATCTGCACAAATGACGATAATCGCCGACAAATTCACAACGGAAACAACTAGCAACGGTGCAGCAGGAATATTTAATCCAACTTTAACGAAGACGCCTGGAGTGCCACTTCCTCTGCTTAAGTCAGTTCTACTTTATTATTTTTATTCTTAACCCTTTAATGCTGAGATGGTAGTAAATGATATGGGAAATCCTATTAAAGGGAAATCCTATCCGGCATTAAAGGGTTAAGATGTTATTTTATATATTTGCTGTTGGCGTAATCCAGATGTAACACTTGAGGCAAAAAAAATAATTGTGTGTTTCCGGTAACCCGACCAACCCACTTTTATTGCCACGACTCGGACTTATTGTACTTCAGAAGTGACCCCTCTGCTTCTTAAATTCTCACACCAATGAAAAATGTGATGATTTTCGTATCGTATATTGAGACTCGTAATATTGTAGGACATGGCTGAGGGATTCTTGGCAGCACTATCACGAGCTCGTTCACTCAGCCGATGCTGGCAATGCTGGAGTCCAAATACTGTCGGGATTTCGTTTTGTTGCTAAACCAGACAAGGTTGTTACTTCTTTCTAATATCTTAATATTTAGTGTAATTTGGTTGAAGTTAGTATGTGAAGGTGAATACTTTCCTGTTCCTAAAGTTTAATTCGTACATATGATTAATTAATGATGCTAACAAGTAAACAACATTTTTAAATGATGAAATAATTGTAAATTGGAAATATCGAAATGTCTTGACTAATGATCAAAAATTGTGCTTGAATTGTTTATGTATGGTATACTATACTTCCTGGAATTATAAATGGCGTGGCACATATTCAAGCAGATGACAATGGTGAAGGATCAATTTAAAATCAACTCATTCGAAAAATGATCACAAATAAGGCCAAACACGTGCATTTACTGACCAAGAAAGGATGAAGAGTTGAGCATTGAATGAATGTTTGGCCATCCACAAATGTATACATGCTCATTTTGTTCAGTGGTGCAGTGCTTAGCTTCACTGTGTATGCCAGCGTTGCATCCACAGACCCAAGCTTCCACAAAATATTTGAAAACTACACGGCAAAAATCCTGATAACAGAACTTCTCGATTTGAGTAAATTTTTCTTAAATGCATTTTTGTCAACATGTTCATCTAAACACATATTGAACAAACTGGATTTATGAAGCGTGTTGCATGCATGAACAATTGTGTTGCTCCTGTGGAATGCTTTTCTTTGTTTAACTTGTAAAGAAACGGTGATGTTGTGTTTTAATTAAAAGAATCTTCTGGAGGCCGACTGTGTCTACCAGCATATTCCTCTGGAAGAGAAACAGCTGAACATGTTTCCTGGTGACCGTTACAAGTTAGTTCAACAATGCATTGTCTAAATATGTCATTGTTGCATTCTGTTTTCAAGATAATTTGGAGAGAGAAAGACGATGAATTTTGAACAATGAACTTTAACTGTCAATATCAGTTAGTAGTAGTTTCAGTTAAATTATGAAACTCTGTGATAACAAATGTCATTATTGTCACCCTCCTCCTTCATCCAGACTTGGGACAGGCACTGCCAGAATAATGTGAGTGGCCATATGACTGTCATATGACTTTCAACAGTTCATTAACCCTTTAACAATCAGTGTGTACTAAAATGCATTGAAAACATATGTAGCTGGTCATTAATGGGTTAAGTAACTCATTTATAAGTTTCAGTTCTTAGGGTTTAACCTCTTGCAACACTTTGTATCTTTCCGAAAGTAGCTTTTCATTGCATTCAACACTACTGCTGGTTTAAAACTATGAAGCCCGCATTCCTGGAACTCGAGCACTGCCAGATAAAGGTAAAAGCTAAACCCTGAAGCAATGAGAAAGCCCTATTTTCAAAAGAAAATGACAGATTTGTTTTCAGAAGTTTGTTCTGCAGTTGGTTGACAAACCATTTAACCCTTTACCAGTTCATTTTAAAATTTTAAGCCCGTTTTCAGCTGATAAAGAGTCAGTGGCGGAACTTTCTTTAGTGTTCCTTTCGTATTTCTTTCTGCTTTTTAGACTTCGTTCCTTCCTAGTTTAAAAAAGAAATTAAAGCCACTGTTCCTAAACAAAAATGTGGACTATAGACTTTTAATTTTATTCAGTTTTTTTATCATGTGTCATTATTCGTGCTACTTACTGTAAAGTAATTATTTCTCTTCAGATACGGTTGGTTTTCTACGACTATGACAGTGGAATGCACAAAGTACTTGCCATATCTAATGGATCAGTAAGTATAGGCCTACCAATTATGCATCTTTGTGGTATTTCACTATTTTTAAAGTTTTGCACATGTATTTATACTAATTAATAATGAATTTTAAAAAGCGGCATGCTTACAGTGTTGTTTTTCCTATTGTACCAGTCTCTGCAGTTCGGCTTAAGTAATTGCAAATTTAAAAAGTTTTCTTTAACATTTGAACAACAAGCTGCTCTGATCATTGTTAAAGTTTTAAGGAAATAAGCTTTGGTTAAACTATTCTTTCAGCCATAAAAGTGACTCAGTTGGCAACTATTATGTTTTTGAGCCCCACTTTGAACTGTTTCAATCTATATTATGATACTTTTTATTTGGAGTTTCATAATTTTTAGTAGTTTTATCAAGTGCAATTTAGTTTTGAATCTGTGAAGTTTCTGTGCTGAAAATGCATAATCATGGTTGTTATTTTGCACAGTTTTGAATTTCTGAATTCTAATTTTCTCATTTGAAATTTTAGATTCCAGAAAAAGGGTGGTCATACTCTGAAGCGAAAACTTTCGAGTTTGGAAGAGGTTTGTTGAATATTATTTATCCTAACTTAGAGAGGCTTTGAAGTAAAAGAATTAATTTTCACTCGACTTCATTGGTTTTTGGTTATCATTTTAAGTATCACATTTCGTCAAATATTTACATTGATGTAAACTGTTTCTATTAATGAGAAAAGGGTTAGGGCAGTCTGTGCATAAAATGACAAATTAAACAGCAATTAAATTATTTAGGCCAATTAATGAATTGTTTCCATTCTATATGATGTAGTTTGAGAATCAGGCATGTTTTGGCTTAAATTTATATTAACAGTAGAATGCAGCATTACTGAATTTTTAGGAAGTGTATGAAAGAAATGCGACTGCATTGTATTACCAGTGTGGTATATCGGATCCTTTTAAGGCCAACCATTTTAGTGTAATGAGTTTTATTTTGCAGCTCGCTGGTCAATATGATGTTGTGGTGAACTGTACAGGTCTTGGCAGCATAGAACTGATCAACGACAAGAAACTTGTTCCGAACAGGGGCCACGTTATAAAGGTTAATATCCAGACAATGTAATAGTTTGTAGACTCATGTAAAATGAGTTCCAGTGATTGTGTACAAGCCGATTCACATCCGACATCATTTGCACCATCCACTTGTTTTCAGGGCAAGAAGTTGGATTTTAAAGATTCATAAATATGATTTCTATTGTGTAGATCTATATTAGGGTGTCCCACCAAAACATTTTTCTTGAAATTCTTAGGTCTCACCAGTCACAAAGTTTCCTATGGAGATGATAATATTTGTGTAATTTTTTGGAATTTTTAAAATAATTTCTAGGGGTCCCTCTAGGACCCCCAAATTTTAAGTATAGAGTACAATGATATTCGTGTGCAAATATTTCAATATATGAGGTAACGTCATTCAAACCACATATATTTTAGTGCTTTTGCACAAAATATGATTTGTCCTACAATGTAATTGCTCAAACAATTTATGTTGTATTGTTCTCAGATTGGTTTTTGCAGTTATTTTACTGAAATTTGACAAAATTGATATATGCACTGACTTTCATATATTATTAGAGTTTGGAATATTATCTAACCATTATTGACTACTATGATAATCCAACCAGCTATTAAGATCATAGTTTACTTTGAAATGGCACATTGGTACACAGTACCACAGTACCAAATGTGAAATAGTCACACGTTTGGTCCAATCGGTAGTTCACTACATGTGTTTTTGAACAGCTTGCAATAAGAACTGTTTTTCATTTGTTGCAGCATTAAATGTCTGTATAATTATGCGATTTCCCAGATGGTCAAGTAGCAGCAGGACTCTCTAGAAGCTGTCATCAATGCCGGTAGTCTGGAAATAGCTTTGAGAGCTCTGGTAAAGTTGTGGGGGAAAAACTTGACCAAGTGAGATCCAAGTTTGGGGTCATGTGGAGTACGATATTTGCTTTCTTGAGAGGTGTTAAGAGATCGGAAAACAATACAAGAGTTGCATGGTCTGAACTGAAGTACCAAGAATGGCATTGCATTGCTTTAAGTGCAGCAATACTGAGACCAGGATAATCGTATATTTATCGACAATCTGACTAACAGGATGTAATTAAATAAAACATCAGCTGCAGATCGGACGTACGCCAGGATTGGATGCAGGCTTACACTTATACCACAAAAATGGTTAAAACGTTTTAATACATGCAAATCATCATCATCATCATCATCATCAATATCCTTAGGCTCAATGCCCGTAGGAGTCCGACGCCACTCTCTGTTCTGAGTCTGTCTCGTGTCATGTTGCCCAGCTTCAACCGGTCCGGTCAGCAGGTCCGCTCCATACCATTAACATCTTGGAGCATCTAGACCATCTTGTCTGATTGAAGGGAATCGTGAAAAAGAGGCATGAAGGACAACGTGGGTCAATGCCCGTTGTGTCCCACGCTCTCTCCCCGACTCTCTCCATCAGTCTGTCCTGACCGGCCTGTGTATGTTTGCTCCACATCATGACACCTTGAAGCATCTGGGTAGCCATGTCACTTGTGTCGTGGTTTTGGCGGATTACAATCGTCTTGGTTTTTCACTGCCAGCGTATCGCCACCCATCTGGCAAACCTTCCTCCTTTTGTCCGGGCTTAGGACCGGCACAGGGACGTTGTTGGTTCCCTGTGGCAGAGGATGGATGCAGTTTAACGTCGTGCCCAGGACATGCAAATCATTATCTGTTAAACTGATGACAGTCTCGTTTCCATATAACAGTAACTACATTTTTATTGAGTACTAATATAACGGCCCGAAGCTGATGCTTCATTTTACATCCTGTTAGTCAGATTAATTATCGATAAATATACGATTAAAGCAATGCAATGCCATTCTTGGTGCTTCAGTTCAGACCATGCAACTCTTGCATTTTTTCCGATCTCTTAGCACCTCTCAAGAAAGCAAATCTCATACTCCACATGACCCCGAACTCGGATTTCGCTTGGTCAAATTTCTTCCAAACTTTACCAGAGCTCTTAAAACTATTTCAAGACTACCGGCATTGACGACAGCTTCTAGAGAGTCCTGCTGCTACTTGACCAACTGGGAAATCGCATAATTATACAGACATTTAATGCTGCAACAAATGAAAAACAGTTCTTATTGCAAGCTGTTCAAAAACACCGAAAGGACTTTCCAAATTCCAACCATGACTCACTTGAGTCACTTCTTCACATGTAGTGAACTACCGATTGGACCAAACGTGTGACTATTTCACATTTGGTACTGTGGTACTGTGTACCAATGTGCCATTTCAAAGTAAACTATGATCTTAATAGCTGGTTGGATTATCATAGTAGTCAATAATGGTTAGATAATATTCCAAACTCTAATAATAATTATACGAAAGTCAGTGCATAATTATATCAATTGTGTCAAATTTCAGTAAAGTAACTGCAAAAACCAGTCTGACAACAATACAGCATAACATTTTTGAGAAATTACATTGTAGGACAAATTATATTTTGTGAAAAAGCACTAAAATATATGTGGCTTGAATGACGTTACCTCATATATTGAAATATTTGCACACGAATATCATTGTACCCTATACTTAAAATTTGGGGGTCCTAGGGGGACCCCTAGAAATTATTTTAAAAATTCCAAAAAATTACACAAATATTATCATCTCCATAGGAAACTTTGTGACTGGTGAGACTTAAGAAATTCAAGAAAAAGTTTTGGTGGGACACCCTAATCTATATGGTATTAATTTTAGAGTTTACGGCAATGTTGGTTGTAGCCATTTGTTCTTAATGATAACCCTAGATTCTTTTTATTGAATTTGAAAAATTTATATATATATATATATGTTATTGCAAGTGTCTATCACCTAAATGCACATTTGGCCCTCACGACCTATGAATGAATGAATTTTCTTGTAACTCGTTTGCGTTATTCAACTCCAGGTGAAAGCTCCTTGGATGAAGCACTTTGTGTACACAGGAGACGACTACTGTTGCTACATTATTCCCGGGTAAGTTTATCAGCAGTGACTTTTGGTTGGTGTTGTTTAATTCAAATTCTTGAAAACCGTTACTAGTTGTGAACACTGAATTTAATTAATTGTGGCTAGTCACATCAGCCCTTTGCATCTTTGAGTTTATCAGATGCTAAATGATGCATTTTTGTTGCTTTAATGGCAGACTAATATTGGTCTTTTGGGTCCAATGACACAGATCGGGTATTCGCATATTACGAATGTTAAGATTTGTAAATATTCACGAATAGCAGCGAATATTAAAACTGCCAGCGAATATTTTATTCATAATTATGTTCATGCAAGAATGTATAAAAACGTTTAACGTTTTACTGAATTAATTGTACAAAATTGAGTTACGCGTTTATCGGTAACTTTACTGTTATGTTTAATGTTAAAAACTTCGCAAAAAACGATGCATGCGATTAAAAATGTGATTAACTGAGATTAAAAACTGTAATTGTTCAACTATTCGTGATTGGAATTTTTTAAAGCCGCTCCAGTATTTAGGCAGGTTTGGATATTGTAAGTTTGTGTACAATATGTAAAATACATATATATGCAAAATTGCGCATTGATATACTTGAACTGTTTAAAGCCATGAACTTGTGACAATTGGTGGAACGAGAACAAATCACGACATGGACATGAATGTAAGACCAGAGGATACAAAGACGATTCTTGACAACGCTTACAGTATTGTTCCTTCACTAAGGGTGAGCTGCTGCGAAATTCTCTAACTAACTAGCAAATTATTTAAATTCTCTAACTTTGAAGTTGGAAATTTATGTTTCATGTTACTTTTGCAAATTAAAGCTTTTGCGTGTTGTTCATATTTAACCCTTTACCAGCCAAACTTAGTAAATGGTATGGGAAATCCTGCACTCTCAGGCGTTAAAGGGTTAGAGCATGTTTGTTTGTATATGCACTTGTTATGGCGCCCCTTCACGCTCTCTTTACTCAGAGACGCTCCCGAATGCAGAGCGGACACTGCATTGGATTTTCACGCTGAAGCGCTGAGAAATTGCAAGGGAAGGACTTGCCCAAGGTCTCTAAGCGGCGACTTGAGGTGGATTCAAACCTTTGGCTGCAAGGCGACGAACATACCCATTACACACCGTGCCCACAAGTACCATGTACATGGTACTCTAGTGGTTAAGGCGTTGGACTATCAAGCGAGACTTTGCAAGTTCAAAGCCGTGCCACTGCATAAATTCGTCGAGATTTCTGCTCAATCTGCTCCCAAGTCAACTCAGCTTTGACCCTTTAACGGCCAGCATGTACTGAAATGCATTGAAAACATATGTAGCTGGTCGTCAAAGGGTTAATAAGTCCGTGAGAAGATGAAACGGTGAAAGAGAGGACTGGCCACTCGCCCTCATACGCCAAGACAGAAAACAACATTTCATATAACCCATGGCTTCCGTATTGCTATATTGCTAGCTTTTAAGGGACTGCTCTTTTTCTTCTTGTTAACAAGTCAAGACTATCGCAACATGTGGTTCCTCTGCTTGAGTTATCTCTCGTTGCATGAGAGCTTTTGCTTGACTATAATTATTATTTAAATTGCAGAATGCTCCAATTGTGTTTGAGTGGATTGGGTTCCGACCTCACAGGGAACCACTTAGGGTCGAGAGTGAGCTCCTCAAATTCCCTTCTGGAAGTGTACAGGTCAGTTTTGAAAACTTGATTTTTCACACTTTGCAGTTTTCAAATAATTTGCGTTTATTTAAGTAATTTGCAGTTATTTAAATAATTAGCACTTATTGATGCTTCTTATTATTACACTTATTGTGCACTTCTTCATGTTGCATGCATTTGTCCCATTATTTGCTGACAATTAATAAGATTATAACCGAATCATTTGTTTCCTAAACCAATATAATCTCCTTGTAAGGAGTGATATACTGAAGGCGTACATGCATACTGCATGCGTCTATCTTTGTTTGACATTTAACTCTTGATACTGGCTCCAAAATGATATTCTGTAGCTTTGTCACTACTCATACTCTGGTAGTGTCAGTCCCAAGCCTGGAGAAAGGAGAAGGGTGAGGCTAAATCATCTTTGTTATGGCATAGTGTCAATGCAAGATGCCTCCTACTTTATGATAACTGAAATTAAATCATGAGGAATTGAGGATAGATAAATAGTATGGCCAAACAAAAAGCTGTTTGTTGATCTTGTCACGTTGTTTTTTGTTGTTGTGTAGGTTGTTCATAATTATGGACATGGGGCAGAAGGAATTAGTTTGAGTTGGGGAACTGGAACGCATGCGGCTCGTTTGGTGAAGGAAGCAATACAGAACTTGCCTGTCCCCCGACTTTGAATTGCATGCACGAAGCTGTCCTTGTGTCTTCCTTCATGACCATATAATGCTGCCATTGCATTTTTAACGCGCTGTCTTCAGAAAACTTGTAGGTAAAATCAAAGCCGAGAGTGCCAACTATTTCTTAGAACTCTGCCTTTAAACAATGGTGTAAGACTACCTGTTAACGCTATAATAGGCTTTTATCAGTATGGTTAACTCACTGACATTATAGGCTTGCTTCAGTATGGTTGTTATTTGAATGTCATTTTATTACTTTAATATTCATTCAGTAATTTATCACCTATAAGTGCATTCGAAATTTTTTATACATTGTTTGGAACTTAATATTGTTTGTTTTATTTTTCTGCATTGTTTCCTTTTTTGATTGATACTTTGCTTAGAGTTGAATCATGTTTTTATTATATTTCTGTATTATTTTTGTTTTAACAATTGATACATCGTTAATGTTTTTATTATATTTCTGTATTGTTTTTGTTTTAACAATTGATACATCGTTAATCGTTGAATAATGTTTCTATTATTTTTCTGTATTATTTTTGTTTTAACAATTGATACATTGTTAATCGTTGAATAATGTTTCTATTATTTTTCTTTATTGTTTTTCTCTTCGTTGACTCTAATCTTTTAGATATTCCATTTATGAATTATTCAGTCATCACTTTCTAGTGAACAGATTTCTAGGCTTTTCTATATATTTAGTCTGGGTTAATATTTCTTGCTTCAGTGCGATAATTGTTGTGTTTAAATTGTCTTGCATAAGTCATTCTCTTCGTATATTTATGATTTAACGTTACTTTAACTCTTTCCCACCGGAATTGTTTTGATACCTATCATGTTAATCGGGTCGCGGGTGACCCGATCCGGCGGGAACGGGTTAATCCACAGCAAGTTGCTTGATACAGTGGTTTATAGATAGTGGGTCTAATTGGCCTGAAAATGCATGCAGTGAATCATTTTTGAAGTGCTAATTAGGAAAAGAATGAATTGTGTTTGAAATTTCAAGTAGTCATTATGTGTTTTAAAATATCATCATGCTTTTTATGTCTTTTGTACCCAAAATTGAGAAGTGGATTGTTATACCGGTAATATAAAATGTAATGATGTGGAACAGCAGTGTTAGCGGCAATAAGCTGTTCAAGTCACAGCACACTAAGATTGCTTGCTCGATCTGTTTAAGTTTAAAAAATAATGAATCAAAACTTTTTGGATAAAGTCATAACTAATGAAACAATACATGAGTTCAAATAATCCTGTGTTTTGATTTCCTGTCCTACAGTGATTCTTCAATTGAAACTCATAGTATACAAAAGAGAAAGAGATGCGTTGAATACTGGTCGACTATTTAAGATCAGTCCTTGTTGCCCGGGCTTCTCTCCATTCATCGGTTTCTCTTTCTTTGGCCTTACCTAAAGTTAGAACTTGTTCTTTGTGAACATTGAGCTTTTTGGTTAGTGGACGTAGATTTTTAACTAGCGTAGACCTGTTACTTCTGCCATCACACACACACACACATATATATATCGACCTGATTATGGCTGGATTTTGGACTCCATCAGTTGATGCCTTGTGGTGCGTTACACGCCAGAGCAATAATAGTGTTACTAATTACAATTACAAGTAATTTATCTATTAGCCTTTTGCCATTCAGTTTTTTGTTGAAGCTTCACAGTAACCCTTGGACATAATTATTAGGACACAATCATTTTACTTCAAAACACATAGTCTAAATTGTACTTCTGTTTACTAAATGCCCGATGTTGCTTGCTCCTACAAATGAAGGCTCGCTACAGTCAATAAACAGCTGAAGAGTTTTCATATCCAAAATAAAGTTGGTTATCTCTGTTCAACCAAAATGATGTATAAATCACAACCAGTTCAAACAATTCAACGTTTAATGCTCACAGCAGGTCAACAATTATTATATTGGTATGGCAGAGAACGAAATATAATAATCTGTACTAATACTCTCACGCTGTTGAACTATAAGATGATTCCTGATCAGATTAAAAACCGCTACTCATTCACATTCCATAAATCCTTCATCATCATCGTCATCATCACATGCTGTGGTTGTCATTTATCCAGGTAACACTGTGTGGTAATGACAGATTAGTAAAATCATGTCCATGTATTTGCAGTATTTAACCGTAAATTTTAACAAGGAAATATATATGTGCATACATCATAGAAAACAACAAAGTGTTTGACAATACATGTATATAATTATAGAGTTACCTCAACTGAAACCTCAAAAGAAAATTACCAAAGAATAAAATATATTCTGGATTATAAGCCAGATAATATTACAAAGCTTTATATAATGCATCATACAATATTTTTAGTCGATCCAGCTTCTGCAAAATTGAACAGCAGCTCTGCTACCTGTGCTAAAGGCAACAGACAAACTCAAAGCACATGTGCTTCTACCTTACTGGTTACATACACATCATAAATGGTTGCGACTGAATCACATTTGGGTACATGTTAGCTGCCTACACCATACAGCTAAATAAGCTGGTTGTCTTATTTATCATCAAGCATTTATATGACATTGGTTACATGGCAGACTTTTTGTCTGGTACTCAGCTAACAAGGGTGCAAGAAACTAAAACACCATCACAAAGAATCCCCAAATGAACTACCTCAAGAAATATTGCTTATAACTTTGAACTACTTTGAAATGCTTTTCATTTTTTAACTATAAAATTGCTGTCAATCACTTTTAACTTGAATAAATTTATATCTGCGTGTCATTTTTAATTAATAAATTATTTGATTACAGCATTTAACGAAAAAACATCACTTTTAAATAATAAATTATTGCCTACCTCTATTAACTAAGAGGTTACTGCTTAATGCTTATAGATGTTAATTAAGAAATTACTGCATGCCACTTGTAGCGTGTTAATTCAGAAATTGCTGTGTATCACTTTTAACTTAATGTGGTTCGTCATTCAGGTTTTAATAAAGAAAATATAGGTATTTAATTAAAAAAACAACTAAGAGGTTACTACCAATATATTTCAAATTACGATATCACTGCTTATGACTTTTAATTGAGGATAAAAAAAACTGCAGGAAGTTATCTGGCAAAAGCAAGAAATTAAGCCTTTGTATAGTTTCAATGGAAGCAGAAAAGAAAACTGCAAGAATTGCTGTAACATTGATTTAATGACCAGTCTTTCACATAACCTGAAACAACGTTATGCTGTGGTCAGGACTGGAACACAGTTCAAATAGTTTTTCAACAGGACAAAAGATCCTGCTACATTGCTCAGAAAAACATGTTGAAACTGACCTTAGGATCAACTGAAGGCTAGTTAAATGGAAATTTAGGTAACAAATGGTAACAATTGCAAAACACAAAAGGCCTTCATCGCATCGAAAGGCAGTACAAGGTAAATAGTATAATCAATTTCAGCTGAAGTATGAAATGAATCTGAAGTTTTGAACACATTGGAAGTTGGCAACTTCATCGATATTTAGAAGAGAAGCCAGTCTTTCAAATGTAGTGCTGCAAGATGCTAAGCACATTCCACAAGTAAATAGAGTAATACCAGATGTGCCATATGTAGTGGGAAGCTTCCCCCAACACTGGTGTAGACTATCTCACTCATGACATTCTTTCTACATTCTACATCCCTAACTCTTGCTACCATCCACAAATCTTTTCATCACTACAACCAACTACAGATTACACTCTACATATGATCAACACCAGCAATGCACTTGGAAATTTCTTTATGCAACCAGACAACAAGAGAAGAGACATACATCGAAAACTTGTTACAACACGCGCCTCGTTAACACATGAAAACTGAGAGGACGTCAAAAGTGGATCCTGAATTTAATTCTACTGCAGGAAAAGAGTTAACCTGTTATAGCATGGTCTTGGTTCGGCTCCCAAAGACTACTATAACATTTTTGGTGTTTTATGTCCAATGTACAAGAAGTTCTGGTGCTGGCGCTAAGTTGTTGTTCATCAATCCATAGTTTGCTACTTAGCCGTTAACCTATTTACAGACTGTTACATGCACAACATTACGCCAAAATTAATGTTCTCATGCAGATTCATAAATGGTTTGTTATCAACACCACAGACCAGTTTCTCATAAGCATTCCTCTGATGCAAGCACAGAAACAAAATGACGATAGTCAACGACATTTCAAATTTCAATTTGTAAGAGTAGACTTTATTAGCATCGAAAATACTCGAGACACCGAAATTAAATTGATTACAGACGAAAAGTACAAAGAGCAATAATTTCAAATGCTTCAAAACGCAATCATTTGGTGACAACAGCAAAAATTAACAACAAAGCCAATCAGTCTAGTCGTTGGCTGGTTTTCAAACAACTAAATTTTAAACAAATTTAACTTTACCACAGATGTTGAACAATAAAATCTTCTCTTTGCATGCATCAGATCATCGCACTCAAGACATTGTTGCTCATCATCACGTCCATTGCAGTAAGTTAGAGTAGAGAATGTTAATGATTGTGGTTGTTTAATTTTACAACAGCTCATCATCATCAATTAATTATTTGTTGTCAAAAGGCAGATGAAGAGAGACAGAGAGAGACATAGAGAAAGAGACAGACAGACACAGACAGACAGAAAGAGAGACAGACAGACAGAGAGAGGCAGACAGACAGAGAGAAAGAGACAGACAGACAGAGAGAGAGCGAGAGAGAGAGAGACAAAAGAAGGAAATGAAACGTTGATAAATTTACAATTTAATACTTGGCAGTGCCAAGCAGTTAATGAACGCTGGCAACTAACATTTAATGCAACCTCAGACCGACTTAATTTAACTTCACGTTAACTAACATACGAGACCAACTGAAGACGTTATGTCGAACATAAGCAGCAGTCCAAAGCAGCAGGGGGAGGATGAGGAAGAGGAGCAGGCCTTCAGATGCGGGGAGGGGGCCGTGCCTGCCTCTTCCGGTCAGTCGTGATGGAATCTGTGATGTAGCGTTTGGAGGGAAGGAGGAGATGAATTGGCGCCATCGTCCATTGTGCTCTGCGGTTTCGACGGATCTTTCGAAAGAAATCTTCTACACGCAACAAAAAGCAAATTGCCTCAGACTTCACGCATCAATAATCAGACTGGACTTTTACGATCGCAAGATTATTACATATGGCAGAATTTGCTATGCTTGTATCCAGCTGCTGAAGACCATCTCATAACTTAAGGGGTTTTGATGTAAAGTCTTGCACTTGTAAGTTATTTCATTTACTAAGATTTTAGTTCTTGTTGAACAGTTTTCTCTACTACTGTGCACTGGAACCTTGATTTGAATAATCACATATGAGAGATAAATGATTTAGACCATTGGTTGACCGTAAAAGCACTGCATCAGTGCATCACCCTTGAGGGTCATCTGCACTGAACACTGAATTAATCTCCTAATCTGCTATGGAATTGACAATCACTGGCTGAACTTTACAACATACATTATGCATTAGCTACTCAAGTTCCTCATTACCAGCCTGTGAATCCTATATATAATTTTCCAGTTTTCAAAGAGTATGAATGTCCTGTTGGCAGTTTTTGGCCTTGGACACATCATCAGCATGACCAAATAGAACGCCACTTAGAGTAGTTTTAGAATTAGAGCAAAGCAAACCGAATTGAAGTAGTTAAGTTTTAAAGTCTGTGAACTACAAAATTTGGTTGAACAGACCTTGATTCAAACTCAAACCGGTTAAATTTGTTCTTGAAAGAAAACATATAACATCATAGATCATAGCATATAAACTGCACTAAAAAATCGATTTGTTACTACAACGTCTAATTGTTTTCTCGATTGATCATCTGATTGATCATCTGATTGATCATCTGACTGATCATCTGATTGATCAACTGATTTAAAACACAGGTCGGTTGTCATGGTTACCTTCTTGCGTCGTCTAAGAGGTTGTCTTTGCGTGACGCAAGCATTGCTTCACGTTCGACTGGTGACTTTGAGAAACGAAATCCACTGCCAGATTGCAAGCCATCACCGACACATTGCAAGCCATCGCTGACAAAAAAGAAATCAAACAAAAATCAGACAAATGTTGCAACTTACGACTTAAATGATGATTAAAGACCACAAAACATGGCCATGTGCACCTATAGAAATAATGCAAATTTATACAGACATAATATCAAAGATTAAATCATGCTCTTGTTACCTTTTAACCACAATAACAGTTCAATTAGATTTAAATTAAAAAATACTCTTATATGTCATCGTTTATGGTCAACCAACTACACTGGCTTCCTCTCTCTTTCCACATCCATATAAAGCCCTTGCTCTGGTACACAAGTCCAAACTGGGTCTCGCACCAAAATATCTCAGTGACCTCATTCGCTCTTATCTATCTGCATCTTCTCATCGACCTCTCTCCGTTCTCTGGACATGGCTGACTTGTTTGTTCCACGAGCTAGAATCACTATTGCTCAAACTCGATCCTTTACCATCATTGGGCCCTCCTTATGGAATTCCCTCCCCTCCACTCTGCATTAGACAGACTCTACTTACTTGACCACCAACTAACGCTGTACCAATCGACAGCAGCACTTTGTAAAGAAAGAAATGCATTTATAAACAATTCTAAATCCAGGCTCAGAGAGTTTTCTTACATGGTTTCATCAGTGTGTGGTCTGGTGTCATCAGTGCGTGGCAAATAGACACTGTCACCATTTGCAGGATGATTTGCTTCCGACGACGTATCAAATGGCGGAGAGCCTCTCAGCAGACCGGCTTCGTGGCTAAGAGGCTGGCTCTCAAACAGAGCCGTGTTTTCTGGCGCAAGTGTAGCTGGTCCTTCTTCCAAGCTTGGCTCATTGGCTGCAAATTCATCATTTTCGATTGAAGAGAACCCCTGAAATAAATGCAAAATCACATTTCTGTAAAGTCACCAGTCATTCGATAGCATATTGCTCCTAGAGAAAAGATTATAGATACTGATAGGGAATTTTTACCAATCATGAGGCAAAATAATTTAGAATTGCAGACCACAAAAATTGGCATATCAACTATTGAGGGAGACAATTGGGGTATCTGATAGTCACTAGCAGGTCCTGCTAAGTCAGAGATACCTGTATGAGGTTGAGTATACTTAAATAGTGATGTCAGAAAGAAGAAATAACAAATGCAGCTTAACTGACAGTAATTAACTAGCTCCATTAACTAATTTATGTCGTAGCAAGGAGTCACCATACTTAGAAAATTTATCAATTGGCAATATATAAAATCAAGAAAGTTGACTTTGATGTACGATTTCTGGAAGAACAGCAACATTTATTGACATTGTTCCCTCCATTCTTTCAGATTCTACATGACTGGTTTAAAAAGTTATCCTATTGCTCTGAAAATGGTATTCTGTTGTTGGACCATCATCATTGGTTAAAAAAGAATATCCTATTTATGGGCTGCTATCAAGGAAGGTATCCTATGGTAGAACTGTCAATCACAGGTTACAAAAGTATCATATTGCTGGAGAGAAAATCTTCGAGTTTGCACCTCATCTGAAAGATCTTTCAACTTTAGAACTGCAAGGAATTTCTATACGGAAGTAGAAACCAGTAATACCCATATTTTTAACCAAGTACGTTCAGTCACCAACTTGCACCGAAACCTATAGCCATTAGTGATGAATACATAGCCAGTCAACTGCCAGCATTTACCCATTAACAAAATTAAAACACTAGCCCACCAGCTACATCAAACTTCATACAGTTGTAACTTCATTCAGCATTCAGACAGACACATGTTTGTCGCAGGATTCAAATGCCTTGCAACAGCCCAAAGAAAATCTTTAGTAATTATAATCATTCAGAAAGACTTAAGAAAATAATAACTCTTTAACTGTAAAATTCACCGTTAGTTACTCACTGGAGGTATGATGACACGTCCATCTACGATGTTCTCAATGGTCAGCTCCACTGATCTCGTCGTTCGCAAGTCTTCAAGAATAATAGACATCGGCATGTCGGGAAAAACCTCTCTCACCTGCCGTGCCTAGAAACAAAGAGCGCAGTCAATTGCTGTAGAATCAACGATGCAACAGAAGTACCAGTGCCAGTATTTTATACCAGACAATGATGTACCTCCAGAACGCCATAACCGTTCCTTCTCCTGAAATGGTCTCCCCCCCCCATGACGTTACGCTTCCGTTCTAAAACTCCTCAGTCATTCCTCTCTTATCTTAAGACAGTTTGATTTGGCTGCACTGGGGTTGGGAGCACCGCTGAGTAGTCCCCTTGAAGAAGCGCTATAGATACAAATGCGCTTAGTAAATGAATGAATTAATAAGTTGCGTTCTTCCATGAAATTCAAATGACACGAGTGTCTTATTGCTAGGATATACTTCTAAGACATTATTACTATAAGTCTTACTTTACCTTTAAAAACACATGCACAATTATTATTAATATTTTCAGCACTGCAGGTTACTTATAGGGTCATGCAAACCTTTGACAAATTCCATAAGGTTAGCATTACCCCAACAAGTAATAATTTTTTAACATTTTAATATATGTCTTGCTAATATTTTCCGCAATGCAGATTACTTACTGAGAAAAACCCAGAATGTGTAAAAATAGAGCGATAAAAAGAGAGACAAACCATGTTATCGAACTGCGACGTTTGTGTTCGCTGTGCGTGAGCCGCATCACCAAGCAGCATGTGCGTCACTTCAACGGACAGTGTGGGCCACCAGCTGACATAACGGGAACCTTTGTTTAAACAATCAATCACAAAATCAATCAACGAGAGCCTTTTTATAAACAACCAATCACAAAATCAACTAACAAGAGCCTTCGTTTAAACAATCAATCACAAAATCAATCAACGAGAGCCTTTGTATAAACAATCAATCACAAAAATAATTAACGAGAGCCGTTTTATAAACAACAAATCACAAAAATAATTAACGAGAGCCTTTTTATAAACAATCAATCACAAAATCAATCAACAAGAGCCTTTGTATAAACAATCAATCACTAAATCAATCAACAAGAGACTTCGTTTAAACAATCAACCACAAAATTGACTTAAAATCAATAAAAACTCTTACTGCATTTAAAAAACATCTCAAATGCTACATTTGCAACACCATATAAACATTTAAGCACTAACCACATAAAATACTTTACAATATATCTCAGGCAGTAAAAACCACACATAATACAGATTCACTTCAAAGGGACTATTCAGAGGCACTCCCAACTCCCTAATAGAGGCGCACCGCTTGTGGATGCCGAGTTCTAGCCATTTGTGAGGTGTCCTTGTAGCGGTAAGGCCGCATCACAGCGCCATATAAGTTGTTGCTAATATTATTATTAAAACAATGCAAGTACCCAGTCACATAGAATAAACTGCTAATTATTACAAACAAAAAACCAAACCAATTTACCGTCGAAATGAAAATGATTGGTTCTTCGATTAGCCGGTCGTTCGTGCACGTGTATGGTAGAAGGCACAGTGTGAGCGTTGTTGCCAGGCAACGGTGCTGTAGGGTTCCTAGGCAACCGGTTGTGAAGATCGCTCAGCGAAATTCGACATGTTGGGCACGACGT
Organism: Lumbricus rubellus; assembly: GCA_945859605.1. Classification (NCBI taxonomy): domain Eukaryota; kingdom Metazoa; phylum Annelida; class Clitellata; order Crassiclitellata; family Lumbricidae; genus Lumbricus; species Lumbricus rubellus. The sequence goes on along the minus strand of OX243817.1, from coordinate 27,752,492 downwards.
GTCCTGCTCAAGCCACGATCGAAGACAAGCACTGAAAGAGGAGAAGAAAAAGCACAACTCATTAAGAGTTCTCTGGCATAACTGTGGTGCACAGCAGTTATGCAACTATACTCTCGATGCACTCTAATTTTTACTACAGACTTAACCCTTTAATGCCGGAGGGTATAGGATTTCCCATACCATTTACTACCATCTTGGCATTAGAGCGTTAACTCTCTGTCAATTTCTCACTTCAACTCTTCATTACTAAGTGACTGAAGCTAATTTATCAAAATCAACAGCTAATTATCATAAATTACTAAATTATACTAAATCTTTATTGCTAGCACGTAACACAAGAAGAACAACAATGCATGTTTAAAGCGAACTCAGAGATGCTGCCATCACAGCGAAAGTGAACAGTCAGTCAACTCATTTTTATAGCTCACTGCTTTGGCACACAAGTGGACCAGATAATTATTAGCATCTCTCGGCTCTGGCAGGATTCTGAACAACCAACGTCTCAGCTGACTGCAACTTACAAATCTTTTGTGTTGGATATTGCACACATTACTTGTAGTTCTATCAGCCCCAAAAGTTATAGATGCTGGTTAATTGACTCCAGCAATTATGCTACTATCCTATTACATAACATCTAATGTGGCCTTAAATACAACTGTACAGATATGTCTAAATAAAATAAATCTGTGTGGTTAGGGGAACATCATTACGCTGAGCATCTAACAACCTTCAAACTTGTAAGTGATAAAAAAACCTTCGTCTTCCTATCGTATCTTTTTCATATGCTCTTCCTATAATTATACAGGACTAAAAATAGATGAGAACAGTGAATAATGAATGAGACGTACTTATGAAACATATGTCCACAAGGAAGCTTCCTTGCTGTATCCATTTTTTCCCAGCAGATGGCGCAGTCATCATTATTTCTCTGTAGCTCCTCTGGTAATGCCATTGGAAACCTGAGCATAATTAAAAAACACAAACTACATTCAGCATGCTGGCTAGCTATAGCTATCAATTAAGAATGTTACACTCAAAATAAGCCAGGAACATTCTAGAACCAGCATCAGCACAAGCGTACAAGCATCTGAAGCACTGTACCACCAGCTTACAGATTATATACATTAATATAGTTTCTAGTAATTTTAGTCACTAATATCTCATCATTCATTCATTTGGAAATTTATATAGCACCCCTTCAAGGACACTACTCAGAGGTGCTCCCAACTCCAGCATGCTCAAAAGGACCAGTTTTAGTTTGGAGATAAAGGACACACTGAGAAGTACTTGCAGAAAAGAAGCTACAAAACATTCAAATACATACATACACATAAATATATATACAAACGACATACGTGTGTATGTGAGCATGAATGCGTATGTGCCTGTACAAACATCATAAATAAGAAATATATAATAAAGCTGGCAACAGCATCTTAACCAGCAAATTAATAAATATTTCTGAGTTTACTATTTATGAATATCACAGTCATCACACAGATTGGTGCATTCTGAAATAAATTGTAAATAATAAGAGCAGCGCATTCCATACTTGGCTTCCACGCTCTTGACGACGTAGCAGTAGTTCTTGTGTCGTTTGATGCGACGCTGAAACTCGTGGAAGAGATAACGCAGTTGCATACAGATGACGAGACTCGCCATGCTGAGGAATATGTTGCCCCATAACTGAAATCAAACAGCATGCGATCCCATCATCGAGATGCTTTATATTTAACTTGAATTTGTTTGTTTGTACGTGCGATTGTTATAGTGCCCCTTCAAGCTCTCTCCACTCAGAGGCGCTCCCGATTGCAGAGCGGACACTGCATCAAAGTTCCACGCCAAAGCGCTGAGCAATTGTGAGTGAAGAACTTGCCCAAGGTTCTTACGCGGCGATTTGGATTCGAACCTCGAACCTTCCGGCTCCAAGGCAACGACGCCACCACTACACCACCGCGCCCCAATACAGCAAAGGGCTAGCAGTCACACTATGTATGTCCATAAATAACACCCGGTTTGAACTCCTGCCACAAAAGAAATAAGATTTTTAAAAATGTACGTGCAGATCTCCACCTATTTAACAAGTTACAAAAGCAAAACCAAACGCAGTATTAATCACTAAATAACTATAACAACAAAGCCAGCTGTAAAAACAAGTGCTTATTGAAATTTTCTTTGTTTAAGTTCTAAGCTACTTGGATCATAATAATTATGTGTACTTAGGACTGTTTACATGTCAAGTCAACACAGCTGCACGAGCGTGTGAAATAATATAATTGACATTATTATAATTACCATTGATTAAACTTGTAACGCATGCAAGGTCACACCGAAATGCAAATCTGAAGTGCAGATAGTCAGCCGTCAGAGGAAAATGGAGTTAATCATCCATGTGCTTGAAGGTCTTGAAAGGAGAAATAGTAAGTTTTGAGTCACTTTTTGGCGGAAGCTAGAAAAACTTTAAGGCATCTATATTTAAAAGCAGTATACAAAAAATGAATGTTATGCATAGCATACGATGAAGCTTGCTGAAATGTAAAAAGGTTTCGTACCAGCATGTGTAGATGGTGGCAGAAATCTACTGACAACGCTGACATTTCAAAGATCAAATCAGAATAATAGACGTAGATTGCCCGATTCTCCCAGACTCCTTCATGAGTGATATCCCACAAATGTATGCCATACCTATGCACCACAACACAACATATCTCCACAACTTAACAAACAGAAGAAAAACTAAGCAGCAAACGTGTCGCTGCGTTTATTAGGAAGCTATCCGTGCAAAAAACTGCTTGCTTCTTTACAGCCTCCATATATTTTATCAGATATTCACCATAGATTAAGCTTCTATGATTAGGACATGCAACTTTTCTTCATATTCACTCTTTACGTGCCTCTTCGCTTTCCTGTGGAAAGAGTGATGGGGTGCCTGGTTGTCATGGCATCCAGGGTAAAATCCTAATACAACTGAAACTGGCAGCTGTTGGTTAAGTCATGCAGTTTCATGTGAAACTGTAGTCTAGCAGTCCAGCTGTAAGACCCCTGCTGTAGTCTTAATGCATAGGATATGCACAAAGACTACACCTACAGAATAAACACTACTGACGAGAGAGTAATAAAACACTACTGACGAGAGAGTAATACAAAAAATAAATACTAACACTACCTTACCTATGTGTGATGTGTGTACTTCATTAACATAGGCTCATTTCTCACAAGAGCACAAGAAAATGAGAGCTCTACATCAGCAGTAGGCCAGCAATAAATTTTATATATATACAGCAACTGAAACTTCAAGTTTAATGAAACTGTACCGTGAAAGTATAAATAAATTTGTTTCTACTGACCTCACAATAACGTAGAGTGTCTTGATGATCAGAAGAAGGCACTGGAAAACATTAATAATAAACATTAATAAAGTATCATGTTATGTCAAAAGATTAACATTCTTTTAAAAAACAACAGAAAGTTAAGCAAGGAAGATAAGTAAAGCAGCACGAGAAGAAAGTTATTCTAAATAATAATCATACATAAATATTCGTGAAAATAAATAACAGATAAATTAGGCTTTAGGTCGATTTTATCTGACCTCCAGACAGTTAATTGATCTGCAAAATGTGTTACATATGTTTTTCATCAAACAGCACAACACAACGCAAGCCTGTCCTGCACTGACAATATTCTATCAACAGATGCCCTCATAGAGTAGGAATCATATTTCCAGTATGGCACAATCAAAAGAAACATGAGAAAACACAGAGACAGCTCCAGAGGAGAAACAAAAAAATCACTTACATACACTTACATAAACAAAATCAGTACAATCACAGCAAAGGCATACGAAAACAGGAGAGAAATAGACACAGACAGACAAACAGAAACAGACAGAGACAGAAAAACCAGCAGGCAGGAATAAAAATGAATGACAGCATCTGAGAGATCACAACAGCTGATTTAAAAAACCTCAGACATCAAAGACCAGTTAAGAGACAGATACACAAAAAATCAGAAGGAGAGACAGAACGAACTATTTATAAGACAAACAGAAAAAACTCCAGGCTCTGTAGAGAAAGAGCAGAGTAGTTAACCCTTTAATGCCGGAGGGTATAGGATTTCTTATGAATACATTTTACTACCTTCTCAGCATTAAAGGGTTAACATTCAACGAACCTCAGCAGCCATGAATGCAAATGTGTTGACTCCAGTGTAGAAGTAGCCGACGAGAATGGCAATTCCAAGCAGCGTCAGACACGTAATGTGAATGAATGAGAGCAGAAGAAGAACTTTGAAGTGAGTTGTGGCAGGTGTAGCAGGGGACGATGAGAACTAATAAATAAACAACATTTCACAACAATAATAATCAATATTATGTAAACAGTTAAATATAAATTTTATTACTAAAGTCTATGATAGTAATTGGATTTTAAACGAAATCAGGAGTTGGAGGTGAAGATGATGAGGCTATGAAGAGAAAAAAGTTTGACGTCATGTAACACACACTAAAACAGATCCTAAGTAGTGTGGTTCTGGGGTTTGAAGGCACTGTTTGGCTGAAGCACTCACAAAATCACAGTAATCAAATAACCTTCCCTTGCCTTGGCATTCATGTACTGACATGAAAAGCATATCTGAATGCATTGGCCAAGATATTCCAGACACAGACCAAGCATTAACAGAGCTCAATGTCACAACTTAACTCTGCGTATCACCATTGTATCTAACGATGATGATTATGACAGATGATGATGATGATGACGATGATGACAGTGGTTATGGCAGCAGTGGTGGCAGCGATGATGACTACGAAAAAGAGCGACTTGAAAAAAGCTGTGAAGAAACGATGTGACGACAAAATATTCCACATTCATCACTCACGTATTCAAATCGATCTTTGCAGAGCTGTGCTAAAATATGCAAGAATCCGAGGACTGAAAACCATGAGCACCAGAGAATGATTTCATCCATCTCTTGGACGTTTAACACTCCAAAAATGAAGATAAACTTGTAGAAAACAAAGTTCCAGAACTTGTCCTTGATGTGCTGTAACATACAACAAATCATATGCATTGTTAAGCACCCAGCATTAGCGTATACATGCTCATTAACAGCTCAAATTATACACCTTTGTTAGAATCATTCCTAAGAATTATACCTTTTAAAAGGCTCCTAAGAAGACCAGTTACATGGAAATTTAAAACAAAAACTGGTTCTTTCCTACACCCAAACTAGAATCTTCTCAAATGATATAATATAATCACAGATGCTAAGTTTCATTAAGCGTTACAATGCTACTAAGTTGTTAAAATGAAACTTGAATGACAAAGCACAGCATATGACCTCATAGAGTAGCAGTACATAAGTAGTACACATTTGTCATTCATTCAGTTGCACATGACTGCATAGAGTACAGTAGTGCTATAAAAGTTGAGAGTATTTACGATCTCTCAACTTGGCATTTAATTATAGGCCGCACATGACTGCATAGAGTGTTAATACAAAGGTTGAGAGTATTTATGATTACATTATAAAGTCATTCATCAGGCTTTCATTGATTAAACTGGGAAAATGACTACTCCAAAAATGTCCAACTTTAAATCCAGTATAATTCACAAGTGACAGAATTTCACCTTCAAATGAGACAAATACTTATGTTCAAACTAAGGCTGTTATCTGCGGAGAGAACAATACTATTTAAGGAAACGAAAGACAGGTAACACAACCAGGTAACATATTAATTAGCACGAGTTCACAATCCACAAATATCACCACAGTTTCAAAGAAATCAAAATACCTGATGTTCCACAACTCGAAGCTGACCAAATACAATCTTCTGTATCAGTTTTCCAACCAGTATCAGGCAGCAATAAGCCATGTTGACAAGTGTCTGCAAATTTAATAACAACAATGTCTGTACACTCACTGTATATTATAGCAGACATACTTATATACGATTAATAACTTTGATACAGAGAAACGAGAAATTTATACAGCGACCTATTGGATAAAGACCGAGCTCGAAAAGAATTGGGCTTTTGACAATTGTATTGTATTAAAACATTTATAAAGCGCCTCTACTAGGCTGAACCGTTCAGAGGTGCTCAAAGCTCCACTTGCTGCGACAACTCATAATGCTGTGTGCATAATATAAAAGTAATTTGATTCTATTCTGAATAGGAATTTCGATATTAAAACTGGCCAAAAAAATGTTTTGCTACAACCATCACATAACTTTAACAGCGAGCTGCATTAGTTTCCTAGTCATTTTTTAACCCTTAACTGACCCAAGCATAGCAAATGGTTGGAAAATCCTACACCCTCGATCGGTAAAGGGTTAATATACACTGTTATCATCAAATCGCTCAGATATTGTTAATATGTTGTTGTGCTTGACAAACCCAGCAAAGTCAGAGAAATCAATACGCAAGAAATGATTCAGAAGGTTATAAAACATAAAACATGTCATAAACAGGTTTGTGCAATGTGCATGAATTTCATATAGAACAGCACATGATCATTCGAAAGCCTCACATTAATCATCCCACTAGATGGCAAACTTTGCGTGTAGAAATCAAATTTAATATTCTTCGTGTATATTATTATTACTATTAAATAAATTTTTAATAAACACAAGATCACACCAAAATGAGAATTTGAATATTATGTAGTCAAATAATAGCCACATTTTAACTCGAAACTGTTTTAGCTAAATTTTACGTTGAGATGCATACTTCAACCCAACGTTACTTTTTTAATATTTGTAAAAAATTACAGTTTTATCAAATAATTCAGACTTTCAGTTCAATTCAACAGAATATGAGTCAAACTCTGTGATGTCTCCTGACTCCGACCAGGCTTCATCAGGCAACCACGTATCAATATTATTAATATTTAAAATACTCGCATGGTGAATCTCTGAAACTTCAATTCCTGAGAGAATTTTTTCCCCCGATCCCAAAAGTCTATTAAATTCTAAGTTAACAAAATTATTTGAGCAAGTCAAAATTTTCAAGATATTTTCAAATATGCTAATTTTGATGTTGGTCATCTAGCGCATCCTAATGAGAGAACTGCTGTTCGGGGAAATTCTGCCAATTTTGTAGATTCACACTGTCATGGATTTGGGTAGACTTCTACCATCCGAAAACGTTCAAAGGCGACTGCATTGCTATGTCAATAATAAATAAGAAAATGTAACATGTATGTACATAATCTTTTGATAAAGCAATGCTCAAATTGGCTTATAAATGAAGACCTCCCATTAGCAGAGAAACAACTCTGCGTGGAAATTGTAGCGCTCTATTCTTTCAAAATCTGGGACACACATTTTGTACGTGATCGACAAGACAAGAGCCGAACTTGAATATCATGAGCCAAAGCTTCAACATAAGAATAACTCAAGAATTCAGCATGATACCGAAATGCTCTTAATTTTGAAACCAAAAGATTCCCAGACTGCGGAAATTTCCAATATAATGCTGCTCTTTTTTATTATTTCATCTATGTTAACAGAAATTGTATTTACCACAAGACACCATGGTTCCTGTGTAAAAGTGTATGCGATTATATAGGCTTTATCCCGTAAAGATCCGTTCAGCGAAAGATTGCTGTTGTATTCGAGAAGCTGCAAAAGCGAAACGTTTGCACTATCGTCCTCATTCGACAGCAGATGATAAACGTAGACGATCGCACAAGCAATCAAGATGACACTCAAAGTCGCGTAAGTCCGAAGACTCGGCAGCGGAATTCGTTCGAGGATTAATACAGGCATTGCGTTTTATCGCAAATACCGAACCAAAAGGTCGAATTTATCGTAGTTAAAGAGCTTTACACGTAACTACACAAAATAATTACTACATTCATTCCGTCGCCCCCAGCCTCTACCGGATTCTATTAATAGGATGTTTCTCGTTTTTCCGTTACAACACTGCGCAGCATGGCCGCCATCTTAGTGCTTCGTACTCAGCAATAATAAGTTAATAACCGATAAAGTTGTTCAAAAATAGCGTTAATTAGACTAATAAGAGGTAAGACACGATTAAATATTTTTTACGTATTTGAAATTCATGCTTACTTCATCCTGTGAAGGTCATTATTACTTTTCGGTGCCCAAATAAATGTAAAGGCGCATGATAACTCAGACAACCTTGTCATGTGATGTCATCGTTATAAATGGCGGCCAAATCAGAGTGGGGTTAGTGTAAATAAGAATTACATGGCAAGATTACTTTTGTCGTTTAATAATTTTCCACGGAATTTGGCGAAGGTACTGCTAGGTATAACCCAATAATTTGCGGACGCTAAAAATTTCCATTGCCATTGTTTTCTTCGCAAGCCCTCCGCACCAGAGCAGACGACGAATTCAGGCACCAAGTGCTGTTCTGTTTTAATAGAAAATATCACGTGTCACCAAGGAATTTAACTGTTCACATTATTTTGACTTACTTGCAGGTGATGGTCACCAGTTCACAGATAGTTCAGGAACGCTGCAGCTACTTCAGCTTTGGGACAGTGCAGAGTCTTTGAAATTTCTCAGTCACTTGTTTGAAGCTGTTGAAGAGCTTAGACTCAGAAGAGTTAGTAGATATATATGAATAGCTTTATCAAGTTGCATTCTTTGTCATTTATCCCATTGCTACATCACTCAGAATCATCCATAAATTCCATATCTTACTAACATTTTAGCTACTCAATTCTTATGTGCTTTATTATATTATTTTGTTTGATCTATTTGAGTGTTTTTTTGGCATTTGATCTCTTTGAATAAACGAGTTTTGATTGATTTTGATTTGATTTGATTTTGATTTAATTGATTTGATCTTAGACCTATAGGCTATGCATGCTCATTGCTCAACCTTTCTCTCTATACTGGATGCTTTTCAACAAGCCTTGTTATTCTCTTACCTTACCACACTTTTCTTTCTGTCACAATTCCAATTACCATAGTCCTGCATATGTTCTACTCTGCTTGTAAGATCTTAACATGGAACTGCATAATTATGGCCCAGGCTATATGATATCTTCAGGTATAAACTTGTTAGTTGTTTATTTTGTCAGCAAATTTAAATCAAGGGCATGATTTTTGTAATTAGATGTAAGAAAAATAGCATTGAAATTGAAAAAGATTGTCTGTTGATTGTTCTTATTCATTTCTGCATTAACAAAGAACAGGAGTAGAAAATGTCTGATTGAAGACTCTTAGTAGTGTCTTGTACTGTGATCTTCTGTTTCACATTTTCAGGTCAATGACAAAGAAAACGAAGAGAAAATAAACAATCTTGTGAAAGAAAAACACCAGCTGGAAAGTTGCTACGTAAGTTAGATATAAATAAATAAATGAATAAGTAAATTTTGTGTTATCGATGTGTATGACAAACTGCAGCCCCTTACATTGCAAACAAAACATGCATAAAATCAATAGGAAGGACAGTATGATGAGTTTCATGGTAGGCTGATTGTTTCAATGGTTAGTGGCTTGTTAATTATTGTTGTTTACTATAGATTTGTTTTGGTTGGGTTTTTTAAGAGGACCCTGGGTATGAATTCTTGTCATGCTTTTGAGGTCGCTCAAAGTTGTGAGATCTTCACCAGCAATATATTGTCAGCAGAACCAGGCTTTACAGTAAGTGGGGGTGTTCTGGCCAACTGCCCAAAGGAGTCCATAGCTTTTTCAGTAAAAGGAGAGCTTAGTCCTTTTGTTTCGCGTGTCTCAACTGATTGCAAAGAATTATATTGCTCAACTTAATCAGCTGGGTTTTTACAAGAATGCTGCCTTCCAAATTAGTGAAGCTCTGTGTGATGCAGTTTGTAGAAAGTTTTAAGACAAGTACCTAGAGCTTCCAAAGGTTTCTTTTTACTGGTAGGAATTTGTTTACTATTCTGTTGGTTACTACTGTGTATAATTATGGTACTGTTGTTACAGGAGAATGCTCTGTTGAAAGTGAAATCTGTGGAAGAGGAATTGGAGGTGAAGTTGTTGGATATGAGAAAAAGTTATGAGTCCCGCATCAGTGATGCTGAGGAATATTGTGCCAGACAGAGCCTGGCACTTGAAACAGCTGAAAAGGAGGTGAAGACACTACGCGACGACATAAGAAACTTGCAGGTGACTTTAAGCGACTTTCACTGTTCCTCACGATACAGAAGAGTGTGCACGATTTGTATAGAAAACCTAAAATGTAAAGTCATATTTGAAGAAGGCAACAAATATTGAAAACCAAATTATGTGGTATAGTACTTAGTACTTACTCATATAGCTGCTAATAAATATAGAGCATTGAAACTTTTCGGAAACATATCTGCATAATTTTTTATTAGCTCTTAGAGTTTTAGTTTAGGTCTTTATCGATGTAACGTTGTTGTAGTTCTCAAAATACTCACTAGAGAAGCACAATCGTGATCAGGAGAGAAAGATTCAGCAGCAGAATGGTAGCCTGGAGAACAGCTTCAAGCAGTTAACCGAACTTGATAATCGTTTCCAACGCATTTGTTGTAAAGTCTCTGCACTAGAAGAGGAGCAAGGAAAGCTTACTTCAAGTGGTAGGTCAAGTGGATGGTCAAGCCATCATTAAAAAAGGCTCACATTTATAATCATAGGAAATAAATAAATATCTTGTAACGTATTAACTGATGGGTGTCATTAATTTAATAATGCTTGGCGCTGTACAAATCAATATTATAATGATTTTAACTAATCATGCAAATATATTATGTACAGTCAAAGTAACTGATATGACATTCAATGACGATGAAGGAGTAAAGCAGCTGTTTGTAATCGTGCCTTAATAAATAAAAAATGTTTCTAAATATTCCAACATTTCGTGTAGTTTTGTCTTACGGTACTTTTTCGTAATTTTAAAGCTTTCTTTTAACCCTTTAATGCCAAGATGGTAGTAAATGGTATGGAAAATCCTATACCCTCTGGCATTAAAGAGTTAACACATGCAACTCTTGTTGTTTCTGATTAATGCAAGAAGTTTGTTGACTTATATAATTATGTTGTCACTGCTTGGTAGCTGTTGATAAAAGATTACAGAATTGCTGTTTACAGGAATTGAGCAATGGTGCTGCAGCAGAATGTTATGAATTTATAGTCAGATATTAATTGAATTCTGTGGTTGTACTGTGTAAAAACTTTTATGATGTAAAGGATAGGACAACATATTGATTGGTTTTAAGTAAAAGTGTTGTCCATTATTATATCACACTTTTATATTTGTATTTTATCTAGTTAGAGATGTGATAAAGGTGAATAAAGACTTGGACGAAGTGCTGAAACAGCAGAAAGTAGTTTTGAAGGAGAATAGAAAAGAAATAGATTTACTGAAAGATCGAGTACTCAAAGCTAACACAAAGTTGCAAGCTGACAACTGGAATGGAAATTCTGTCAGAAATCAAATGGATGAGGTCACAGCTACCTTGAAACTGGAGCTGAAGACAGTTAGTATCAGGAGATGTATTGTTTGTATGTATGTGCACTTGTTATAGCGCCCCTTCAATCTCTCTACTCAGAGGCGCTCCCGATGCAGAGCGGACACTGCATCGGAGTTTCACGCCGAAGCGCTGAGCAATTGTAAGTGAAGGACTTGCCCAAGGTCCTTACGCGGGGAGGTGGATTCGAACCTCGGACCTTCCAGCCCCAAGGCAACGACGCCACCACTAGACCACCGCATAATGTAATTATTATATTACCTTAACATTAATATAATAATTATTATAATTATAGCATGAATAGATCAGGTTAAGACCTTGAATACAAATTTAATTGAGCTGTTATTATGAACTTCGTAACAACCTCATTAAAACATGATACTTGTCAATGGCTCCCAGAGGCAGCAATGTAATGAGGTTGCAGTGTAAAAATAATATTAAATATATTTGTGGCTTGCGTTGACTAATATTTTAGTGATATGGTTATGAAAGTATTTGCGTGACTTCAGCGGTTAAATCAGTAAATTACCATGATTTTAGGTCGTGCTATTGAAGCTTATAGGTGTAATAATAAAGAAAAAAATGAAACCATGTCTATCATTCTTCAATATCTCTGTCAAGTCATTTAATTACACTTACAGTTTCATAAGACAGATATTTACTTGAGGTAGGATTAAGTTGTCAGCCTGTGGGACGGTAATTGTCCATTGTTAACGGTTGTGCGGTCTGGGACCCAGGGAATGGGGAGTATACTTATAGGATGGAGAAAGAAATGGGTTCAAAACTGGCTTGGGTCTGCAACAAAGAGGACAAACCTGCTGTTCTACACAATTTTACATTTTTATACTCTTTATTTCACTTAATTTATATTTTAAATGTTTTTAGCTCAAAAGCACCATTGACACTCAGACAGAGAAGCTAACAATGGTGGAAAAGGAATATCAGGTGAGTGTCCTTATTTTTGACTGATTGACATGCTCCTTTCAGTGTATTTCGCTGTACAAGCATTGATAACAAACTGTAATATGCAAGATGACTGTATGGCAATAAAAATAGAGTGCTAGAAATTATTTGATAAATCAATTAATTACATATGTAATTGTTTATATTTATATTATTATTATTATGGCAGTTTTTACACATGCAAGGCCACGTGGAAAAGCGAATCTGCGGCGCAGTTAGTCGGTTGCCTGGTAAAGTCCAGTAAAACATTCAGATTTGTAAAAGCCTGTGAGCAATAACGAGTTTTGAGGTATTTCTTGAAATAAGAAGATGTGGTTTTGAGGTTGGAGAAAAATCAATAGTTGGTTCCATTACTTGGAGCAGCAGCATGGCGTGCAGGCCCATTACATTTCTGGGTCATTGTTCAGCCCCTGCCTGAAGAACAAAGGCTATGGGAAGGGATGTAGGGAGAGACTAGTAGAGAGAGTGTGTAGGATTACTTAGACATTTCTTGTTTAAACTAGGTCCGTCCTGTGCACCCGATTTAAAAACAGGGCTTAAAGTGTGGCTGGATGGTCATGGACGGCGTCCATGCACTTATTTTAAAATCTGAACGCCGTCCTGCCACTTATTGGCCAGCACAAACTAAAAAGGTAAGGGGCGTCCAGGCACTTCTTTTTCCACACTTTAAGCACTGTTTAAAAAATGGACAATTAACAGACTCCTTTGTTAGAATTGTGTGACAGTACACACTATTCGAATACACCTTTAAAACCTGAAAATTAATTCCTAGGTTAAAATTTTTATAAATGAGACATTGTTTCATGCCTGTTTCTGAGGCTTTTCAGTTTATGTTTAACAGAAGACTGTGACGCTGTTAAAGGAATCTCATGATCTCATTTCTCATCACGTCGCTACGAACAACAATCTTCATCACAGTAACGAGATTCTTAACAAGTCGCTGTCAGAAGTTACAGAACAGTGCACCAATGTCCAGGAAAAATATGAAAAAGTGATGAAGCACGTTGAAACACAAATGGCTGAATGCGAAAAGAATTTACAGGAGAACAATCTAAAGGTCTTCTTCCTTTCAACACTAAATTGTGGCTAATTTTTTAATAACTAACTGAAAAGGAGATGACAAGTAGTCCTTTAAGCCACTGCTACTCAAACTGCGCTCTGTACCTATCCGCAAGCACTTGTCCATGGTAAAACTGGTAAAGCCATTACCAGTTTGCAGTATCAGGAAGCTTGAGACTGCCTTACGCTAGCCCTAGGGTAGTCATGGGTATGAAGTGTTAGTCACTTAAATGTCTGTAGCCTCTGCCTATTAGGGCACCTCTCTCCCTTCCCACCCGACCTTCCCACTCATAGATTGTACACTGTACAGGCAATGTACTCATTGTAGCTGAATTGAATATGGGTGCATGTGGAGTAGAAATCTCTAGCCAAATATCTGATGGCAATAGGTACATTTGCAGTTTGTTCTGTAAGAAAATGATTTCTGGAACTATGAAATTGCTGTTTCACATAGATTTGCAGTTAAGCAAAAGATACTTCAACAATATTGAACAACACCATCAGGGACACTGCCATTGCCGACTATAATAATAAATTCATAAGTCATTGCTTTACCATTCATTTGTGCTGTATCTATAAAACCCAACCTCTTTAGATAATGTAGAGGTTATCAAATGTATCAAAGACTGCCAAGTATTGCAGTCTACAAGGCAGTAATTGTTTCTAACGTTTTTTGCATTAGGCGTGTATTCCATCTTTGTGATTGACAGATTTGTTACATCTTCTACTTAAATGTTTGTGCAATTGTTTATGATGGACTGGTGAAATAGACCGATGTTCTAAGCAATCAGCTCGATTCTGCACTGGACAGATGCAAATCTCTCGAAGAACTCAACACAAAGTGGGCAAATAAAAACTTGCAACTCATCGAAGCCAATCAAGCCATGTCGACAAATGCAAGGTAAATTTCACAGACATTTTGGTGCCAATAACATAAAATTGAACATCAATGCATACTACTACTACCCTTGTATATACATGTATTTTCTTGGACATTCTCAAGAATCCAAAGCCCCAGTGTTGGTAGCTCTCAAAAGTACAAATTAAACTGGAATTAAGCTGTGTAAAGTGGAATAGTAAAAGTTTTCCACGCGTATTTATCATTTAAGACAAAACGTGAACCTGTCGGAAACATTGCAGACAAGTGATTTTAACAGATCTTTGTGACTTCTGATAGGCACAAAATTTATGTAATCTTAACAGTTAATTTAAAGAGCATGTACATGCAAAGGAAAACATTTCTCAGAAGATGGTCGGACACCGGAAAGCGAAATAGACTCGAGCTATTTGTGCAGTACGGACATATCTCTATAGGCAGCAGAGCACAACAATCTTTGAACCTGGACATGTTATCTGGCTGTCTTGAGACAAAGCTGAGTACAAAGATGTATGTCAAGACAGCGCTGAAAATACAGGACACCCAAACAAGAGATTCTTGAATGTCATATAATTATATGAGAGACATGTTCAAGATTATCAATATTTATACGAAGAACATGTGTAGAAAGATGCTCATTCATGGCAAATCAGTGTGCTTAAGTTGATGCACACAAGCAAGGACCAGAAGGACACATGGACCCCTAGCCTATCCTCATGCCAATACATGCATATAGCCTATACTAAAATCTGCATCCTTGTGGTACCATAGGCCTGATCCAATTTGAACTCGGGTCTTTTAGCTTGGCTTCTAAGAATTGACATGTTGACTGCAACCCAGAGATACTGCTGAGCATGAATCTTAGTATATTTATATTTTATACCATACAGTATTACAGCGTACTTCCTTACCTGGTCTGCATGACTCATCTACAAAGTCTGCATGTAGTTTTAATTTTATTTGTGATTTAACTTGTCAGTATTCCACTAACTTTACTCTATTAGTGACTCTAAGGATATTTGTTTGTTTTTTCAGGGAGGCAACAAGGGCTGAAAGTGGTTTGAAAAAATTGCCGGGTCCGTTTGAGGGTCAGAAGGCGTTAGCTATTGATATTTACTCTAGTTCCCAAAATGAGTGCCGGGTCTCAGAGCCGGAGAGACCCGGCTCACTTTCAGCCCTGCAGGCAACACAAGTGAGTACAGCACCAAATCCAGAAGAGGAAAATTGTCCCGAATCCGAAATCAGCCTCCAGCTCGATCATATAAGCGACTACATCAGCATGGATTAATTATGCAAAGAACATAACTTAGAAATGAATATTGATATAGTAAAATATCAAAACTTTTACATACATTTGCATTTTGAAGCATCAATGCAGAACAGTTTCCAGTTTCAATTTCTATTGCTTCAAATTAGATACCAAGATGTATAACTATTTATTCATTTTACAGTTTACATAGCTATAGGTGCAACTTATCAAGACACTTTTATTTAAAGTTTTGTTCATAACATTTCTGTTCCATGGGCACTCCATAACTTGGGAATGAAGATGATGACATGGACTGTACAATACATTGTCATTGGAAAGAGGACACAGATGACAAAATTCATCTGCCGTACTAACACGATTTAATGTAATAATTTCAATGGTTGCTTCAAAGTAAAACTCTAGCCAAAGCCACATCGAAAATTGAAAAAACAAGGTCAGAAAATTTGGCACTGTAACAGTTAATGCACGCTTTAATTCTTCACTATGCAAATTTTTAGAGTGTCAAGCTCCCTGACATTTTTCAATATTCTCCTGAAGTGTAATGAAATGAAGATATTTGCACAGACTACAAATGGTTTAAAATTCTCTGATAAGTCATTAGGAAAACCTCTGTAGATAAATTTGCACTAGTTATGCTAACTGCAAGGAATTCAGTTTAAAACTTTCCTTAATTTCCATTGCACTTAAACCTACCTCCACTACTTGCTCAACCATCAAACCAGTGCTCAATCAAATGCACCATGACTTTTACAGTACCTTGCACCAAAACAGTGTTGGCTTTGGTATCTGGTTTTAAGTTTTGTTATCTACCAAATTCCGTCAAGGCTCAACTTAAAATCCATGTAAAAGTCATGGTGCATTTGATTGAACGCTGGTTTCTATGACTGGATGACACTTAATATTGTGCCACTTAAATCCCTCTCAAAAGCAATAAATTTTAATTATTATCTTTATTAAAACATTTTCAACAATGCCAAGTAACACAACGTGGTGAATATGATCGAACAATAAATGCTCTGTGAAGTTAACAGTATCGTAGTTTTATTAACGTTTCTGTTTGTTTTTCAGTGACAAATCAAAACCAATCGAGTTGTAACAACAGTTTTCTTTGCGAGTCTTGTCCGATGAAAACCACCTACTGAGAACTTTTTATGGTAAAACAAGTTAGTTACACAACTAGTGAAATTTATGGTTCCAGAAACAACTGATTATCTCGCAAAACGTTTTCACATCAGTCATTCGTTCCGTTACAGACCAAGACGTCTTTCCATCATGATGTGGGGGTGACCAACCATCTCTGCATCCATTGGATCTATAAAGAAAATTTGATAGATTTAAGATACAGCTCAGCAGCTACTGAATAGCAAGGGATACTGTACAAGCAGACTGTACCCTAATATGGAAAACTATGCTCCATCATATTTGAACCAATTGCACAGTATGATATCATCAGTATGATATTGTAGTTTGGTCTGCATTTATGTAACACCATTCATTGAACCACCAACAGCAGATAAAAAACACATAAGAATTTTCTAAATTAAACTTATGTTGTTTAAATTTATATACTCTTATGAAACATCCATTTGCATGAAGTCAAGTTATAAACCTGGGTATCAGTTTGCATTGATGCTTGCGATTAATCACTCTATGCATTATGAATCAAATATGCACATTAATCAACAGTTAAATGAAATCGGCAAGTATTTCATTTGAATCTATTGTCTTGCTAGTTGCTTTAGGTAACTGAACCACATCTTAAGACCAGTTTCTATGAAGTAACACTGCAGGCTTTAACTTTTTTCATGTTTTTTTAATCCTGCGTGCTAGTGATTCTATCACAACACTTCACATCCAGCTCTTTAGAAACGGTCGATAAAAAAGAATAACTTGCCAAGGTAACCTATTAAGTATTACTCAGAAAGAAGGTCTATCATCGTAACCCTTTAAAGGTGACCTGCAGTTTTTCCAGTAGCTTTTAATACTTCCTCATTGTTAACAGATAAAGCAAACACTTTAGAGCAATTAATCCAGTAACCTAACGTATATTCCAATTCAAATACAGACCGTTTAGAATGTCGGTGAAATCAATTACATCCAATCGACCGGTCAGTATGTCAGACATGAGGTTGGAAGAATGCAGGCCAGGAAGTCTTTGAACCTGAAGAAAATTATAATTCACAGCACGTTATTGAGCTTTATTGTAGTAGTTAAGAAAATCTGAACATTACATATATATGTAAACTCTGCATGAGAACCCAATGGCTCTGCTCTACATGAAAACAAGAGCCCAACACTGGTCACTTATAATTAATTATCTGTTTACTATTTGTGAATTGATCAACTTTCTTTTCTTAATAACATGCAATGTCTCTAATGCCTCTACTCTACCTATTAGTCACCTACCAGTTTCTCTTTAAGTGTTGCTATATAAGTTTCAAACTACAAAAGCAAGGTTTGGCTCCGTGATGCCAAGGCAGGGAGCATGCTCACACAAACTTTTCTACAAACATTCATACTATACAAAATAATAGTGACACGCTTCGATATTTTGTCAGAAATTTAAGAAGAGATGAAATATTGTAAACTTACAGTTGTTGTAAAAATTACAGTCAAATATTCTCATAGATTATATCAAGATCTATAATTTTATTTGCCTTAAGTCTGTAATAACAACCTTCCGGTGCCACTGATGATGTAAAGAGTTTAAATGTACTAAACTTGCGTCTTATGCCTAGACTAAATTCACCTGCTTTTTATAAGTCGCTCAAAACCTATTATTTTAGCTGTGGCTGGGCTGGGAGCGCCTCTGAGTAGGTTTCTTGAAGAAGCGCTATATAAATTCACGAAATGAATGAATGAATGAAATACTTTCTCAGTGTGGATTATCCTCACAAATATCAATTTGTCATATTTTGTTCCCTAACACATGGCTTGAATGTTGTTTTAAAAAAATGACTAGATTCAAAAATCAACCTGCTATGGGCTATCTAGCCTTGTGATCTATCACAACCTCAGTAACTGTTTGTTTCAACATACCTGACCAACAATTTGTCTTTCCATCTTCAGTCTCAGAGGTGCATAAAGACCCTGTGCATTACGCAGCACAGTAAAATCCATCTTTTCCAAATTCGCATCGTACTGTAAATTAGAACATAAATATTTCAAAACTTGTGATTATAAGCAGAATACAAAAGCCACCTCGCTCTCTTTCATGTCTCTCTTTTACGTCTAAACAAAATGCCAACCCAACAACAGCTTATCATCAGTGACATGTCTTAACCCTTTAATGCCGGAGGGTATAGGATTTCCCATACCATTTACTACCATCTCGGCATTAAAGGCTTAATGCTCAATTAATTTGGTAATCATACTGAAAGGCAGAAATATGGCTCAAAATCTCTGCTCAACATGCATTCTCTAGCTGACTTAGTTATAAAGAGTAGCCTAACTGTACACCGTCAGTGTGAAGACTAGACGGTGAGGGAGAGGACTGGCCACACACCATGATAGGCTGGGGCCAAGAAAATGTAGCCACCAACACTTTATACGTAAGACTGCCTCAAGGCTAGCCTAACAGAAGATGACTTAATATATGCTTAAGTCATTCTTCCTGTGTTGAAACCTAATCACACGCACACATGTACATTTGCACACACACACCCAAATTTAATGTTCTTCTATAAGTACTGCAAATGATTGTCGTATATTTTGACATACCTGCTTCTCAGTGAATTCTAAAGGATGACTTATGCTTAAATCATTCTTCCTGTGTTGAAACCTAATCACACACAAACACACAAATTTATTTAATATATTCTATAATGAAGATTAATAAATTACAAGTTAAAACAATGCTAGTGTTTCCTGTACATTGTTACTTCATGGCAGAAACATTAACTTAAGCACAAATGTTAAATCACAAGACCTGTGGCAAATGTGCTAAAGAAGAAAATGTCACTAGGTTCAATAAAAAATCTGCAACCTTACACTGCAATGTCCACTGTCCAGTAAAGGTGTACTCTTGACAGAAGTTTCCATCATTGCCCAGGTCGCAAGTCTGCGACACTAAATCACTATAATAATAATAACAATAAAATATTATAATTCAGTTAATTTGTGTAAACTTGATGGGCTGCTTCTATTTCATGCAAAAAATAGAAAAAAATGACTAGAAACACAGTGTACCCATCAACAAGAACTTCAGGAACTCCAAATGGCCCAACGCGTTGCTGTAAGACAGTGCTACCGTCTGGTGTTGGACGTACGCCTGGATATCCAAGACTCTATAACAGCAAATGACAATTCTGTTACTATTACATCTTTCACAAGGCAAATTTACTGTTCTCATTCCAGTGTGAATAGTAATACATTGGAACAATCTCTGTATGTTCCAATGGCTCATTAACATTAAAATCACTGTGCAGCATGCAAAATTGCGGCATAATTTAATAACTTTTCTCTAGTCTATGGCCCTACAAACAAAAGAACGAATCTAAATATGCATCTATTGCCAAGTTTCTGACCGACACTTGAATAGGGCCTACATCTAGAAAATCAAAAACCGAGCTTCTTGCAATCGCTGCGCTATATAAAGTAACTGTTGATCGATGATCCGCAGATCAATCGACAGAACAGAAGTCGGAAAATGCCACGAGTCAAATTAATTTAATATTTATCAGGTATCTGAATTTCACATTTTATTATTCAAGCGTATGAACACGAAAACTTGCCATTTTCAATTAGAATTGTAGTCACTTAAACGCAAAGTCACTCTTATTCGCCAACTGAATCCGCTTACTTCCGGCGGCCTTATTAAATCGGTTAAAAATATATATTTAAGAGTCCTCTCACACACGTTGATGACGTAATCTGATCAAGGAGCTGCACTTTTCATCTGTACATTATTAATAATTATTGCTTTTATCGTGTTTACGCAAAGATGCAAATGCCACACTGTTGAAGCGCAAAATAGATTATAGAAACTGTAATGCTTGTTTTGTGCGATAAACAAATCCTGATTTTGAATATTGGATCCTTTGCACAATTACGTAGGGCCTAACGCCGAAAATGACCATTTGACCCCCCCCCCTCCCATAACGCTTCGTAACGTTTCCCTTGACCCACTCACCCACCCGCCCAAGCGTTAAGTAACTATTGTTCCGAAGTATCATTTTAGACCAGTTCATCGTGTGGATGTAATAATTATAATTCGTGGGCGCATCCCATAGCTATGGCGCATCCACGCAATGAACTAGTTTGACATGATGACATGACCCCATTTTCGGACTTTCTATTGGGCATGGAAATGGCTCAGAGCATGCTACAGCTACGCGGAAGTATTTATTTGTTCCGCGATGTATTTAAATGCAGAAATCAGGAAGATAACTTAAAATTATAAGCAACAGTCTTATTAGCGCAGAAGTTTCACCGACATTACCTCACAATTTCAGCTGCTGACTTTAGGAATTATGTCTCTTAAGCTCTACGAGGCTGTTAAAGCTATTCTGTCAGGTATTTCGTATGTTATCATAACAATATATTCTTGTTGCTATCGTCGTCGTCATTATCATCATTATCATCATCGTCGTCGTCATCATGACTCTAATGTGGCAGTCCAGAGCAAAATCATTATTTATCATGTCGAAACTGCACATCAGTGAAATGTATAGCACAACACGCAGGTCGGCTTTACAGCAGTGGGTTCGATAGCTTAACACTAATGGCCTAAGTGCTGGATCACTCCTGATTCCGGCCAAGCCAGAAGTGGGAAGGGCTGTCTTATTTTCAGCAGAACCCGAGTCAAGCAACACAAGAGTCTAGGCTATTCTAGGCCTTTTCAGCTGGAATAAGAAGTAGCCAAAAAAAGATTTAAAGCAATGTACTGCTAATGAGAATTGTGTAAATCAAGAAGCAAAAGTTCCGCTTTCTCAGTGGTCTGGAATGGCCTTCCTTTTGAACTACACCTGCACCCTGGGACTCTACCAGGATCCTAATAGACTGAACTTAAAACTGTTCTTTTTGAGCGCGCTGAAGTCGAGAGCGCCTCTGAGTAGGTTTTTTAAGGAGCGCTCTATAAATGTCCGAATGAATAATGAATAAAACATTTAAATAGAGTTTGAATAAACTGGATGAATCACCTTAACTTAGGTTCAATGCAGTGTCAAATTTGTGATGTGTCTCTAAATGGTTTAATTTGAAATTGTTTACAGACATTGAAAGTTTCCTGACAGATACACTAAAATCAACGAACCTTTCAAAAGCAGCGACTGGTGAGAAGGATGAATTGTTGAAGAAACTGAAAGCTGTGCGATCTGAATTTCCACAGTTAAATGTGGAAGCAAGAGAGAAAACACCAGACAGCGTCAAGTCATCAGGTTACATTAGCGTTAACAGTTTTCAGATGGAAGTTAACATTTGTATTTCGCACTGAATTGTCAGCTTAAGAAATACTGGCTCAACTGGTTGCCTGCACAGTTGTTTATGAAGTAACAAATATGTGTACATTGGAGTAATTTAGTTCAGTTTGCTCCTTTGTTTTCTTTTCTGCCATCTGAATTCCGCTCTTTTTCCGTTTCTCCTCCATCTTTCCTGGTCACACACCACCATCTTTCTAAGGCTCCCCTATCCATCACTCCTTGGGTTCACACCTCTTTATTAAATCTTACCCTGCCTCACCTTCCAATTCTCAGCTACTCTGTCACTTCTGATCTTCTGGTACCAGACTACGACCTCCTTCGGACTACTGTTCTGGGCAACCTGCGTGATTAGACACAGCACTCGTGAATAAGCTGGTGCCCTGCGCTTGGCTTTCGAGTGGTGTTGTATAAATTTGGAGATTATGATTACGATTTTTTTAAACTTTTGTTGAGCATTATGTTAATGTTCTCTTTTTTCTTCTCATCCTATTATGTTAATGTTCTCTATTTTATTCTTTACTGTCATGTTACTGTGGTAACATGTGTCCAATTAGATGGAGCTGGACACATATGATGTTTATCATTTTCTGGCTCCACTGTTCTTAACACGTTCACCGCCCAGTACGAGTTAACTCGTACCGAATCCAGTCATTTAACATGGCGTGTAGGTGGTGAACGTGTTAATTGACACTGAAACCAATAGATAATTCTTGCATGATTCTGTTTTTGATGTCTTCTTATTGCTTTCTAAGATATCACAGGTTTCTCTAACTGAGCAGGATTCCTTTTGGCAAATGTTCGCATTGCGAACAGTTGTATATTTTTTCTTTGTATAAGCTTACATGTGCACTTTTTGACATAATTATATAGTTTATGCGATATCAAATTTTCAAAAAGATATTTTATTATATTGCTAAATGTTGTACTTGTCATTGTGTTACTATAATTTGATAATTATATGCAAATTGTGCATGTAGTATGATTGTGATATGTGGTTTCGTGTTTACTTCCTCTTGATTATAATTGCACGTAGGGCAATTAGGCTCCAGCCCACATAATGATTTAGATGCTAGGCTTCCTACGGTGTGAGTTTTCATAAGAGTTTGATGATGCTTTAATAATCCATTTAGCCATTTGGTGGAAGATTAAGGAATGCGAAAAGAACTGAATAATTGACACAAGTTTATGTTAAGGTTACTTAGGTTACACAAGCAAGATATTGGTGTGCACTGTGAGAGGCGCTTTATAAATTGAAGGATACAATGCAATATAATAAAAACAATACTAAAAAGTATGAGTTTTGATCCAGTGCCTGTTGCTAAGCTGGATTTCATTAACTTGATTTCAATATACAAAGTTTTGTTTATGTCGTGAGTTTGAATTCTTGTAGAGCGAGATGCAAAAGTTGAATCGCAAGAAATATACGATGCAATTGGAGACGATGGACCGTCCAATTCTGAAAGTCCAAAACCATCATCGAGTTGCTCAGATGGTAAATTTTTTTAAAGATTGATGCTCTAAGTTTTGTTTTCATTCATATGTACAGCAACGTACACCGTATTTCGTCAGCTCTTCAATTCTTCTCAACGTACATTTCCATCTTTTAAATCGCCTTACTGCAGAGTTTTAATTTACAGATTTTTTACAGGCTTCCATGTAGTGAAATCTTTGAAAGATTCATTACCTTAATTCACAAGTCTACAAAAACAAATGCATATGCTTGTTTTCATTTTAATCATTGTCATTTTATTGCTTTTAGTTTCTGAAGTTCAAATTCCATTATCGGCAGCCGATCTTTCAGCATCCTCAAGCATAAGTGGAAATCTTGTAAGAAAAAACAGTAAGCTGCCATTTTTCATCAAAATGTTTTGAGTACTGACTTCAGTGCAAGCCTGATTTAGGTTGGGAGCACCTCTGAACGATTCTTTTATTGATGATGGTTAGACTAATATGTGTTTATTTAATTTTTTTCTTGTTGCTTCTTCTGCTAATGGATTTGTTTTGTATTCTCATTAAGAAAGAGAAACAGTGATGGGTATTGTGATCTTAGCAACTTCATTTTCTTAGTTTAGCATGCAAGAGTCTGTCTATGCACCATAGCCTACTTTGCTAGGGGTGGTGGGTGCAAATGGAACAGAAATCTCGAATTTCTAAATATTGTTCTAGAGTAATCCTTCCTGTGATGAGTAAAGTTGTTCGTATGTGTGATTATACAAACACGACCCATTGTGTATCGTTTGATAGGTAATATATTTAATTGTCTGTCCGTTTTACAAATAATTATGTAATTTGACCATTATTCTTCCAAGTCAACTGAGACAATAAATTTCATGGTCACAAAAACATTGTCTAGAAGTAACTGGAATGTCTATGTCCATAAATGATACATCATTTCAAACAGAATTTAAATCACCATATCAGTAAAAATAGAATCTGAAAAGTTGAAAATCTGACTTAAAACTGATTTCATCAGGACCATTAATAGGAGTTTGAGGTGTTCTATGGAAGTGCATGTTTATATTTTATTTAAAAATTGTGTAATTTTAATATCATTTTTCTCTTGTTTAGTTGGAAAATCCAAAATGGACATTAAGAGTCTATTATACGCAGTTTTTGGGAAGAAGTACTGTTTAGTGAACGGAGGAATCTTTTTTCTGTATGACAAATTGACAAGCAAGAAGGCCAGTGGTTCATTTCCGCTCAAAGGTTAGTAATCTAAACATGTGTAAATTATAAAATACTGGTGTTGCTAGGCTTTTTATGTTTTGAAAGCTGTTCATGTTCTAAAAAAATGACGTGACGAAGGTGGACCTATACACAGCTTGTGGTAACACCAATGCAATGTCTATGTTTACCAAGAGAACATGACATTGTACTTTCAAACAACACCTTTTGTAGACTAGAACTCTGATAATAAATTGTGACATCACCTTGCTGTTGGATAATGAATAGAAGTTTTTAAGGTAAAGTAACGTCGATGTCAATGGCCCGAAGTTTGTTGCTGTTTAGCAATGCTGTGCTGTATCAAGGCTGATTAGTTTCACCCTCCTGGTTCCTCCAGGCTTGGGACTGGCACTGCCAAAGTATAAGCAGTGGCGGAGTTCAGTGTCCCTATCTGCCATTGGACATCGTAAAATGCTGGATACAATTACAAGGTATACACAATGTAAGGTAAGGTCAATGTCTACACTCAACAGCCTCAAGATGTTAAATGCGACTTCTGTAATAACTTGTGATCATCCGTCATACTGTGGATTGTAGTCACTCTGCTTTGTGTCAGTTTGAAATTAAACAAAGATTATTATGCCATGAATGTCATGAAGTACAGTATTTGGTTCAAAAATTATTCTGTAATCTCTCTATGCATTCAGTTAAATGATAATCTTATGTTATATTTTTACTTTTTACTGCTAGGTTATGAAGCAAGAGTTTTAGCAGAACAACCTTCAAAGAAGGAATTCTGCTTTGAAGTGGTTTGTCCTGGACAGAAATCTTACGTCGTTAGTAATTTCATTTCTCTACATTCTTAAAAGATTAGCAATTTAATCACAAGCTGACATAATCTATGTACCCATAGAACTTAACTGACAGCAGGATGCCTTCATTTGATACAAACTGACCAAAGTTTCTGTGATATACGGTGTCTCTAATTGAATTTGTTGGTGAATTGATCAACAATTTAATTTCAATATGCGATTCCCAAGACCAATATTGCTGCGTCTTACGCCAATGTGACCTGTGCTGCTCTACCCTGAGTGCACCATACTTTGCTCTAGCAGGGTATGCTCATCGTCCATTTTTCTTGCACAGCCACCAAACATAATCGTGCCTTCTCGGTGGTTGGCCCCACCTTTGGACCGGGCTTCCTTTGTGGCTGCACTTGTTCCCCAGGGTTCACTCTTTCTATTCGCATTTCAAAACTGTCTTCTTTAGTTGTGCTGGGGGTTGGTAGTGCTTCTGAGTAGTTGCCTTGAAGGGGCACTATGTAAATCCTCATAATGAATGAATGATCGGCTATGTAATGAAGTATTGAGCATTAGCATTTTGGGTACAGTACAGTATTTTTTATTTGGTATATATGTTTATTATATGCTTGTATCTGTAAATTGCAGTTTGCTGCTGCTACACAAGAGGAAATGGATAAATGGGTTTCAGTTCTGAATGCTGAAGCACTTAAAGGTCCAGGTAAACTACAAAAATATTATTAACCATACAGTAAAACTGCAGTATTTCAAACCTTGGTATTTAAAACTTCTGTTTATATCGAATGACAAAGGCCAGGCCAGAATCAATGCAAACACATGCAAATATCAGACCTGCTGGTATCAAGTGTTGCATATTGTGAAGGTCCTTCTCAGATTACTTAAGCTGCAAATAATGTATCAAAGTTACATCCATTCTGCAATTTGATAGGCCTATAGTTGATTTATTAGCCGACTGATGAATAATTACCAACATGTGCAGTTTTCCGAATGATATTATACGAAGACTGATGCAGACAAGCAAGTCTGTTCATTGGGAGGCCAGTTAATTGTGGCAGAGGATCTGATTTTCACGTTTGAATCTTGGCCTCATTTTATTTACACTTAGTTGTAGAGCTTCAGAAAATGGCGTGATCGTAGCAGGGCTTTTTTTAACGTGCAGTTGTACACAAAATGTGCAGTTCTAAATGGATTTGTACAGTTGTAGAAGCACTTCTGTACTGTTAAAACTAGCAAAAAAGGTCACTTGGAAGTAATTTACCATGGAGGATGGGGAAAAGAAACGAAGGAGTTGTGCAGTTCTAAAAATTCATTAAAAACAGCCCTGACGTGATGAAGACGATACTTACACCAGTAAGTGTGATCAAATAACTGTTGTTAACTGTTGCTTCAGACGCTCGTCTTTCCATATTCTGCAACACACAATCGGACCAAGGAGACGACGACATTGAATACGAAGATCCCGGCCCAGCAGTGAAGGGTGGTAAAGGCGCGAAGAAACCTCTCCCCAGTGCCATCGAAGACGAGGAATTCTACGATGACGTTGCAGCAGCAATAATTCCAAACAAGCCATCCAACAAAAAACCTGTTGTCATTGACGACGACGACGAGATTTACGACGAAGCCGAATCAAAAGCAGAACCGATACAAGAGGCTACGGAGGAAGACGACTTACTGTACGAAGACTACGATGACGTGGTAGCCGCCACGAAACAACCGCCGCCGCTTGCGACTCTTCCCGACAAGAGAGGCGATAAAGGCGACGAAACGCAATACGAGAAAATGTATTATGGGAAATGGGATTGCAAGGCTGACAGCGATAACGAGTTGGCGTTCAAAAGCGGCGATATCGTCCTGATTGTCAGTCAGGAATATGAGAAGTTTGGATGGTGGGTTGGTTGTCTAAAAGGTGTCATTGGGTTAGTCCCCCGCGAGTATATGACACCTGCGTACGAGTTGATCAGTGGCTAAAACTTCCTCTTGTTTTGACGTGGTTTTTATTAAAATTGTAAAAAGCGAAGTTGATTTGGCAGAAGGATGTTCAGCTAGTAAATAATTAATTCTCCTGTGTCGCTTCCTACGTTAACATTTATGTTATTACGTTCATGCATAAAACATTTAATGAACTGGTTTTTATGATAGTAATTTTACTCTTTTCTCTTCTGTGTTCTGACTGATGATAATAGTATTTGTCCTTAAATCCACCAGTTTTGACTGTTTACACAATTAGAATTTTAAACATAGGTTTGTAAAGAGTTACTTACGATTGCATATTAATAATAATAATAATAAAAGATATTATTGCCGTAAAGCATTATACAATTATACAATTATACATAATATATATGTAAAGATTTTAGTGGAATACTCAATCATACCTACTTGCCGAGTTCAAGTGAAACGGCGGTTTTTGAATTTCGACACCAAAATTATTCTGACGAGGTTTTGTTTTAGTAATTCGCCCCACATTTTTTTGATCCCACCCTGATTGCAGAAACTGTAGAAATTTCCTGGCATTCCGACATAGCGTAAACATTTGGGGAGACAGATGCTCACTTTTCACCACCAACTGACACCCTTGCCCGACAGGCTTATAGAACAGAGGACAAAACACAAGCAAGTGTTGTACTTGGAGTCCGAGTATAATAGCAATAAAACTAACCACTAGTAGCTGTTTAGCTGAAGAGTCGTACACTGTACATCAGGCTTGAACAAACACGTCCACAGAAAGAAAGACATGTACACGAACGTACAGTAACCGGATAATTACGTACACATCTACTCGAACAATTAACTAGACAGTCGGAAGAGGACTTGCAAAACACTCGTGCAATCTGAACCCTCCAGTTTGACATAAGCAGGAAGGAATGTCTGCTGCTATGGAGAAACCATATTGCACATCTATAATTATTATGCATAAATTATCATATGTATTATAGACTCGATACATGTATGCATACGTACAAGGCAAGATCTGAGACATAATCACGTGTATAATTTATCAGAGACTTGACTTTCCGATCTCATCTGCCATCTCAATGTACAGTCGTACACCCAAAAGACACAGACGCAATCTGCTTTAATACACAGACGCAATCTGCTTTAATACACAGACGCAATCTGCTTTAATACACAGACGCAATCTGCTTTAATACACAGACGCAATCTGCTTTAATACACAGACGCAATCTGCTTTAATACACAGACGCAATCTGCTTTAATACACAGACGCAATCTGCTTTAATACACAGACGCAATCTGCTTTAATACACAGACGCAATCTGCTTTAATGCACAGACGCAATCTGCTTTAATGCACAGACGCAATCTGCTTTAAAGTAGGTGACTAACAAAATAATCAGCCAGTTTAACAGAAAGTCTGAGATATTTTTGCCCTGGAGAGGAAATGAACTCGCAACCTCTGGCCATACAGTAAACGATTTGAACAAGTTTCTTACAATGTGATTGTACACAGAAATTCTAGTTAAAAATTAATTGAAACAGTTGTAAAGGGTAACACAAAGACTTGCATATTTGTCATGTCTTATAACTTAAGTAAACATAAATGACTACAAAGACTTTGCAGTGCATATATACTTTAAAAGCAAAACAGTAACAAATTGCAGTAATACTAGGTTGCACTGTGCCACTGTATGTCTAACGTGCTGCAGACATTAGAATTTAGCCGTTTGCATTGCATTGAAGACAAAACATACTGCAGTAAAAATGTATGCTAAGTTTTCTTCCTGAATGCGTTAACATAAAAATCATAGGACCCATCTGAAATCTGTTGCTTCATCCCATTGTATGAGAACAACACTATTGCTGCCAATGAAAGAACACTGCATAGAGAAACAGGCAGCTGATCTCGTACAAGTCCTAACTTTACAGTACACAGCTGTTGTTAAGACTGCTGCAAAGACAGTAATTTTAAAATTAATATACCCTGGTATATCCAAACCAGTCTTTCACTGTCAGATAACCAATTAACCATGCTTAATGTTCCAACTATACATCAACCTTGCACAACTAATGAGAAGCGCCGTTTATCTTGAATAAATTAGCAAATAAACTATGCCCTCAGTTCACAGAAAAATATTACTATTCCTTAACGATCGATAACATTTACACATGTACCATTTCCGAGTGCATTAAAGGTGATGGGCAAATAAGTAATTTTGAAAGAATTTCTTTACTAATTTATCAGAGATGGAAAACTTTATTCTGTAAACGAAAACTTTATTCTGTAAACGAAAACTTTATTCTGTAAATGCGGTCGGTTACAACAGGTCGACATTAAATGTCAGCCAAAATAAAATCATTCTATTTATTACAAAATAAAATTTGTTTCCACAATTCACAAATCATTTCCTACAAAATCATTGGCAGAAACGTTAATCATCGTCGTTAATCGTCATCGTTAATCATCATCAGCAGCCAATCCAAATTCAACGTTCCACTTTTGCATGTCGTGTTAACCCTTTAATGCCAGAGGGTATAGGATTTCCCATACCATATACTACCATCTCGGCATTAAAGGGTTAAACTCTGTCCCACCGACAACAAATATTACTGTGACATAAACAGCAAAACATAACATAAAATACAAATACCAAGACATATCGACTGGCCAGCACTTCTCTTCCAACTCTGCCTTAAATAGCCTGCTGACAGAAAAATCAGATCAACTTGTTGTCGAAGGAAAGAGCTGAATAAAAGTTAGAATAATCCTAAAATGAAGTCAACTATGAAATGACATCGACAGACCTCTGTTCAACCAACACTCCACATATTATTATCTCCTACTTAAATCGCACGAAACACACACAAATCACATAATTGACTATCGAAACCTGACAACAATCATTACCGTCACATAAACAGCAAAACATAACATAAAGAACAAATACTAAAACACATTTAAACTGGCCTGCACTTCTCTTTATAGACTTGCAGAACTATTAGATTTCCATACTACATGACCGAATTATCTAATTAATCAACAAAACTACTATAACTATGGACTATTATCGGTCACAGTGAACAGTTAACATTTGCTTGCATGTCAAACACAAATTCAATATTATCTCCAGCAAACATTGTTCGAAGATCTACACTCAGAGATTGCAATAAAGTTACAGCAGGCAAAGCACGAAAAATTCTCTGTAAAGCAGCACTATTGACTTGCGACAGCAGCTAGGAACTCATCTACAGAACATAGCATTCATTCATGGAGCAAACGTAACAAGTCCCAAGTCTACTTTTCATTTTACGCAAATACAAGCTGATACAGTCAAAAAACTATGAATACAGTGCATTCAGAATAAATAACGCATCATCATATAATTACTTGGAGTATTTAAAACAATAGAGCTTGCTGCTTTAAGAATGTTTCATCATATTATGCATCACCTTTCTTTCCTTGTATCCGCATCACTGCCAATTTTCTATGTAAAGCTACATCAGATAAAATTACATGATGATGATGATTACAACTATGATGACGATAAATTTTTTCCACATATTTACACAATTACTTAAATGTATGATAAAAATGCCTTAGCTAAGAAAGCAACTCAAGAAATGTCGAAGCACACAATAAAATGTACTGACGATGTAAAGAAGAACCTAGATAGTTAGATAGATCCAATGTACAGCACTCCTTCATGATACCTGTCCAGCACAGCAAACCAAAATCCTTTGAAAGTCTTCATAAGCATCAAGAGCCACTGCTCAACCAGTAAGAGAATGCCATTCCAAACCTTCAGTTCAACCGCAATAAAGCCATTATTAACCCACAGGGCTTAAAAAACAGGCCTGTGAACATACCAGCCTATCTCTAATGAGCTGTAGAAATAAGGGACTTTCAGCTTGCTAAATCTCAGACTAGGCAACTTGCTCTTGAAATATCACAATCTTGCATTCAACATACTCTAGCAGACAACTTCGACGTGCAATACTGGGTCAACTACACTACATGTTCTGTAACAGTTCTAAGTATTTTCTCGTGACAACTAGATTTTGAACATCAAACACCTGGATTTTATTACTCACAATACATCATTTGCAATTATAAGTTACTTGAATCTAGTACTTGTTTATATGTATAGTTTTTAATGATAACAGGAGAACATGATAATAGTATCTAAACAGTAAGAAAACTATTATTATAAACGTTCTATTCCTCTAATCCCTATGACTTTATTCTGTTCAGGAATAAAAGATAACACTACAAAAAAATGGTGAAATAAAAAAAAGTTGACAAGACTGAATTTAATCATTGTACATTTTCCATACCGATATATATATCGTTACGGATATCATGGATATCTTTAACAGCATGCACTGAAACACCAGTGCCACCATGAATATTAATTTAAAAAGCTGAATTAAATTCCTATTACCAGCTTCTGGTATATAAGAGAATTAACGCATTAAGAAGCAAGGTTACTCTAGTTGAGTTGAAAAATAATTCAGTCAAAAAGTTGGTTATGATGCAGGATTAGCAATTCAACGAGTTCACGTTCGTATTTAACAGCCGACAAGCTAAACAGTGGATCAGTTTCGGGCGAGCGAAGTAGCGTCGGTGCAAAGACGATTGCTAAGTTCTCGGCGCTCATCATGTTTTGTTGCTGGTGATCAGTAACTCTACCAATCAAGACAATCAACATGCATCAATCAAAACAACAAATCAAAATAGCAATTGTAGCAAGATTAATTTATTTAGAATTATGCTATAGCATGCTTTTCTTCTAGAATGCTTCACGAAACTGTCCAGTCAGGACTAACGCTAGGAGTTACGCAACAACAGCATTTTTAAAAAGATAATTGCCTCTCACTTTCAAATCACTTTTTGACACCAAGTACGGTGTTAATTACTTACAATGTCCTTTCCAAGTGAGACAAGTGGCTGCAATTTTACTGAGAGAACTTAAAGTAATCAAAGACTCTTGTACCCGAATGTGATTGTGGATAATACTTAACTGCCAAAAACCTTCTCCAAATATTATACGTTCCCAAGTTTTACGTTTCTAGAATAGATTAAGAAACGATTTGTCAAACCGCAAGTTACCTGTGTAAGTGGGCCACTAGATACTTCAGCGTGTGGTAGTGTGCTGGTGGCAGAAGTGACAGACAGTGCTTGATCATATCAGACTTCTTCTCAGCTGTTACATCTTCTCGTCCTGGTTCAACAATATATTAACTCGTCACAATTACTATACAGCAAAACCAAAAAACCTACAATAGGTTTTTTCCTTATGCTAGAATCCAGCATAAAGAAGTGTGCGTGCGTATGTGTGCGAGTATATAGTATGAATGTACTGGTATTGTACCAGTATATGTATGCACTGGTATGTATTTTTGTAAGAACCTAAAATCCCAATCAAAACACCAAACAAGAGCTGTGCATTCATGAAACCAGACAAAAAAACTACCTCTGAGTAGGAATCTAAAAGGATGCTATATAAAAAATGCTTATTGATAAAAAAAGACTAAGAAAATATCATTTGGTTGCTACACTGTTCCCACTTGGACCAGCGCTGCAGTTAAAAACCAGGGCAATGCCTTACAGAACTCGTTTATAGAGCTCCGACTGTAATGAATTCCACTCATTAATTAATCATTAATTAATCACACTGTCCTGCTTATTTTACCCTTCACAGGAAAGGAATACTCACGGACTAGATCAATGACTTTAAAGTAGATGTCAAAGGTTATCAAGGGTATCGGAAGCAGGCGAAAGTACAGCTTCAGGACACTTGCAATTGTATTCAAATCGTCGTAACGTTCTTCGGATATATCGGTCTGTTCGGCATCTGAACAAGAAAACGAAATATTCAAAGACTAAATTCACTGAGAAATAAACAAACTTTACATCCATAACACATGATCAGCAATGAGCTGAATTGGTTTACCAGTCACTTTTAAAGCGTTCAAATAGATAAAGTGCAGAGTCATATTTTGACTGTACTGATATAAAAATTGCTGTCTTTCGTAACAGTCTTACCGGTAACCATCCATATAGTCGCAAATCATTTCGTCGCAAATCATTTCGTCGCAAATCATTTCGTCGCAGCCATATAGTCCTTAATTAATTGGTCGCGAATTAATTGGTCGCCCTCAATAACGTCGCAGCCAACTAATCGCAATCATTTAGTCGTATTGGTCGTAAATCAACTAGTTATTCCTCAATTAGTCGCAATGAGTGTAGACAAATTATAACAAATCACTTATAATTGGAATACAACACAAAACAATAAATAATTCATTTTACATGTATGCATATGTGATCAAATGCGATAGTTTTGAGCGCTTAACCCTTTACCCGTTTGCCCCAATAACATCCGTTGAAAACATGGGCTTAACAGAAAAATGAACGGGTAAAGCGTTAAATGTCTCAACATAACGCAGTCTGCAGGCCAGCAGCACTAAATTCCTTCATAAGATAAGTCAGGATTTAAACAGTAAAGATCCTACCTTTATCGAATGACATTTTAATGGCTTCAACATCATCATGAAACCCAGCAACGCGATAAAGTCCCTCTGATTCAACACCTGCATTTACATAAACAACATACAAATTGTTTAAGATCAAAGAGAAAAACAATAAACAAGGCACAATATGCTTCTCTACTCTAAGATTCATTTTAAGAACCTGCGTAAACACAGGCATTATACACCTCACTTTGCTAAGGACATGCATTGCAAATATTCATGACCTCTATAAAGGCCTCTGATTTCCCTATTTATTTTGCAAATAATCCCTGTTCATATTTCATGGATTTCTTGTTTATTTTCAAAGACGCACATTGTACACTGAAACATTAATTTAATGTAGTCAATATTGGCACTCACATCATTAAAAACTGGCTGCACTTTAACAAGAAAACCAGTAAAAGGCTGAATTCGTTATGGAATTAGTGCTATTGAGCATGTAATAATCACAAGTATTTATGACAATGCATGCTAGCTGCAGTCTTTGTTTGCTGAAAAACTCAACTCAGCATAACTTTAAAATTTAAAATTAACAATAGAAAAAGGTTACCCCTTGATTCTATCTCCTTAATGCATAACTCCACGACAATAGGTATGAGGGTGTTCTGCGCCTTGACGAGGGTCGTCAGGTCGATACCAAACATACGCTTCACATACTTCATGTCAGGCATACAGTCGTTGGGAACTTTCTCAGAGCACTTCTTGTGAGCATTAAATCCACAGTCTGCAACGCACAAATTTTGGGACATTTCAATTTGACATACAAAACGTGCGTAATCTATATATATAAAAATGTAACGGCGTTCGCACGAATCTTCCATTTATAGGATCTTGGTAAGTACTGGACCGATTCTTTTCAAAATTGCAGCAAAACGTTCCGTTAATATAGGCGCAGGTTTGTATAATGCTTTTTTTCCAAAATCTTCTACAACAAAAAAACAACTTTCACTTCCATTCGACCGATTCCGAGTTGAATATGCGCAGCGCTATATGAACCTTGCCGCAACCGCCATTTTTAAACGCGAGCTATTTTTGCCCAATGCATTTGGACGGTTTCAATTTGAACTCACAATCGGTCGAATCGAAGTGAAAGTTATTTCTTTTTGTTATGGACGGTTTGAACTTTAACTCTCAATCGGTCGAATCGAAGTGAAAGTTATTTCTTTTGTAAAAGATCTGCAAATTCGACCGTTTTACGCCCGCCGATAGGCTTTGCTCGGGCGCGTGTTCCGTTTATGTAGCGCATTTCAACACATTCGATTCCGGCCTTTTTGATGTTCCACGTCGCTCTGTTCCGCGTCGCTGTCGCCCCGTGTCGGAAAGGGACGGTGCAAAGGAGGAAAGGAAGGGAAGGAGCGGGACGAAGAGGGAGAGGAGAGATGGAGGATGTAAGGGGAGTGGAGGGGAGGGGAGGAGGGGGAGGGGTGGGAGGGGGAAGGGGAGGGGAGAGGGGGCGGGGGAATAGAGGGGGAGGGGGAAGAGGGGGAGGGGAGGGAAGGGGCGGGGAGAGGGCGGAGGAGAGAGGGGGAGGGGGCGAGGGGGAGAGAGGAGGAGGGGGAGAGAGGGGGAGGATTGGAGGCAGAGGACGGTCTTTTCTGCCACAGCAACGCGTGGCCGGGTTCAGCTAGTATTTTTATAAAAAAGTTAAAAATTATGCAGACCACTGTAATTCATCATTCACATAGTTGTCGTCACAATGACTTTAAGAATAGTTAATACATTAGTACATGATATCAGAGTTGGATTGCTGCAGAGTAATGCTACGTACTGCCAAGTAAAGAACCAAAACATTGTGAAAAGCACTTGTAAGGCAACACTCCCAAAAACATAACCATCACCAAAACAGTCATCTTCAACGGCAATCTCAGCCCAACAACATAAGATGATGAACTCTTGCCTTCTGTTACTAGGCAACCAAGTCCATAAGGATTGACCAATCATGAGTAATGCATTCATCCACTGATTCCCCCCCCCCCCCATCCCATGTTTCAAGATGGACGGACAACACAGCTGATTTGCGTCAAAGACAACGCAATCGGCAGATCGAAATGATGACAAAATATTACACTGTAGATGATAATGACGATTACTTCTATTCACAATCCAGAAATGCTGAATTTAAGTTTCATCGACACCTAAAAGATGTATGTATGTATAAGTATATATATATATATAATTATATATGTATATGAACATTTATATAGTGTCCTAACTAGAATCTCACGAAGGCGCTCAACGTAGCTACCCAACAGATCTAAACAGATGACTGTATGACCTGCACTGGCTCCCAGTCACTTTAAGAGCATGCTTGTCTTTGACATGATCATGCGCCTAGTAATGGAAAGTGTAAATCTTGTGCTCATAAAACTGAAGTTCTAACCTTGACATTTAACGCCCTGAGCGATCAAACCCCATAGGAAGTTGGCACAGTAGTCACACCAGTGAGGCCCTTTGAATGTGTACAGCTAAAAATCAATCAATCACAGGTTTTAAAACAGCGGTTAATAAGATCAATAAGCAGGATGCAAAAATCATAAAAATGAATGACCGGGGCTATATAAATGTTCAGCGTCTTCTATCAGGGCTTTAAGAAAAATGATGTTATCAAGCCTCTGAGAGTCAACTGCATAAGATATAAAACATTATTATATACATAGGAAAATAGCTTAAACAGCCAAACAGCTAAATTCGACTCCAGTAAAACTTGTTATCATCTGCTACTACTATATCATGTACGGTAATATTACTGCATATCTGTCAGTGATGCACAAAAAAACAAATATCATAATTATGCTTATTATTATAAATGTATACTGAGATAAAAGTAACATAAGATGTCTGAACATGACAGTTCAGTAATGACAGGGTATTGTAACAGATTAATGCTGAAATTGACTTAATTCAGAGAGGATGGCAGACAAGTGGGGCGCGGTGGTGTAGTGGTGGCGTCGTTGCCTTGGAGCCGGAGGTTCAAGGTTCGAATCCACCTCGCCGCGTAAGGACCTTGGGCAAATCCTTCACTCACAATTGCTCAGCGCTTCGGCATGAAACTCCGATGCAGTGTCCGCTCTGCATTCGGGAGCGCCTTTGAGTAGCGAGAGCTTGAAGGGGCGCTATATAACAAGTGCACATACAAACAAACAAGTGCTTGCTCACTCTGAAGTTGTGAGGTTTCTCGCAGCCCATGACTTCAAGATAGTCATTGCACCAGGTAACACTACTGGCCTTCACGTGCGGCTGCTTTCCCATCTCTGCCGCCTGTCCGCCCAACGGAGGAGAACTTGGCGGAGTGGAAAACTGCGGCTCTTCGAGCATCTAAAAGATGACATCACGAGTACATGACATATTATTATATAACAAGCATTTAATTTAAATACAACACTTAATCAGTGCTAAAAGTGTAAAAGAAAGAAGTGCCTGGGCGCCTTTTACCTTTCTAAAAAAAGTGCCAGGACGCCCCTTACATTTTCAGGTGTGCTGGTCAAATAAGTGGCAGGACAGCATAGAGATTTGAAAATAAGTGCCAGGACGCTGTCCATGACTGTTCTGCCACACTTTAAGCCCTGCACTTAATGAATATACACTCATTAAATACTATACATGTATCGTACAATAACATTCTGTTATAGTGAAGTTTACTTGGCCATCGCAAACAGTCAGAGGTTAAAAAATAAGTGAAATAGTCACTTCAAGCTCTGCCCAAGAGCACATGAACTGAAATCTCAACATGAAATGCACGTACTGAAAATGTGCTTTGCGACAACAATTGTCTTAAAACTATGTGATAAAAGCTGAAAGCATTACATACACAGTCACCTCAAACTATAAACAAACTCTTTAACCCTTTACCAGTTAATTTTTAAATTTTAAGCCCGTTTTCAGCGGATATTCTCGGGGCAAACGGGTAAAAGATTAACATTCCTAATACGCAAAACCTGAACTGGAAGTTGCTAGAAAAGTTGCTATCCAATACAGAGAAATGTAATTTTCTGCACCGACATTAGAAAAACAGAAAATTTGAGAGAGAAACGTGTGCCAAATCTAAACAAAAGTACGCATAAGTAGCAAGTTTTATCGCAGTGCCTGCTGCTGTAACAAATCCTCCTCACCGGTCCATCAGTGTTTGTAGACGACGTGACTCTACCATCGACCTGCGAATTGTCCACAACAGGCGCCGCCAAATTTGCGCTGGCACGAGAAGGCAGCTGGCTGCTGGCACGTGGCTGCTGCTTAGCCATCTGTGGAGTACCTGGAAATGACTGGAGCGGAACCTTCTCGCCGCCGTGTGAGATCTTATACGGAGGCGTCCTCTGCCCTTCCGGACAGCGCCTCGCCTCAGCGATCTGAGACAGACGAGTTTTTTCGATTGGAAGATTCGCTCCTCGTGCGCGCGACACCGAGCTCTGGCCGGATGCGGATTCCGCCGACCCGGATCCCGACCCGGCAGTTCCCGTGCTCGTCCCTGTCTCCGAACTTGACCTCGATCCTCCGGTGCCTGCGAGGCTCTCGCCCGGTGCTGGCGTAGCAACAGCGGCAGAAGAACTCGGTGCCTCTGGATGTGCCAATGCCTGGGCAGAGGTACCGAGTCTTGGAGGTCGTCTCTGACCTGAGGTAGCCATCTGCCATTTCTGTGTGTTGTACGCGACGTATGGTGACTCGGCATAGTTGGATTGACTAGATAGTGCCGCGATGTAGTCAGCAGCTTTTGATTCCAGATAGAAGGTGATTAGTCCATCGGCGACTAGATCTTGCACGGTGTCAAAGCGTTTTTCACCGACGTAGTGTTGATTGTCAAAGTACAGCTTAAAGTTTTTCGTCACGCCATCAAACCTGCGTTGAAATATGTCAAACGTAACTCCATTTACCTCTTGCTCACATTATTTCACAAGTATTTTACAATAATAACTACAATTAGAATTTCCAGTTTGTATGTTACTTTTCTCACAAAATATGACTTGAAAAGTGCTACAGGTGTAACTCTGTAGAGTCTGACAAACTGCATGAAAAGCAACATTACTATAGTCCATCAGCACTAAAAACACGAAGAGGAAGCCAACAGCATCTCTACAAATCCTGCCTTTACGAATGATGTAGCAACCAAAAACTGAGAGGTGTGGTGGCATCAACTGATGTTGAACCTGGCTAAGGGCAGACAAAATGAATAAGAAATAGACTTAGAAGATCTTATCGTTATTTCCTTAACATGTCACTTGAGTGCTTTGCACAAAATCTAGTAGTTTTAATAAATACCAATAAGTTATTCTGAAATCATGTTAATGCAGGTTCTGTACAATATATTACAATTAATTATTTTTTAATAAACAGCAATATGTAACCTGGCAATGTGGAGGTTTAAACTATTTAATAAATAAAACCAATTACGTAACTTCATATGGTCTTCCAGTTGAATACGACCGACCTTATAATACTCAGTCAGTCATCTTATTGCCCACAAATCAATGAAAAGACATACCAGCCACCAATGCAGGCCTAGCAAGCCACAGGCTGGTAGCCTAGCCACACCCTGAAACGCCCATCCTATCCTTAATAGATGCCTTGGCATTTTAAAGTCTTACCTTATCTGATGGCACTGCAAAATAGTGATATTTTTCTAAATTTATGCCATCTCACCTACTACTTTTTCCTAGCTATTAAGTATTTTTTACCGTTGTGACATCATATATAATACTAAACTTGGAAAATGTACACAGCTTTTAAAACCAAATTACTGCAGGTTCAAGTAATATTATTAAATAAATAGTGGCTTTCTCCTAATAAAGTCATTCAGAAGGCTTTGTTTAGCACCTCTTCAAGATCATCTACTTAGAAGCACTCCTAACCCAACCCTTGCTAAATAGGATAGAACAGTCATAAGTTTGCAATTATGATAGAACATGGTGGAACGTCCTCTGAAGTGTTACACGAGTACGGTATATTCCTGGTCAATATGCTCCATTATAACACATGCAAATTCCATTAAAACATAGGCAGGGACGTCAATCAAAAATCTGTTCAGCCATGGAAAAATTACCTCATCATAGCACAACCTCAACATGAGGTGTTAGTGGATGTACACTACAACAATGGTGCACAAGGACAACAACTATAACAAATTGCTGGTGTATAACGGACTATTCACTTAAGCAATTCACACTGCAACTATGAACGAGTTGCAGATACGTAATTTTGCCACAGTTACCAATCTGCGTTTTGTCCAGATGGAATTATTACGTATTTCACATGCTGTGTTAAATATCAGCCACCACCGCACGCCATGTGACATACCTAATGGCAAGAGTGTACTGCATGCCATATGACATACCTAATGGCAAGAGTGTACTGCATGCCATATGACATACCTAATGGCAAGAGTGTACTGTCCAGGTGCACGCTGGCTTTCACGAATGAGGTAGCTACCTTCTCCACCAATCGTAAGCATAAAATCTGCATCCTCTCGTGATATAGCACCATGATACCTGAACATCACAATCATAACTTTATTACAGAACAAAAGAGAGTCAATTCACACTTTAAAGATGAGACTGTACCCAAAGTGACCGGAAAAAACAATTGCAGCTCATTGTTAAAGTATCCAGAAACTGCCATAGGATTATGAGAGCCATGCAGGAGTTCACTGGACTTTGGTAATATACATAAACAATCAGCTGACAATTGCATCACATGTATACGTCACATTTTAATGTACAATTACCTCTTCTGTTTATACATGTAATATGTAACAAACTTTTATAACTAAAAAAGCAGGTTTCTAGAAGGGGCACAATATAGACATTTTCTGAATGAATGAAAGACAAAAGATAAGCTCTGTCTGCATAAAAGTCATAATAAATTCACCTGAATACAGCAACGTCAGAATGAAGTTGCGGACTACTCCATATATAGAGGAAATAAAGAAGTAGCACAAAATTTCGTAAGAAAACCTTGTTCTTTTGTGGCATGCATAATAAGTGTTATCTAGGAGGATAGGTAGGAAGAAACACAGACAAGAAGGCAGCCGTATGCATGAAGCGGTAGGTAGGGATTTCATTTAATTTCTTAGTAACAGGATATGAGAACTCTCCAAAATAATTTCTGCTTTGGCAAGGGTTTGAACCCAACCTCCTCTCAATTGACAGCCCACCACCCTACCCACTAGACCATCAAGCACCCTCCCCCGCCTATACCAGTCACACAATTCAATGAAAATCTGTCCAGTGCAATGAGTTTATTTCATCTTTGTCGTTACTTACTCTCTGCCATAATGAGGTGGCTTGTTTTGAATCTGAAAAAAATAACAAAGCATTCTAAAATCCACTTTCCTTATAACAGCTTTAATACAAGAAGTTGTTTAGCTATCTGAGCCTACAGCTGGACCTTCAGTTTCAATCTCATCAATGCGTTTCACTACCAGCTACTTAGATCGTTTGCCCAAAGTGCTTAGTCACTAGATAAGCAAGTTATAAGGTCACATGTATAAGGCAGGAACAACCTGGTGTTGGTAAAAAAAAAGCAAACCACTGAGACTCAGCCATAGATGTCCTAATCAATGAGTCAATGTCATAAAAATAGAACAGAATTCAATTCAATTCAATTAAAACTTGTTTATTGAGAGATATCAACACGAAAATGCAAAAGTCTGACAGCAAAATGAAGAAAAAAGAACAGTGTGCAAAGAGATTAAGAAGCGTTATAAGCCGTCAAGTAAGTAAAGAGGAGATCCCTGAGAAAGGGTTACCCAGAAAGAGAGTGAGCCCACTGAACCACTGAATCTGGGCAATCCCAACACAGGAATTTGTATCAAGATGGTAGAGAGACCTGTATTTGCTTTAGGTGATAAAGACAGAAAAGGAAGTGAGTGTAATAAAATAAGATAGAAGGAAGCAGGGCTGAATTGCTATTAACTGTGGTATTTGTTAAGCTTGCTAGGGTCACCTACATAAGGGAATAGATAAGTACTATGTGTGCTTGCCACGACAAGTTATATTAGATAGCAAAAACAGTAATTCATAAATGTCAGAAGGAAGATCCTGATGGCCAGGCAACAACATTATTATTGTGAACATAAGTTCTGTACATAAGTAATATACCAGCAGTCAGGCAGTAACTATGACAATCGATAACAAAGTGTCGCTGTGTCAAGACAATGAATAAGATATCGAAGTAAACATGCCAGAGGAGCCATTAGTCATGTAGACTCATTTGTGTTCAATAATGAACTCACCTCTCGATGGCATTGAATACGCTTGGGCTTCGGAGCCTGCTGTTGAAGATGATACACTGTGAAAAGATGACAACAACAGTTTCAACACCGTATAACAATGCTTTGAAGTCGCAACAGATGCATTGCTCATCCAACACGCATAGCGCCACGATTATCACAGATGACTAGAATCAAGTATAAGATAAAGACAGATCTGCTACCAAGTACAGCACTGTCCAGTATTTTGAAGACATATTATATTTAAAAAAACGCCTCAGATTCACATTTTGGTGTCAACTTGCACGCATAACAAATTTATTTAATAATAATAATAATAATAATTAATTAAATTTCATGCAAGGTCTAACATCATGTGCCATAATCAGTGCATTGTAAACAGAATACAATCAAAGAACCATCTAGAAGTATATTAGCAACAAAGACAACAAATGTATAGTCTTAAGTACTGTACAGACAAACAGGTTAATACATACTGTACATAAATATATATATAGTTGTATATACAGTGAAACATTGCTAACATGCGGCCAATGGGAGGCATGTCACAGGATCCTTGTGCTACATGTGTACAGCTTAATGATTCTACCAGCAAGGGATCTATAGCGATAATGCACACATGTATAGCCTACTATGTACAGCATGAGTGGATAGTCAGTGAATCTCGAACATCATTATCAGCAAAAAATTACCTTTGCTCTGCTAATGAAAATGCAGATGTATTTTACAAATACAAAAGAAAACAGAAGAGAAACAATAATTACTTTATAAAAGGGTTGTATCCTATAAGTTTCCAGGAGTCTCAAGTCACGAATAATGGTAGCAATGGATGCAGAGAGAAAGAGAGAGACAGAGAAAGAGAGAGTAGGCAGCAACCACATCCTCTGGGGCTGCGCATCAAAGGCAACCACAGTCAGAAGAGTTGCAACATTAACCCGGGTTGTAATGAATAAATGTTGCCACTGATCATGAGAGACAGACAGACAGACAGACAGACAGGCAGACAGACAGACAGACAGACAGACAGAGAAGAGACACACCGAGAGACAGAGAAATAAAGTGAGAGAGAGAGAGATGTCTGGTATACGTAGGTTAACGTGTTTCACTGTGTGTACATCTGTATACAGATATGTGCATGTGTACAGTGTGCATACACTGTATGTATGTATGTATTATATTGATATAATGTATATGATGAGGGTGCATATTATATGCACAAAACTGCATCTTTGTTATTATATCAGTTATCACACAGAGACTCAGCCCGCATGACCACTTTAAAGGCTCAATTTATCAGCATAACCCCCCCCCCCCTACAACCATCATCATCACTATAACCATCATCACCATGCCTATTATCCAAGTAATCACCATCTGTATTATCGTCGGTGTCATCTTCAGCAGCTTTTTAAAACCAATGCAATGCCAGGCCATCATGTCTGATCTCAAGCCTTTTGTTTAGCCTAGAGTTCAGAGGTCATAAAATTATATAAACCACCTCCTGCACGTGACTTGGCCTCCACTTACCCTTATTTACCCCCTTATCCACCCCTGGGAATGATTAGGAATTTGAATTCTAAACTGAACATGTGCGATTGTGCGTGTAAAGAAAAAGATCCAAACTTTACCCTGCTCAGCTGTCTCAGCATACACTTTGTGTCATCACTTTTCTTATAATATTAATGTGAGCCGATACCACTTTAATGTCAAGTGAAGTAAAAGTACCGGTAGATGATATACCACTTTCTAGAATACCATCAAATTTCACTTGACTTCACTTTAACCCTTTAATGCCGAGATGGTAGTGAATGGTATTAAAGGGTTAAATC
This sequence comes from Lumbricus rubellus, assembly GCA_945859605.1. Classification (NCBI taxonomy): domain Eukaryota; kingdom Metazoa; phylum Annelida; class Clitellata; order Crassiclitellata; family Lumbricidae; genus Lumbricus; species Lumbricus rubellus. Next base: position 27,708,453 of record OX243817.1, on the reverse strand, counting down.
ATAAGCTTATCTGTTTGCAAATCAAACTTGAAAACTTCACTTAATTTTAAAAGTGTAGCATATAAGATTTACCGTCATACAAAAAACTTTTAGACAAAATGAAATTCCAGATTAAGAAAAAAACAGCAAGACCTGAATGCCCTTATCCCTTAAATCTCTTTACCATTCATTTCTGAAATTATTACTATTTATGTCTTGAAATTCACAGCAGCTGCTTCAGTCAGAAGTGTTAATTAACTGATTGTCTGTACTTATAATTGCCACTGATATCCTGATATTGGAAGCCATTTAAAACCAAACTGAGTGACCAGAAGCAGGTTAGATATAACCATTGTTTAAATCAATTAGAGATTGTTAGGTCATATATATATAACCATTGTTCAAATAAAATAGAGATTGTTAGGTCATATATGTAACCATTGTTCAAATAAAATAGAGATTGTTAGGTCATATATAACCATTGTTCAAATAAAATAGAGCGTTAGGCAATAATGCAACAGAAACAAAACGAGCGCCAAAATTTATAGCAAATCTGGGATAATGGTCAAATATAACTAAATCAGCAGTTAGTGTTTCAGCACAAACATTGGATAAAATGAAAAGAAGGAAGACAGTAAGAGAAACAGTTCACAACTGAAAATGTAACTGTAAACGGATTTTATATAACGACTGCATATTATAGCCTCGACCCTGCTCATTTTTCAATGAATTGAATGGGTGAGATCCCCCTTCACCACTGCTGCCCATTTGAATGGACGCCACACCATTTAGGTCCCCATGTTATGACCTGTGCTAGCCTGAGATTTCAAACATGCTGAAGATAGAATTATCTGGTGATCACCAGGTCTTCTGTTGTTGTTGTCACGTGGCTTTCAAACAACACATGCAGTACGCAACTGATGCTTTGTCATTCATTCACTCATTCATTCATTTCTGAAATTTATATAGTGCATCATCAAGAAGCTTACTCAGAGTCAGAGGCACTCCAAGTGTAGTCACAGCCAAAGAGAAAGAACTTCAAGCCATAGGTCACTCATTCCCTCAGGCAATTCATCACAAATGCACAATACATAATTTTAAAATATTTTTTACCCTCAAAATCATCAGCATTGCAGTAATCAGTAGGCCAAGACTTAATCAGTTATATTTTGATTGTGTTAAATTCTAAGGACATATGCAGTTAAACTGGAGTTCTTAGCAATATGGCACATATTAACATCATAATAACCTGGTCACTATAGCAAGTAAAATTAAAAGCAATTTTAATTGTTACCGTACACAATAACGATGAATAAGAAGGCATACTTACAGTAGGACTTCCACATAGGCATCTGTGCCAAATTGTCTTCTGCTAAAAAATTAAGCAAAGTTAAAATCAGAAATCAAAATCAGTTTTAATAAAATAAAATAAATAACCTAGAAACACACTCAATTCAACAGCAATTGAACTCTGGACATCATATCTGTCATACTGGTCTTTACTGTATTTACGCTGAAGTTTTAAACATAAACATGTCAGTCATCCAATGTCCATAGGAGCCATTGCATAATTATGTAACGCCGAAAATGACACTTTTTTTACCCACCCATCCTGCAACGCCTCATAGCGTTTCCCTTGACCCACCCACCCTAATGTGGCATAAAATTTTATTATTATCACCAAAAAATCACATTAGGTTTTAAAGGCCTATATGAGCGGCTTGAACGCGCAATTATAATTCATATTTTCATAGAGAATTTAATAAACTGCCGGGTAGCTTAGATGTGAATTATAATTTGACAGTAGGCTAGGCCTAAAACATACTGAATGTTTTATTTCTATAAATGACAGTCATATTTGAAATGCAATCTTTAAGTTTTCGTCAAAATTAACATTTTGCACACTGCTGAAAAGCTTCACAGGCTAAATTGCTCATTAATAATTAATCAAAATTAACATGAACTATTTATTTGCTAGGACTGAGCACTTCGATCGGCCTAATTATTAATACAAATACTGCTCAGTTATTGTTGAGCATTTTAATTGTTTCAAATTCATGTCCACTAAGTAAAATATGCTTCAAAGTGGATCCATAATGTCAGAAATTCAAGGAGAATTAGGCCTACCACGTTGTTCCATCGACAAAACTGCCAAAGATCGAAACAATTCCAACATCGTTTCCGGTTTACACAAACGGGAGAACAGACAGGCCGTTATGCTCATATGAAATTTCCCTGGTGTCTGCTGCCGGATCCTCTTCAGTTCGGATATATGAGCCTACTTTGGTTAAGTTTTAAATCAATGTCAAGTTTAAACCTCGATCCCATCGTGTGACGTGTCTAAAATGTCATCCGATGCTAATTAAAGCCCATTTATAACTCAACTGCTGATGCAGGCATGTCGCGTTATGTAATGTTCACTTCCCCACACCCACCCAGTGGCCAAACACGTAACTTCTCGTGATGTTTTCAATAACCCCAACCACCCTCAAGCATTACGTAAATTATGCAATGACAACTTACGAGATGAGAGACAGGAGTCTGATAACCATCCTTATCATCGCTAAATTATCAATTTATGATCACTTTTAATGTGCACAGTGATCCCACATTAATGTGAATCTGACATGCTGGTAATGACTGAATGGGTGACAAGCAATTAATCTAAAGTCATGGAGAGATAGCGAACTTCGAAGTAATCTCTTTTTAGATGATGATATTGCTCTACACTTCCTTATTCAAATGGGCAATTTAGGAAGAGGAAGATTTTATGATGGATCCTGGTTGCTGGCAGAACATTTCCAAATTAAGATAACTTTTATCATACTTCCTCATCTGATTGGGCAATATAGGTAGTAATATCCTTATGGATGATCTTACTTCTTGACAGAATATTTCAAATAATTATCATTTTTATCAACATCTCCATCTCACAGATATATTGAAATCAACATCACATACAAAGAATATGGTACAACTTCTAGGGATGCAAAGGAATATGCCATAGACACAGGAGTTTCACTTAATTAGTGTAAATCATTTATCATTAACCGTGGGAGAGGCGATGAGGACAGCACAGGACAGGGTCGATTGGAGGCTATCTATAAAGGAGCGGCTGATGCGGGCGGGCGCAAGCTTCGCCAGGGCCATAAGTCGAGTAAGTCATTTATCATAGGCAATAAGATGGTGCATATAAATATACCCCATGACTGAAATTTATGCAGTATACTTGGTTTAACCATGACAGGCATTTCCAATAATTGCCAAGAGTCAAATCTCAAGGCCACAATTCCTTCATTTTTACACTGTATCCTGTTCAGTATACGTAAACATGATGACAAATTGGACACTAAAGTATCCTAGAAGTAGCTCACTATTCACAATGCTACATATTTATGGCACCTTGTTGACATAGGCAACTGAGATTAACAATACGACCGCCCAAATATTACATAAAACAGAATGCTCACCTACAACAGCTTACTGCTTCCGTAAAAGTAGTAAAAGTCCCTCAACACTTATATATTGAAGTTGAAAAATAAAATTTCATTTGGAAATGTAAACATTTGAAATGGCTAAAGGCAGACACAGAGTTTGCAAATTTACATAAGAAGCAAAATGTTGCATTGTCCATTGTTGGATTAAATAAAGTTTTATTTAAAGTCAAAAATAGAAATGGCTTGTAAGTTTAAGGATAGATTTTGCATTGGAAGGTGGAATGCAACATCAATTCTTGCAGATCTTCATGTGTTAAACAACGTGCAGCTGGTTCTAAAGTTCTGCATGCATCCACATGTTCTTTGTGTAGTCATCTGGGTCCACAAAGTTCCTCTCATGAATCACTGTGGAATGCATATGGATCCTTATTTACTTACTTTTCTAGAAGTAGAAGGTGGTGGCTGTAGGTCAGTATTCTATCCTATGCAATTTAAGGGTGGCCATATTGTTTATCTAGATTGGTATCGTAACTGAGCGACCATAAACCATTACACAAATGTCATCATTACTAAAACAATCACTTAATCAACCACATGTCTGTGAGGATCAAATCAAGCCTAGCATTTCCTACAAAATTAGAAGCTTTTCAGTGGATGAATTTCTTTGGACCAGAGAAAGACCCAGTAACTGAGAACTAGAAAATTATTACGGATCGGGTGTTAACTGATACTCAGTCTGTTATTATAGTGTTAATACACTGGGCATCTCTATATCATGTTTAATCTCATATAGCAGTTGCTAACCTTGGAGTGAATTAGAGTTAAGTTCCTACAGTTGGCCATTGTGTTCATAGTTGAATATCATGCATTAAAGCAAAACAAATATCACAAATTCACAGCTACTCTGACCTAAAACAAATGGTTGTTCTGTTAGAACAGTTAGAGCATTGGTGACATTATTCTCTGCTCTATCCAGGAGATCTTTCAAATCTAGCACTAATCTTTAAAGTCGTTGGGGTTGCATGATAACTGAGCATTTACATTACCTAACTCCTATCACGCGAATTCTGATACAGTTCACGGGTTTATTTGTCTTGTAATGTAAAATGTGGCGTATGTTTCACAAGGCGACTTATTATGTTTATGTGGCGGTCGACAATAGTAAGCCTGAAACCGGCTACATATAATCGAAGCCTTTTTTAACAATAAATGCACGAAAATTCATGTTTAGTTACAATAACATATTACAACAAGTAATGTAATGTAAAACTCCAGCCACACATTAGCGCCTTCACTAAGACGCCGCACGATTAATCATAACATAATATACGCAAGTCTAACCTTGGCGATCCATATCTACTAACGAATTTCAGCGTAATTACTACAAAGACATTTCTAATATTGCAAAATCAGATTCTTCTGTGAGTGAATAATATTCAGACGAGATTCTCGTAAAGCGAACAGAAAATAATATAAGACAGCCACAGCAGCACTGTTCATCACCCGTCATCCGCTATCAATCGAAGAATTGCCATTTGCAAAGAGATCACCGTCAAGACTTAACCTGCGCTATAACATTAATGCCAGTGAAAAATGCAAGTTCGCTTGTACTAAAAGATCACACGCGCTTTGTATTGTGAATAAGCTGCTGTTCATGTTAGTGCGTGACTGTGCGTAAAAGAATTCACAATTCCCATTAGTAATCAATGTGAAGTAGGCTTAAAATTATACATTTTGTCTCCGGTTTCATATTTGGCCACTTCTCCATAAGTAAGGCTGCCCAATAGCCTAGGCCTAATGAAATGTTTAGTTAGAACCGTCATAATAGTATGCCCTATAAGCTCTAAGGCGCTGTTCGAAGTTCATCTCTCATATTTTGTTCACCCTGGCTAGCCAATACACCCGAAATCTTCAATACAAGCATAGTAACGTTCATGCGCTACGCAGACATTCGCTAGGTGGCGTAGCCTCCAACGAACTTCGTAATCATAACCGTAGGCTAATCATTATCTCCACACTTCTAAAACGCTGCTCGAAAGGCAAGCTTATTCACGAGCGCTGCGTTGAGTCAAAATGGTGGTCCGTAAGATTAGTCCAAAAGAGGTCCGGGTCTGGTTGCCATGGAATCAGAGACGCCAGAACAGTTATAGGCCTAGTAGGCTACTAGGCTAATCAAGGTTGGTGCTGCTGTTTCGGGAATTGGAAGGTGCCCTGCCAACACACCCATTAGGGAAACTTACGGGTCCCATACGGGCTGACTCACGGGACCCATACGGGTTTTGCTCGCTGTTTCCCGACGGAACCCTTCTGGTGCACCCCGCCAGCTTGTCGCCGTCTACCGACTCTACCGGTATTGGCTTTTATTCCGACACCATTTTGTATGACGTTAAGATCGCTACAAAAGTTGATTCTATGTTATTATTACAAACTTATGATAATTATATCTCAATGGGGCACGCCAATCTGATTGTTACGTCATCGATCATATGTGACGTAAATTGTGCTACGATTATTATTATCTAAAGAAGCAATGTCGGCAGACGTCCACTTTCACGCGAGTAGACGCCGTTTTATTTTCAGGATCGTCGAACACATTCGAAGAAACTACTTCGAAATCTTTAATAATAGGCTGTCTGTTATGTTAGTAGTTAAGATTTTTTGTCTTCCGCCGTGGTAATTTGCGTTCTTTTGAATTGTTTCAGTTGCATAAAACGTAGGCCTACACTGTAACCGGTTGCAGTCTGTCAACCGGATTGTTTCAATTACGAAATTAATATTATTATTATTATTGTTATTATTATTATTATTATTATTATTATTATTATTATTATTATTATTATTATTATTATTATTATCATCATCATCATCATCATCATTGTTATTGTTATTGTTGTTGTTATTATTATTATTATTTTAGACTTGCCGAGCAAGACATGATCGAAGGAGGAGCAAGCCGGTTTTGTCTAGTCTCTACAAATGCAATTTATTAATTCAAATACAATCAATCTACATAATATCACCACAATTTAATTGAAATTAATCTCTATGGTCCGAAGGATTCACTGGCGGGTGTTGAGCAGAGATGAGGCAAGCATTCCACAGGGCGGCTAGAGCCCTCACTGTCGTCAATGGGTTTGGCAGGTGGCGTGAAAACCAGCCATAAGTTGTTATGACTCGCTGATTGGAGCTGTCCCTCTGTGATGACGCTCTAAGCCAGTGGTTCCCAACCTTTTTTTTACTTAAGGGCCACTTTTTCTTGATTGAAGGACATTAGGGGGCCACAAGGCAAATTTTTAATTGACTAAAAGAATATCAAATTGTTACATTTGAATCAAAATATAATGTTTTATGTTTTTTACAGGCGTCAAAATAAAATAATTTGTAATAGAAAATAATTATGTGTCTTATCCTGTAGAAATTGTCAATTTTTCGCATGTTTAAAAAATTCTTTGAGAGATGAGGGCCATTTTAAGGCCTGGCGGCCCACATTCCCCCGAGGGTCATGGGCTGTTGGGAACCACTGCTCTAAGCGCACCCGAACAGTGAAATACCGGACCTACAAGTTACTTACTCGTCTCAGACCCAAACGAGTGTTTTTCGACGGCATCTGTCTTTATGCATCGTCGGAAGCTGGCTACGGAAGAGGTCGGAAGATTTTGGAGGAACTCGGCCGCATTGGAATCGAGGAGGACGAGGAATGAAGATGGCGAAGATGAGAAGATCATCAGAAGAAGAGCAGAAGTAAGTTCTCCGACTCTTATAATTATATACTAACACTTGAGTGTAATCCGATCCGGATGTTGGATTTCAATTAAGATGAAAGAAGAAATTTCTGTTGTCTAATTTGATGGTTTTGATGCTGCTGCTTTTGTTTAGATCATGCATCTTGCATCACAATAATTGTTATTAGTAGTCCTGGTGATTGTTTTTGCTTGCGATGCTGATCATTATGAGATGATTGTGATTACGATGGTCTTTGGTGCTGATGACAATGAAATTAAGAGACTTGATAAACTTAAATTAGGTTATATAACTTAGCCTGTGAATATTATTTATAGCCAAAGCCTTGTAATAATAATAATAATAATTTTCATTATTTTATTGAACGATCGGTTGACAGACCGCAACCGGTTGCAGTGTATAACTGTATACCATTATGCAGATTGAAACAATTCACAATAACGCAGATCACAGAATACATAAATCTTAACTATATATATATATATATATATATATATATTAAAGAAAATTATATATATATATATATATGATGATACTAACAGAACAGACAGCCTGCAATAATCGGCGCTAGTAGCAGCCTAAAGCATGTCCGTTCTACGGGGCGCGAACTCGTTACCTCTCACTCTATACGCCAGCGTGTTACCGTATCCAATGCGCTACCGCACCCCCTCAGTGGTTCTTTATAGAAAGTGTCTTCCCTCGCCAGCTGTGTTCGATTCCGACTCCAGAACCTCACAGAACAAGAACAGCGATCTATGGCTACACATCTACATGTATGTCGCATACCTTCGAATCAAACAGCCGCATCAACGAATGAGAGAGATGACAGGGTCAGGGTAAGTACCGGCATCATGTGATTTATGTGTGCAATCTCGTTAACATTTTGAAGTTGTAATAATTATGAGGAACGACTAACCGTGGAAATACGAACGTACGGAGGACCACCGAGTAGTCCAGCATCGCTAACATAGTTGATGTTTTTGTTTTCATGTTCTCTCTCTTGGAGTGCTGCTGCCTGACTGCATGGACAGACGAATGCAAGATGCGCTGCAGACGTATTCTACTCAATTAACTCAATGAACTTCACGGCAAAAAACGACTCATCAGAGCGTGACACACAAAAGACTCGGGTTTTGTAATGATGTTATTTACTCGTCTCACTCTCATACCCAAGCGAGTCTCATTAGGCATTTACTATCTGTCCTTCGTGTAAGAAATAGCAGAACATGTAGTGAGATATTGTTTGCAAACATGTGTTTAACTTTATATTTATTGCCGATGGGGGCATATGCACTTCCCTACACCCCAACACACTGAAAAATCGCTCTCTGACATTTTGGTTTTTAATCAAAGTGTGTTACATGCATAATCTTCAATGAATGGATTTGCCTCTCAAGTATAAGCTATAAGTTGTAAGCATTTATTTATAAACGGGTTACGTAATGCATTTTATATATAGATCACAGCAATGTCAAAGTATCACATTTTAATTCACATGTTCCTTGTGACCTGTAGCCTAGCCATGCGAAATCGTAATCATTATGGTCAGCATGTAATTAGGTCAACAGAATCAGTATAGGCAATCTGAGAATCACACACTACTCAAAGTGGTCTGTTTCTATATGCATGTACATGTATGATGTAGAAAAGCAAGAGCCCCTAACTAGTGGGATCTTCCCTTCTGGGGCTCCTATTGCTTCCCTGGAATTGCTACTCGTTTGCACATGCATTTATATCTAACATTCTTAGCTTTGTTAGCAAGTCATACTATGTAATTGCTGTATATTGCTTCTTTTATGGGAGCAATAAACTTGATTTGATTTGATTTGATTTGAAGACAAAACAAGAGGGCATCCTGATGTCACGTCTCTAAAGTCAGTTTCTCCGGAATTTTCCGTCTAGAGATCGGACGCTTTTCCAATGACGAGTTCAATTGTTCCGTCTGGCAGAGTCTTCAGGTAATTCCAGGCTTCGTGTAACGAGCAGATCGTCAGGTCCTTTCCATTCGCCGATATCAGTTCATCTCCGACATTCAGCATTTCCTTCACGGACTCATCTCCCGCTAAACAAATATTGCCAAGCACTGAATAATATAATTGTACAATGCTAGCGCCGTAAACACAAAATATATTATATACTTCATATGTATAGGGCTATAGGCTATATATACTCCATGCAGACAAACAGCGAGACAGACAGAGATATGGCAGGCAGACAGGCAAAAGAAAAGGGACATGAAACACCATTCATTCATTCATTCATTCATTCATTCATTCATTCATTCATTCATTCATTCATTCATTCATTCATTCATTCATTCATTTCTATAGCGCCTTAGCCTCTTAAATTGGACTACTGAGCGACGACGTTCAAGCAAAAATAGTTTTTTGTTTGAAAGTTTTTAATAGAGGAGACTTTAATATAATAGGCCTACTATAGGATCTACATGTAGGCTAGTTAAGAGTTTGTCATTACTAATTTCACAAACATTGTTTGATGCAAAATAAGACCAGAGTATTAAGGGTTACGCGGTGCAATTAACATTTCCCCCACCACACCATGCACACCCCGTGTAGACGAAGTAAAGCTGAATATATTGACCACATAATGCGCCTGTCGTTTGTACATAGGGCCTACAGAGTACAGATACTAATAGTGAAGCCACTGAAGCGTGGGGCATCAATTCCGTATAATTTTACAATATATATAAATATATACAATATATATGTATATGCATATATATATATATATATATATATATATATATATATATATTGTTCACACGGAATCGCCTATAGCTGCTTTCATATTGACGCATAGACAGGTAGGACTATACGAACGCAAACGGTAAATATCTTAGCCTACCTGTGGTGGGTGGGGGACGGTGGGGCAAGCGGCTCTTTAGCGACGTGGTGCCAATTGCTAATGGGTGCTGAACTTGGCCCTTTCCTGTTTACTAGACGACTTCATGTTTAATTGATAATGCGTAGGCTCAATGTATTTGAAGTGATGATGAATTTTATGTTAGCAATTAATTTATTGGGTACAGAATGAAACAACCAAAACGTCTGAAAAACAGCGGGAGAGTAAATAATTATTGTTTGTGCTGGGTACAATTAAGATGCCGACAATAATAATTAAGACAGGTCAATTTGCTACCGTTGACTTTGTTGTGGTTCAATAGTAGTAGGCCTATAATAGTACGCTCATGATTTTCAATCTCCTGCGTCAATAAATTAGCTTTAAAATATGTTTAATAAAGGACCTCGATAGCCTTATAAGATCTGCCTTTTCTGCCGTCTATTTCCAGCTGCTTTTCACCTGTACATGTATATATAATTATATATATATATATATTATATGTTTATTCTGAGGCCTTGTTTATCAGAACTCGTTGTTTAGTTTAAATTATTTATGGAAATATTTGAGGAGAAAACATCCGACTCGAGTTGTTTCGTATACAATACAGCTTACTAGTGCTTAAAGTGTGGAAAAATAAGTGCCTGGACTGGACGCCCCTTGCCTTTCCAAAAGAAGTGCCTGGACGCCCTTACCTTTTCAGGCTGTGTTGGCCAATAAGTGGCAGGACGGCGTCCATATTTTAAAATAAGTGCATGGACGCCGTCCATGACCGTCCAACCACACTTTAAGCCCTGCAGCTTACGCATTAATGTTGAAGTTCACAACTGTGGGCCCTAAAGGCCCATATGCTTGCAGAGAAACTATAGTTATTTAGTACAGAAGGCGCTTAAGAAAAATAAAATGACGGCATAGAACATCAACACTAGAACTGCAAGCTTATGTGCATGACGACGGCATAGGCCTAGGCTACCTGCTAGTCCAAGACTAAAAATATTCTGACTTAGGTCAGACTACTGAATAAGTAGTTAAGACATAAGAGACTGAAGTGGAGACTGAAGTGGCTGAGACTTAACTTTGGCCAACTCATTCATTCATTCACTCATTCCGAGGATTTAGTCTATAGGCCTATAGCGCCTCTTCAGGAGACCTACTCAGAGGCGCTCACAGCCGAAAACGGCACAGCCAAAAGGATTTGAGCAACTTATAAATCGCAAGTTTAATGGGAGGTCATTCCAGATGGCAGGACCCACAACAGAAAAGGCTCGGCAGTGTCGGCACAGTCTGATAGAAGCAGCTTGCGAAACCAAAGATCAGACAGGTATGATTGAACGTGATGAACTCGGTTAAATTCAACAGCAGCAGCAGCAGCAGTTATATTGTCCTACCTTTGAATATCTTCTTCACTGTCAGCGGCTTGTCCCCGTACGCCGATCCTTTCCCGCCCTGCACGGAAAATCCCAGACCCAGTATACCCTTCTGAATGTGAACCGTCTTCAACTTCCGTTGCCCAGTCACCACAGTGACGTCACTCTTCGCAGATGACTCATTCCGAACGGTTGATATCTGATCCGCTGCAGGTGGAGGAAGCTGATCGAGAGGAAGTTCATCTGAACTCGTTTTTCTATCGTCTTCCAAAAATGATGCACTTTTTGGATCTTCACCGTTTTGAGAATAGATATGCGTTGATGCATCAGTTTCCTTATCAAGAGCGACCGTCTTAATCGAGATGGACTCCTCGTTCCGTTCGGAACCAACGGAACCAACGGAACCAGCTGCGGTCTGTAACGGAAGAACATCCGGTGACGACATCGCTGCACAATCGGGGGACGCATTGCGATCGACGACCTGTTGGGGTTCAGCGGAAGTAGGGTTGACGTTGGACAAAGTTGCATCAGTAGATGATGATGATGATGAAGTGGCGTCGGTTAACTTGTGGTCATTTGAAACAGGAGAAGCTGTTCCATTGAGTCGACATGCTGCTGCTGCTGCTGCTGCTGTTGCTTCACTCTGTTCATCCCAAACAGCTGCCTGGTATTCTAAAGAGAAACGAAACATCATAAATATTATTATATTGTATATTAGAATCTTGTACTATGACTATTGTTTATGGTTGATGGTTACAGTAAATGAATTGAATTGAATATGAATATATCACATTGTAACTGCAATTGTAAGTGCAAGTATTCAGATTTTAATTGTATGATTGCATTTACGATTTTTATAGCGCCACTTCAGAGAGAGACTCATCATTATGCAGTGGCTTCCCGACCTAAAGTAATTATTAAGCAGCGATCAAAGAGAACGATCGATCGATCTTCTAGCGCTTGTTTAGATTTTCTGCATGGACTTTATAATTGACTTTACAATTATTATACCACAATATCTCTGGCCTACGTGTTGGATTACATTACTTCATCTGGTTACAGTAGGCGATCAGATGATCAATTGCAATTGTCATGAGTGTGACCAATTGTCTCGACGGGGCATTGTCATAGTTACAATAATTGGTATGAGTGGTGACCAATAATTATTGTCTTCACGGGGTAAGCTTATTGTTACACTTACAAATATTGTTATGAGTGCATATATACTTTTATATAGTGACCAATTATTGTATAGAGTCTAGACGAAGCATTGTTACTGTTGACGTCGTTGTAAATTTTAACCCATGGAACGTAAGGCCTACACAGTACTGTAGAGGTCAAGGGTCAGACGTTTATCAACAGGTCATTACTATTCATGCATGCTGATCAGTGTTCTGATGCTAATCTTGGCCGTCATGCATGCGGTGAACTGCTAATTAATTACCAGTCACTTCCCTAGATGACTGTGGAGTGAGATTTCTTTACCATGGCTATATAATATGTATATATATATATATATGTAGTATGTCTATATACATACAATATAATGCTGTAAAATCAGAGCATTGTGTAGCATGTATATATATATACACATATTATATATATATATATATATATATATATATATATATATATATATATATATATATATATACATTCAAATGCATAAAATTGACCTATAGGCGGTCAATTGATGATGCACATTATTGTAATTTCGCAAACTGCTCTCTGGCTTCGCACTATAGCTAAAGAATCGCGGGGTGATCGATGGTATTGGGTTGTAGGTCTATACAGGTATTCAGTGCTTAAAGTGCAGAAAAAGAAGTGCCTGGACGCCCATTACGCTCCAGGGTCGAGATCTGCTGTCCAAATAAGTGAAAGGATAGAGTTGAGCTTTGAATGTAAGTGCCTGGACGCCGTCCATGACCGTCCAGCCACACCTTAAGCCCTTCATGTATTGTATTGTGACCATGTACAAAGCGCTTTTCTCAGCAAAAGCCCTTCAGAAGCGCTTTCAGTGCCTTCTACCACGAAAGAAAAGCAGAAATTATTGCACCATAGCCTATTTAACTTGGTACATGTCATTGCCTTTGTTTTTCGGTTTTCTCCATACTATGGTGATTTTATGTCATTACATTTGTATTACTGTCGATTGTCGAAGTCTCTTATATTTTCACAAGTACATGTAATTGCTATAAACGACTTAAGATAATGACACCCTGGCACACCCATTCACCCAATCCGAAGTCTGTTTACCTTCATTGGTCGCATTAGTTTCGCAGTTCCGCTTCTGTTCCAGCTTAACGCTGTCGATTCCAGAATCCGCATCGCTCAGCGTCGGAGACAGAGTCTCGCGGTTCTCAGCCGCAAATGTTGATTTCATTTCCTGTCCTTCGAGCAGAAGACTCTCTTCCGATGATACACTTTGTCTTTGCAGGCGATCTCCGAGCGACTCGGTTTGTTCTGTTGCGTCGTTCGCTCTTTCCGCTGCTGCTCCGGGCACATCACTAAATTTTGCCGCTGCTTCATTGAAATAGCCATCTATCTCTGAACTGCTGCTCTGTTCAAGGTTGTCTTGGTGTACCTCAGGAAGTGGAATTATTGGGTCATTTAGAGCAGGAGGAGGAGGTGAAGTTACTGGAAGAGGTGGCGGAGCACTTGTAGGAAGTTCAGGTAGAACAGTATCACCAGTCGGACTACCATCGTTTTTCGCTTTATTGGAACTTATTTCAGGAATTTCGTCAGAAGTGTTGCTGTTGTTGCTATTACTGTTGCTGTCTTCAAGATCTGTATGGAGAAGCACTGGAGGAGGGGTAATTGGGACTTCTGCAGGAAGTGAAGTTTCAGAAAGAGATGGCGAAGGACTGCGGGACAATGAAAGTGCAGCAGTTTCAATTGTCTCACAATCATTTGACGCTTTAATGGAATTCTCAGGAATTTCGTCAGAGGTGTCATTATCGCTACTGCTGCTACTGCTGTACTCAAGATCTGTTTGGTGAAGCAATGGAGGAGGGATAATTACTTCAACATCTGCAGGATGTGAAATTACGGAAAGAGATGGCGAAGGACTGCAGGACAATGCGGGTGAAGCAGATTCAATTGTCTCAGAGTCATTTGTTGATTTATTGGAACTCCAATTGTCTGGAGTTTTGTCTGAAAAGCTGTCATTCTCCGGAATTATCTCACAATCATTTGTTGATTTATTGGAACTCCAATTGTCTGGAGTTTTATCTGGAAAGCTGTCATTCTCCGGATCTGGATGGTGTAGTACAGAAGGAAGTAAATGTGGGGCACTTGCAGAAGGTGGTGGAGTTACGGGAAGAGGTGGCGGAGCACTGGATGGTAATGTAGGTGGAGCAATAGTCTCAACCTCCTCTCTCGAGTCTCTTGTCCCTTCACTGGAGAAATTCTCTGGAATCGAATCTGCAGCAGTGTCTTCATGATCTTGAGCATTGTGCAGCATGGAAGGAGAGAAAGCTGGAGCACCTAGAGTATGTGAAGCTAAAGGAAGAGGTGGCGGGGCACTGGAAGGCAACTCAGGTGGAGTATTGTTGTTTTCCTCTGTTAAGATGCTCTCATCTGCGTCTGGTGATGTATAGGATTCAGTTTCGTCACTCTTCACTGAGTTTCGCACAGACCGTGTATTCGTTTCGATGTCAAAATTAAATTCAGGTCTTGGCTTTTGCGTGTTTTCAAATGGAGAGTCTTTGGATGTAGTCGATGGGCTCCTGTATGCCGGTGAGAAAAGTTCTCCTCTTTCGTGCGATCCGCTTGATAACAGTGGAGATTTTATTACTCTTCTTGGAGAAGCAGGAATCGGACTGTACCAGCCTTCTCTGGTTGATCCACTTGGACTCGGAGTGTTTGGTTCGGCTGTGGAAGGAGAATTGGTCTCCGTTTCCGACGTCACAGGACTTTTAATCTTTGGTTCTGTCGCATTTGGAGAAATGTCGTCCAGTTTCGAAGATATGGGGCTTTGAAATTTAAGTCCAGTTGCACTTGGAGAAAGTGCCTCGAGTTTAGCAGTTGTGTTATTTCGAGACTCGTATTCTTCGGATAGACGGGGAACTCTGCTTGTCTGATCTTCTGAGATGGTATCACTAGGTTTCACCGTCGAAGCTGGAAGCGGTGTGGTATTGGAAGTGTTTTCAAAGTGATTATGGTCTTGAGGACTTGGCATATTGGTGCTTGTGAAGGACGATTCTGCTGGGTCGATAGTGGTATGTGTATTGAACGAAGTGGTTGTAGGTTCAGGTGGTGGATAAAACGAAGTGTTTGTAGGTCTAGGTGGTGGATCAAACGAAGTGCTTGTAGGTCTAGGTGGTGGATCAAACGAAGTGTTTGTAGGTCTAGGTGGTGGATCAAACGAAGTGTTCGTAGGTCTAGGTGGTGAATCCAACGAAGTGTTTGTAGGTCTAGGTGGTGAATCCAACGAAGTGTTTGTAGGTGCGGGTGGTGGATCATGTGACGGTGGATACTCCACGTAATCGGGATTAATCTGCAGGTCTTGTTGCATCTTTTGGAAGGAGTGAGGATCAGCGTAGGAAACTGGTCGCTCCTTTCTTCCAGATCCTTGTCTACCTGGATTTCGTCTGATGACCGTACTATCTTCATTATCATCGTCTTTTTCTTTTTCGTCCTTCCCAAAAGCCTTTCGCAACATCGGATAGATGCTTTCCGTATCGATACTCTGCTTTGCATGTGCTCTTCCTCCTCCTACGTCTCCGCCGAAGCTGGTTCTACCTCTGGAGAGTGAAATCTGCGTGGTGGGGACATCTGTTGTCGGTGGCGGTGGCGACAGTGTATTCACGCTGTTCCTTCTAGCTCGGTCTTGCGACGACAGCCACGAAGCATCGTCAATAGTCTGAAGTCTGTTCTCTTTAGACTTGCTGTCGGTGTCAGCGATGCTGCCATTCGAAACTCTGTCTGTGCGGCCAGCACCGGGTCTCAACGGATAGCAGGTGGAGATGCTACTGCGTCTCTGCATACCATACACTGGACCTGCTGTCACGCCGAGACCGGTCGTGAAGGCAAACGGTCCGGAGATGAGGGACTGGTAGCAGCTGGACTTCCGCGCTTCCTTCGGTAGCAGCGCCTTCGGAAGCGGTTTCTTTCCGGTGATCGTTGGTAGATCGGACGCCGTGGCAGCCCTGGATCCCTGGAGGGCACCGAGGACCAGGCTCTTCGATGGCAGGCTAGGGCCAACTCTGAGCTGGTGGCTCAAGGACTCCCTGCGTCGCTTCTCAGAGACCTCGTCCAGGAGGCTCTTGGTGCTCGAGGACTTCATGAGAACTGGAACAGCTGGACTGGCCATCGACCGTGTGGGCTGATTTGTAGATGTGCGGAGGGGGAAAGCGGATCCGGTATCGCAGCGTCGATCATACTTCCGGTCCTCCATGACTTACTCCGGTCTTGTTGTGTGGTCTTCAATTTAGGATTTTTATCTGAAAAGAGCAATTATGCTCCAGTTGCTAAATCAACCATGATGTGAACAAACAATATTACACGAAAGAATACATAATAATTTGTTATGATACTTTTAATTGATTAATGATGGAGCTCAGGTTTTAGATCGCTATTGTAAGTGGTTGCAGTGTCGAGCAATGAGATACTGAACTGATAGGCTGAACGTCAGAATTTTTATCAACACTGACATCAAAACAATTTAAACTTCATCTGAAATTAAACTCTCGGCCCCGGGTCGCTACTTGCGATGCTACATACCATACATGTAGGTCTATATGAATTGCTGTCATTGTTAGTATTATGTGCCTTGCATTCAGAGGCCTACAATATATACACAGACTGCGTACAAATAAGCTTACTGTTCATAACAGTTAGCAGTGTGTACATCAGACACCAATTCAGCACAGCGTAACAGTAAGATACCATATCCAAATATCACTCTATCCACTGAATGTCTGTGTTTACCACATCTATCGGGAAAAGAGAAAATATCCGGAATTGTTTTATTCTTGATCTGCATGCTAATGGACACGAATAAAGCCAATTAAACTGCTCAACTCCAAGCAGGTCTATATAGCTATAGCGCGAAACTGCTTTATCTACACCTCATATCCGTCTAAAGTCTCACTGTTCTTAAGACTGTCCATGTCGACCGGGGTTGGATTGGGAGCGCCCCTGAGTAGGCAACCTTGAATAGGCGCTACATCAAATTGTTGCAATAACGTCAATAAATGAAGTCAATGCTCAACGTTTTCGGTTGGAGCTTGGTCCTTAAAGAGTAGCGCCTCTGAGTAGTTTCATGAAGGGGCGCTATATAAATGCTCTGAATGAATGAATGAAAGACCCGATAAATGCATAATAGCAATATATGACTGGTATCTGTGGTCACACGTCCGCATACATGTACCGAGGCTAAGTGAAGAAAGAAAAGTCATTGGAAATTCATACTAAAAGTTGTCTCTTGGGTTTTAGTTTGATGGACTGCCATTCTTTCTTCGTCCTTCAATTCTTTCTTTTCAGCGATATTATGTTTATTAGGAGGCTGACCTTCTCCTATCCTAGCACAGGGTCTTGCATACAAAGGCATAGCAGTCAAGAACTGAACCGTCACCATGGGGCACAAATGCACACCGCCAGAACCTCCTTTCACTTTACAAGTCATATCGGTTTCTAGTGAATGGCTTCTTCATGCGCGAATGCTTGCGTGGCCTACGCTGTGTAAGCTCTGCGTTATATCATCGCATAATAATAATAATAATATGTGAACTGGTTTTCAAAGGGCGCATACGCCATACATATTCCGAATAGGTTATAATAGGTCTAAAGCCTGCGCTCCACCAATAGGCCAATAAGCCAACATATCATTGCTTAGTTTTTAACGAGCTTTTGATCGATCATAGACCGTGCATGACGCCCAACTCTGTCTCTCTTAATAATTATCTATCCACATATAAATCACACTAATAGTATAGCCTAATTGACACTGATGTCTGATAACAGCAGGTACGATTAGTTGGTAGAACGCATAATGTTCTGATAGGTGTGTTTATATTTGTACTTGTACAATGTACAATGTACAAAACTACAATTCATGCATACCTACATACATAGATATATGCATACATACATGCGCACATGCATACATACGTACATACGTACATACATACATACATACATACATAAATACATACATACATACATACATGCGTACATACATACATACATACATACATACATACACACATACATACATACGTACATACATACATACATACATACATACATACATACATACATACATACATACATACATACATACATACATGCGTACATACATACATACATACATACACACATACATACATACATACATACATACATACATACATACATACATACATACATACATACATACATACATACATACATACATACGTACATACATACATACGTACATACATACATACGTACATGCATACATACATACATACATACATACATACATACATACATACATACATACATACATACATAACATACATACATACATACATACATACATACATACGTGCTCGCCTACAATTTTAAGATCCTCATTATAATTATGGTCCTCAATGCTCAGCGGGCTCTTTTCCATAAAGATCTTATTGACGTACTTTCTCGACCTTATTCTGCTTCCTCCTAACGTTCACTTCGTTCCTCCACTATACTACACCTTGGCCCACCGTACTACAACTGCAACGGCCATTTTAAAATGTCTCAGTTTTGATAATTTGCTCAAATTGGACCTTCTGTTTTGAATAGCCTACGCTTTCTCTTCTGTTTGCTCTACAATTCTTCCTGACAGCCTCTCTTCTTCTTTCGCTAATCTTAAACTGTGCTTCTTCTAAAGGGACCTTACACACTGGGAGCGCTTCTGAATGGCTCACCATACAGGCTTGGAAGCTCTTCACAGCTTGCGGTAATAGTCTACAGCTCAATATGACTTACACGTGTATTCAATGCAGTACAATCCTATGTTTGCGTTAGCAAGCCCTTTCCCAGACTTCTCGATCATGCATTGCATACAATTTGGCAAGTTCTAGTCCGATCTAGTGTTATTGTTCACTTCCATTCATTCTGACGACTCTTGGCAGTTTCCTTAGTCATGCTACTCATTTCGCGGTACTATCGTGACTGTTTTTACTAAATTAGCCTACCTACACATTCTATGAGCAGACGGTAATCCTACCCATAACCAAATCTATAGGAAGGCAACTCGTTGTTACGACCACCTGTGTCACATGGAACCATTGACCTTGGGTTCGCCTTTTAAATTAGTAGTCTCTGGAGCGGTAACAACCACAATATCCATTCTTCAAAATCTGACCTTGTTTAAGATCTCGTTGAGTTATAGGGGCCTACTATAAAGTTAGTCTTTTAATTGCAAAACTTATATTCACAGATTTGTACACTGACTTGACTTAATCATTGCAATAATGACTTTAATAGGGTTCTAGGCAAACAGGTGCACTGTACACCGAATTAGCTGTATTTTTATGCCGTATGGGTTATTCTTTGTTGCAATTCTTTGCAGATGTTTCCTAATGCTAAATTGCTAATATTGACATGCTTAGCCAGATATGCGTGCTACCCAAATCAAATACGAACGTAAAGGGGAAAAATGTAATATACATGTACTCGTATTCATCATTTATTTGGTCTATGAATGACTGACCTTACAACTGGTTCAGCAAATATCTTTTACATCTACTTTCAAACACAATAATTATTGAGTAAGCTCTTATGAGTTTCAGATTGTATTTATAAATATTCCAACCTGTTCAGAATCCAAGCGCCTTCGATCTCTGCCGCATGCGCAGTTTCGAGAATGCGTATAAACGTCTACCGATGCAGCCGTAAGCCTTGGCAAGAATGCACATCCGGCCTCAGGTGCATTAACGGTTTAGGCAGAAACTCAGTAGGTCTACAGCATTCCTGACGCGCATCCATGCAGAGCACCACAGCAGGGGCGTCTTCGCTGCGCATCGGGTCCCATTTGAACCATGCATTCGTCCTCAGCGGACGTAGTCGTTCAGCCTACGTAGGCAGATCGAAGAAGCTAAAGCTATTCTTTGTAGTAGACGGTGACGAGGAGACGGCAAGTTCTGCTTGTGCGCATTTGTACCTTCGTACTGCTTCTGACGCGTCCGCTAATTTGTATAGCCTACGTGACTTCGACGAACTGCTTTTGCTGAATTATACAGATGAAGTCACCCGGTCTTAATTTAACGATCTCGTCCAGAATGCCTGCTAATACACGGATGCGTCTGAAAACTGTAGTATGCGCATAAAATGACGTCATGCATGACCCTCCCAACATTGAATAGGAACATCTAGACCTACTGGATTCATGGAAATGTTCTCAACTTGGGACATTAGACAGCCAAAACAGTTTAGCCTATTTGTGCAGAATTTCTATGTCCATTTCTAGTTCAATATATAGGCATATAATAATTATAGTCTACATGTTCCAACTCTGGTGTAAGTCAACCCTAGCTGTCGACCATTACCATACAGTACGCTGTAGATCTAGTTCTCAAATCTTTCCAAACTGTCTCCATCCACAGAAAAGCAATGTGCATGTTCCGACATGACCTTGACAGAGGAATCTCTGATCCGTCTATTGTCACAGTAATCCTTCTCGAGTTTTAGTCCATGCGAGGGCACCAGTCAGAAACTACACCGCTGTTTGTACTCCGACAGTGCCAATCCAAAGCCTGGAGAAAGGAGGGGGGCGACAGTAATCATCTTCGACATGACACAGCATCGCAAAATGCAAGAAGCACGAGTTATATAGGACTACAACTGGATTAAGTGGTTTTCCATCACACGTGACATTGAGACATAGGACGTTAATTGTGCCCATATTTCTGAGCACTCAGTTATGTTTACAGCCGTCACCTAAAATATACAGAAGCATTGTATCGTATACCCAACATGGCATCCCATGTTATGTTATGTTATGTTATCCCAAATCCAAAACAACGGGGTCATGGCGGGATTGGCTCTTATGGGGCCCACCATTTTATGGGTAAGAGACATAACACTAGGCCCCTATATGCGGCTTGATGCAGGAGTTACCTCGTGTTTCCCCAGTCTGGTTTTGCTGCAGTAGTCCTTTGCACACAGACCTACCAGTACACGTGCAAGGTATAGGCCTATGCAGTGTACGCGTACATGTATGTATGTAGGGGTCCGTCTAAGGCCTTGCAGGCTTTCATTGTTATGGTTGTTTACTGTCTATCACCGCAGTCCATCTATACGGCATTCATTCGAATCTATTTTAATGCATGAGCCAACTCTTAGAGTTTACAAAGCAAGATTTAGATCGATCACCTGGTTTCCGATCTGCAGATCGTATTACGACTACAACGACCCTGAGGGGCTGACACCCCCCCTCCCACCATGCAGCCCCCCCACTATGTTGACCTGAACGTCGCGTGAGGAGGTCACTTAGATTCTTAGACACTTGTCATGTGTACAATAGGCTAAAAGACGAATGCCTGTGTTATACATGTATTTGATTGATAGCCTAACTAAATTTGAAGGCTAAAAAGTATGTAATTATTTGCAAACGACTTGAACTGTTAAAACGCAATATTATTCACTGTTTCAAAACGAAACGTAGGCCTTATCTCCATCTTAGTTAGCTGGTCGTGTTTTTCGATGGAATGCCTTTCATTGCAAGGCATGGCTTTTGGTTTTTCCTATTCCAACGATTTTATCTCTACTAGATTAGTTGGTTCTACAGATGTGAAAGGCCACTGCTCTCACCCTTCACAACCTGTCATGATGCTCGCAGTCGTGACTCAAACACTGGCTTGCTTGAGATCAGCAGGTGTGGCTCCCATCAATAGTTCGCTTTTATGCCTGCAATGCAGTCTCGCACAAAGTGTGTCCCCACTGGAATTTGCCTAAACATGTAACGGTTTGTATTGGAATGTGGTGTGGCACAGGTCTTTGGGTAGGCTACTGCGTTGCGTTAAGAATGATTTGGAGAGAGCAGTGTAGTTTAGTTCGCGGGTATACTCAGTCAGTCGTTATTCATGTATACCATTTAGGCCTATATGTTGAGGAAAATCAGTTGCTGATCTGTTCGTCAGTTCTAATTTTACTTCTGCTCGTAATCTAGCCTGTTTTCAGCTGTTTTTTGCACTGCATGCAACTTGGATGTCATTGAAGAAACTTCTTTTGAACCCCTCCAAAACCTAATTCCGTTTTCTGTGATCTTGATAACAGCTGCTGCACAAGTTCTATTTGAGTTGCTTTCTATTCATATCTTTTAAGCCTTATAAAAGGGAAGTGGTAGGCCTATAGGTTGCAGATTGCATGGTCTAACGTCTCTGTCTTGGTCTGAGGACATCTCGAGACAGATTTACATATCTCTGTCTCGGTCTTGGGGCTCGGCTTACTTGCCCCCCAAAAGCGTTCACCAATTGAGAGTAAACTTGTTGGGGGTGGATTTTGGACCATTCTGCATTTCCATCACTTACAAAAATGTGCGGTTAACAGTGGATTGAACTCGCATCCTGATCTCGAACTCGGTCTTGGTCTCCCAACGCCTCGGACTTGGTCTAGGTCTTGAAATTCAACTGTCTCGGTCTTGTTGTGAACTTGAAGATCTCCGTCTTATAGACAAGCTGATAGGATGTCTCTCGCACTGAACTGTCACGGAATTTGGGCGTCGTATAGGGCCTACCTGCTTAAAACAACGTGACTGGCAATAACTTTCAGGCAGACCTAGGGCCTACATGCAATAACCGCACATGTCTCGAAATGTGTTGGCTTTAGGCCTACTAAGACTATAATTATCTCCAGTCTTCTTGATTGCTGTAGCTCACTTTCAAACGGCCGCACACGTAGGCTACAAACCTTCATAAACTTGGCCTACAACTGCGTCAGAAGTTCTGAGCGCTTTGGCTAGGGTTGTAAAAAAAATATTCGAACACAATTAGGCTAACATTCCTTTTTAACGCGGTCGTTACACTGGCCTTCTACAAAACAAGGAATCCAGTTTAGAATGATTGTGTTTCATATTTTACGATGTTAGTCTTTTAGACGTTAGTCAGCCAATAATTTATGACCCAACATGTGCAGTTGTGCACGGCTTCATTTTGGTAGCAAGTCAGTAGGCCTTCGTCCTGTCAAGAACTCAATCATTCAGAGCTGACTAGTATTATAATTTTCTTCGTTTTGAATTATTAGATAGACCTATCTGATGTTTGAGTTATGACGGTTAGCCTACTCCTTGACTTTATAAGGCGAAGGCCGAGCAATAGTTTTCTGTTGTTGAATTGTGTCTGGGAGCACTAAACCCAGACGGTCGCGCTCTGCTGGATCGCACATAGGCAAATAGGCTGGAGCCAATAGCCTATATTCTCACATGACTAAAAGAAAAGGCGAGTGGCGAAAGCCAGGCATCGCCTTTGTAGCCTACGTCCAGCCTTTACCTGGCAATCTTTCTGGGGCTCTGGCAGCTCCAATTTCGAAGGTCAACTAGGCCTACATGGTTCCACTCTTAGCCATGCCTGTTAGGCTATGCTTTTTTTAAAGATCTCTAGGCCTACTTAGGCTAATCATTCGTTGCTATCACGTTGGTAGTTAGGCTATGCCTCGAGTTTCTCGCCTCTAGTGGGCCTATTTAGGCTACCGGTAGGCTATTATAGGATATTCTTAAGGCTACAAATATTGTCTATTTAATCGTCACAGGTTAAAATGTCTTGCTTGTCTAAATCAAACACTAAGCATGTTAGATTTGTGGTTTATTAGATAGGTGTCGCATACCAGGTCTTACCCTAGACGCTTTATAAACTCAGGGATTCGTAATGGGTGATCAAGAATGATTACTAGAATTGACCTACAACAAGAACAAGCTGTATTTCATTTTTGATGTATATTATAAATATCAACATTCAACAGTAAATAATATTCAATACCCTATGTAAGCGTATTTTATGTAGGCCTAGTACAGCGGCCGGTCGGTCGCGTGTACGCCAGCGACGAATCGGGCCAAAGTGCACAGGTGTGTTGAGGCGCGAGTTTTGAGACGACTGTCTGGCCGAGTGTCTAGACCACTGTCTGGAAGACGGCGGATAGAGAGAAGGAATGAGCGTCTGAGGAATGAGTCACGAGTTAGGCTGTGATAACTGTAGTAGTTGCTGTTTAGTTGTAGTAGAGAAGAGTCGTTGTTGCTATGATAATGCAAGGATAGACATTATCGTGTTGTTTGCTGCTGTTACGTTTTATGTTGAAGTTGATGATAATATACTTTGGAAAACCTATCATCGTTGTCGTTGAAGTAGAATAAGGAATTACTGTAGAACTTTACCTAGACAGTAGATTCGAATCAGTTAAATCAGTAGGGGTAAGTTTAGGCCACTGAGGAAATATAGAAGCTACCGAAGAGACTGGTGAGGTCAACGCTCGGATATAGAAGGAGTGGGTGACATTTGGTGTCGTACGGTGGGATACGAATTTGCGAAAGTTTGGACACGAATTTACGTTGTTTGACGATCTACATTTACACGTGGATTCGGAATATTGATTTTCTGATCTTCTGACGCTGTGTTTTGCTTATCTTCACACGCTGGTATTCTCACCTGAGAATACGGAAGGAACGATATCTGGGTTTTTATCGATGCTACGGATACTGATCCATACTGATTGATACTTATCTGCGGATGTTTGATATTTCACGGAAACTACGGATGTTGATTTTAATTTTCACGGAACGGAAATATCTTATCTCAACTGTGCAATTATTCGACGTCGATTCAACGAGTCATCGATTATCTATACGACGGTGAGAAACGACAACTCAACGACTGAAAGGTAGGAAAAACTTGCTTGTCTATAAAAGAAGCAATAGCAACAACAAGTAAAGAAGTAAGATGGAGAAACTTACAGAGCAAAAGCAAGCGGCTATTAAGAAGATGGCTTCCGAAAGAATAATAAAATTATTAATCGAAGCAGGTTTAGATGCAGAAGAAGTCGGACAGATGTCGAGGGAAAGTTTGATGAGAACTTTGGCGGAGGTTTGGGCGAAAGACGCGGAAGAAGAAGGTGCGGTTGGTGGTGCTGAAGGAAAGCCAATTGAGAAGCCACAGGCACCGATGTCTATGGAGGCGTTGCTACAATTCATGATGATGAGGGATGAGCAGCGCAGACAGGAAGAAAAAGAAAAAGAAGAGCAGCGCCGACAAGAAGAGAACGAACGTCGCCAAGAAGAGAAGGAGAAAGAGGAGCAGCGTCGTCAAGACGAGAAAGAGCGAATAGAAAGAGCAGACAGGCTGCGACAACAAGAGATAGACATGCAGAGGCAGCAGTTCCAGATACAACTAGAACAAATGAGACTTGATCGTGATGAATCAGAACGGAGACGAACGGAGTTAATGATAGAGTACGAAAAAGCAAGAAAAAGCGATGAAGAAATACGAAAACAGCAGATAGAGGACAAAAAGGCTCGCGAGGAAGAAAAAGAAAAGATGCGTTTACAAGAACTGGAGAGAGCAGAAGAAATTCGTCAGGAAGAATTTCAAGCCGGAAAAGACAGTTTGGAAAAAGCAGAAAAAGAAAGAGAAGAGCAGATGCAGTTAGAACAAAAGAAACTTGCTATCAAGGAGGCTCAACTTAAAGAAATGGCTATTGAAAAGGAAGAACGCAGAAAGCAGTTAGAACTATTACAACAGAAGATAGAACAGGAAGAACTGCGGAGAATCGAAGATCAAGATCGACTGAAAAAGAGAGACGAAGAGGATCGTAAGAGCCGAGAAGTGTCAGAACAGATTAGACTCAGAGAAAGTGAGACAATGGTGTCCAAGATTAAGAAGATAGGTGACGCAATGAAGCACGTGTTACCGAAGATGCCGTATGATATGATGGAAGTGCCATTATACTTTGAAACAGTGGAAAATGCATTCAATAGTTTCGCTGTGGAAAAACAATACTGGGTGAAATTGCTATTGCCACTTATGACGTCGAGAGCGCGAACTGTATTGAACCGCGTATCTTTTGATGATATAGACAAATACGATGTGGTGAAAGAGCATTTATTGAAAGAATTCAAGCTAACTGCTCGTGAGTACAGATCCAGATTTGCGGATGCCAAGAAAACTGTGGAGGAAACGTATACGATGTTTACGGCAAGATTGAAGAATCTGTTGAATTATTGTGTCAGAAGTAGACGAGTGGGCAAAGACTACGAGAAGCTGTTCGATTTGTTAGTGGCGGATAAGCTGAAAGAATGTTTACCACCAGGTCCACTACAGTTTGTCTTATCGAAAGAGGGTACAGAATGTTTAGAAGCTAGTAATGTTGCAGACCTCGCAGACATACATGTAAACAATCGAATTGGTGTAATATTTCAAGAAAAACCGAAATATGACGCATGGGGCAATAATCCAAAGCAAACCAAGTGGAACAGCAATGACAAAGAAACTGGAAGCCAAGCCAAAAGTAATGATGTCAAGAAAGATAATTTCTCTGGAAAGCAGTGGTCGCAAGATAAACAACAGTCAACGTGGGACAGACAAGCCTACAATCGAACTCCACCGAGGGGACGCCCAACAGAAGGCAATGCAACATACAATCCGTACAGCAAGTGGGAAAACAGTGAGCAAAGAGGTTTTGTAAAGAAACGTTGCCACAACTGTCAGTCAGATCGGCATTTGTTAAAACACTGCCAAGCACCAGGAGCGACAAATCTGAGAAACAACTTTAGTAGGAGTGCAGAGAATTTGAGAGTAAACCAGATCCAAGTGGTAAATGCACCTCCTGGTTGGGAAGAACAAGACAACCGAGAAACAGAAGTGAAGTCGGTGATGAAATGTACACCACGGTTTATAATACAAAGTAAAGATGATTTTTCACTTATAAAGAAGATTGCATTGCAGCATGTGACGGTAGACATACGTGGGAACAATAACAGTGGACATCCTGTACAAGTCAACGCGTTGATTGACACTGGGACAGAGATACCCGTGATCAATGAAGAACTACTGAAAGGAGCGATAGTAGAAGAGATTGGCAGAGTACATTTGCAATGTATGGTTGGAGAGCCTATTCCAGCTAAGTTAGTGAAGATCGATGTGAGAATGAGTGGTCAGACAGTAGGAGGAGATGTGAAGGACAGGAACATAAATATTGCGCCATATTCAACGTTGGTGTGTGCCAGCATTCCTGCAGAACTGTGTAGAGAAAACAAGGAAAGGTTCCTGCTACATCCGGAGATAATTGCGGAACTGAAAGAGAGTCCACCAGTCAGTGTATTGCAAGGAGAACTACAAGCAAATGTGACTACAAGAGCAAGGAGTCGGAGAACAGAAGTCGAAGACGAGGAAGAGGATCAGCGAAATGAAAATTTGCTAGACGATGACACTGAAAGCGAAGATGAACACAGTATTCAAGAAAAAGAAGGAACAACATCCGAGAACAATGAAAACGAAGAAGAGATGGCTGCATGTGAACGAAATGATAGTGAAGATTCGGAGAGCGATATGGAAATTGGTGAGAACATGAGGGAATTGTTTATGGAGGATACGAATGATGAAAGACAATTGGAGGATGCAAAGGAATTGGAGAAGCAAGAACAATGTGCCAGCCAATACAACAAGAAAGCAAAATATAAAGAATTCGAACTTGGAGAAATCGTCGACGTACGACATACAACGTCAACTAAATACTGGATCTCACGATGGCATGGTCCATATACTGTTCTACAAAGAGAATCCAAATATTCCTATCTCGTGGACATGGAGGAACATGGTCGACGAATCGTTCATGCCAACCGAATGAGAAAGTTCATCACAAGAGCATTATCGTGTGGTCTTATCGTGGAAAAAGACGACGAATCCGACTCAGTGATAGAAAGATCGCTGAAAGACGATTATTCAGAGACGAAACTGAAATTACTTCGAGTGGATGATAACATGTCTAATCAAATACTGTATGCAATTAACCGTATGAAAGGACTTGAATAATTGTCCTAATCATTTGAATGGACATTCTTTTAAGACATTTAGAAATGTTTCTGAAACAGATCTGATTGCATAATGTGATTTTATATATGTTTGAGGTTGGTTAACCATTTGATTTATATTGTGTTAACAGAGATTTTACTGTGGGAGCGGTATTGTCACAGGTGGACAGTGAAGGGACAGAATGACCCGTTTCATTTATCAGTCAGAAACTGACAGATACCCAGAGGAGATGGGCGACGATTAAGAAGGAAGCCTATGCAATCATATGGGCTTTAAACAAATGGAAAGATCCAATAATAATATCTAAGATTAATGTGTTTACAGATCACAATCCTTTAGTTTATTTGACTGAATCAATGTCGAAATCTGCTAAGTTAGTCAGATGGTCTTTATCATTACAAAATTTTGACATTCTGTTGAACTATAAGAAAGGAAAGCTGAATGTAGTAGCTGACTGTTTATCCAGATTGTAGTGTAAGATATTTTATGATGCATTTAGTGTAAGAATTGTTGGTATTGTATAATTAATGGACGTTCGCTAATTTTTAAAGATAATTAGCTCTCTTTAAAAGAAAGGAAAGAGGTAATGTAAGCGTATTTTATGTAGGCCTAGTACAGCGGCCGGTCGGTCGCGTGTACGCCAGCGACGAATCGGGCCAAAGTGCACAGGTGTGTTGAGGCGCGAGTTTTGAGACGACTGTCTGGCCGAGTGTCTAGACCACTGTCTGGAAGACGGCGGATAGAGAGAAGGAATGAGCGTCTGAGGAATGAGTCACGAGTTAGGCTGTGATAACTGTAGTAGTTGCTGTTTAGTTGTAGTAGAGAAGAGTCGTTGTTGCTATGATAATGCAAGGATAGACATTATCGTGTTGTTTGCTGCTGTTACGTTTTATGTTGAAGTTGATGATAATATACTTTGGAAAACCTATCATCGTTGTCGTTGAAGTAGAATAAGGAATTACTGTAGAACTTTACCTAGACAGTAGATTCGAATCAGTTAAATCAGTAGGGGTAAGTTTAGGCCACTGAGGAAATATAGAAGCTACCGAAGAGACTGGTGAGGTCAACGCTCGGATATAGAAGGAGTGGGTGACACCCTAACTACCTATTGTGGCGTATTTATCTACTAAAATATTATAAGGTGCTTAGCTTCCTCAAGAGTTCCCTTCTTGAGTAGATGATGAGGTCCTTGTTCTTGACACAGGGAAACTGGATTGGAAGGAAAGATGGGAAGAAAGGTCGCTTCTCCCTGGCTGCCCTCGGTCGCCGTTTCACCACCGCGTCGTCTTCGTTATTCTGTAAGCACTGGCTACTCACACGTCTTCTTCACTTCTGCTTCGTCGTCGAATCACCACTTCTTCTCGTTACTTCGAAACTCCAATCGCAACTGGTTCTCGCAATGTCTTCTCGATCCCAAGATCGATGCCGAGCGAAAATTGACTTTGTTCGCTATTACAGTCCGACTTAAACTTCGAACATTTCTATCTAACCCAGGTACTACGTTCCCTAGGATTTACAGATCAGCAGTGGAATAAACGTACAATAAGTCCCGTTTTTCACACTCAAATAAATGTCATCGGCGCATTCTGAATTAACGTTTTTGGTTGACAAATCGCAAAATGTCTGCCATTCTTTTCAGAATCTCATGCCCGAATCAGACCACGTGACTCTTCGGCTGCTCACAGTGTTGACGATCGTCTGCTGCGCGAAACGCTGTTTTCATGCCTCCTCAAGCTTTGACTGATTTTTGTAGCGCATTTGTGTTTGTGATTTCTACTGTTATATTCGCTAATGCCACAATTCAATTTATTAATTATCTATTAAAAATACGCCAATTAATTGTCTAGCTTAACTGTTACTTAGTATTAATAATTACACAGGTTATTAGTTAATTGATTCGTTTGTTAAGGAGCGTTTATTCGCTACAAATGCCCCCCTTCAAAAGTCTGTTCACAGGCTTTAACTTACTCACATACTTAACAAACTAATCTATAAACTATCTTCCTTTACCTTACATAACACAACAAAATTACTGTTCTACACCTATTTATATACAACTTATCATTCATCAAAGGTTCACTATATATCACTCTAGTCCCCTGCTCAAGTAATCTGAAATTACATTGTTGGACCCCTTGATGTATCTAATAGTAAACGAATAATTTTGCAAGGCTAGACTCCATCTCATAACCCTTGCATTTTTCATTCTTCCCTCTTTCATATACTGCAATCCGCAAGGGTCTGTCTCAATCACAAACTGCTTGCCGCATAAATATCTGTCGAACCTACTTACGCCCCACATTATGGCTAAGCATTCTCTTTCTTCCACCGAATATCTCATCTCTCGCTCAAGTAACTTCCTGCTCGCATATGCTATGGGATGATTCACCCCCTCATATTCCTGCATTATTACGCATCCGATCCCTTTTCCACTTGCATCCGTCTGCAATATGAACTCCTTCTCTAAGTTCGGTAATCTCAGAATTGGTGCCTTTGCCAGTTCTTCTTTCAACTGCATAAAACTGTTCTCCAATTTCTCATTCCATTCGACATTTCCAGGTGACAACTTCTTTGTCAAATCGCTTAGCGGTGCCATTATTTCTGCACAGTGTGGAATGAATTTTCTATAGTAATTCACTGCTCCGATGAAACTCCTCACTTGTTTTTTTGTCTTTGGTCTAGGCATATCAATGATCTTGTCCACAGACTCTTCTTTTGGACTGATGTCATCATTATTCAACGTGTGACCCAAGAAATCTATTTTTCCGTACCCTAATGAGCATTTCTTTGGTTTCAATGTTAGGTTGGCTTCCCTAACCCTTTCAAAAAATATCTCCAGTGTTTCCAAGTGATCCTGCCATCCTTCATTGTGGGCTAATATGTCATCCACATAACTTTCAAGGTTTTCTGTTCCATGCAGAATTTTCCTGATTAGTCTGTTGTAACTCGAAGCACTATTTACTAATCCGAATGTATGCTCCACATTGCCTCGACACTTTTAACTCATACTTATTATCAACTTACTATTCTACTTATTATGTATGCCACCTTCTCAACATATGGCATTCATCCATCCTATGCCTCATATTGAATGATCTTTGTCATTTCACTAACATCTTATTATTCCTCGTACTTTACTCACTAGACAAAGTACTTCTTCTTATCTTAACTATTTTCCAGTTACTCAACTGTCTCCTTATTTATCTAAGTGACTCAACATCACACTCAGACACGGTATTCTAATTAATCTCAACTTAATACTTAACTACTACACAACTTCGACAATTACACCACTATCTCACTTGACCCTATGATTCACCTTATCACTCACTACAACTCATAAAACTGCTTTAACTAACAATTCAACTTAATCTCACATTGACACTTATTTACATTTCTTCCTTAATTAAATACTCTCCACTAGCTACTGTCAGCTCCTATTTGCAGTTCCTCTTCTCACGTAATGACAGTCCAGCCTGTCCATATCTGACTTACTATCTCTGTTCACCTTCTCGTATAAATTCAACGTAATGCCATTTTGTGTTTCCAGTTCACCTGTGTGCTTCTCCCCAATACTCAATGCATCTGCATCATCTTCATAAGTTTTCAACTCAACATCTTCTTGTGTTTCAACTTCTCCACTGTAGTCTCTGCTACTTCTCCATTTATCCACATTATTGTTAGGATATGACCATTCTCTGTCATTCCGTAACCGATTTTTCTTCCATTTCACATCATTGTATCTACTACAATTCTCATTCTGACTTCTACCAGAATTAACACCTTGTTCTCCTCTGTACCATGTTCTACTATTCCAATGGTTTCCACTTTTTCCAACCTCATCTCTATTACTTCTATATCTCCAATTGAGATCACTAGGTCTGTCACACCTAACTCCAAAATTACTACTAGACTCTCTCCTGTCATGTCTGTAGTTTCTCCAATCACACTTACTTGTGTCACTCTTCTGACTCCTGTTCCACTTTATATTTCTCCTATCCACATTTGGATTCTCTTTGTATCCCCTATTCATCCACTCATTGGATCTTCCTGACTGTGTCTCATTAGACTTATTTCTATTCTCCCTATTTCTCCAGTCTACTCTTCCGTTCTGCCATTTATTCTGATCTACACGACTCTTATTTAACTCACTTCTTCCACCTGTGATTAAATATTTATTATTCGTCTCCACCAATCTCAATGGTTCACTTCTGTAATTCTTTTTCGTCGTTTTATTAAAAGCTGGCTTCCTGTTATCTGTGTAACTCCAGTCTCTGGTTTTATTCCACTGTTTATTTACTGTTTCATGCCGTCTCTGCATTCCTTTAGCAGTTTCATTTAAATTCGGCCTTTCCGCAACTTTGAATGGTCTGTATTTATTGTCCCTTCTATCCTCCTTGTATCTTCTATACAGTAGTCCATTTCTCTTGACATATGGCATTACATCTATTCTGCTATCTTGACCATCCCAATCTGTTGCTCCATCCAAATGTTTCTTTAACGTCTCATCTTGACTTCGCATTTCCTGTATCTCTTTTGTTGTCACGTTTAGATCAGGCATCTTTGTTATCTTCAATGGTTTATACTTTGTTGTTCTTTTGACCTCAGCTCTGGTCTCAACTGCTGCTGCTGTATTTGTTTCCTCTGTCTCATTTACTGTTACATCGTCAGTGAATTTCACTGACTTTTTGTCATGTACTGATCTATCTCTAGATTTAGATCTGTCTCTCAATATGCTCTTGCTTTTCACTTCAGCAATTGCATTCTCTGGTTCTCCACTGATTATATCCTCCTGTTTTCCATGTGTGATCTGGTATTGTATACCTTCGATCATCCCAATTATAACTGGCATCGACGGATTTTCCATCACCATCGCTTGTACTTCTCCACTAAAGAATTCACTCTCTATGTTTATCTTGGCTAGTGGAAAACATCTCAAACTTCCATCGACCAACACACAATGTGTCTCCTCACCTGTCAAATCTGTGTCGTCTATTAACGAACGTTTAATTATGCAACATGTCGATCCAGAATCATAGAGACAACTGACATTTCTCCCGTTCACTTTTACTTCGTGTCCACCCCTGTTTTCTAGATTCATGCATCCGACATTGGTTCCAGTCACCAAAGCACTTGCAGCTGTTTGCATGGGTAATGCTTTAATCATCTTGTCATCTACCCTATGTTGGTCCTTTGTAACATTACTCATCTTCTGCATTTCAATCTGCTGTCTGGCCCTATATGTCTGATTCTCGAATATTTGCACTGCGGCTGCAGTGTGTCTGACAGC
This sequence comes from Lumbricus rubellus, assembly GCA_945859605.1. Taxonomy (NCBI): domain Eukaryota; kingdom Metazoa; phylum Annelida; class Clitellata; order Crassiclitellata; family Lumbricidae; genus Lumbricus; species Lumbricus rubellus. The sequence continues at coordinate 27,674,795 of OX243817.1, read as the reverse complement.
TTCTTTATTCTTGTGTGGGCACGAATATGCCTTATGGTTCTCACCGCAGAGAAAACAAGTAATTTTATGTCCCACGGTGTTCTCACGTTCTCGACTGAACCCTCTGTTTGAACTTACACCACGGTTCACTTCCCGATTTATTCTTACATCATTTCTACTCCTGTTTTGGCTGTTACCAAATCCTTCTTTGGATTTATTCTCAAAGGGTCTGTTGTTTGTCCTTTCGTTGTGGAATTTCACATCTGGTTTTATGCTTGCCTCTGCATATTTGTAGCCATGTGCCTCTATGTATGACTCAGCACACGCTAACATTTCTTTCAAACTTGTCTTCCCTTTCTCTTTGATAAACATTCTTAGCTCTGTGCTGCACGTCAGGTAAAATTGATCCTTTAATAACAATTCTTCTACTCCTTCATAGGTCTCTTCGAAGCCTGCTTGAGAAATCCACTGTTGCATGTAGCGTCGCAGTCTGTAAATAAAATTGGTCGGTGTTTCTCCGGCTTCCATTTTGCTTGTCTTAAACCTGTGTCTATATCCACCTTCAGTTAACTGGAATCGTTTTAGCAACTGTGTCTTCAGACATTCATAATCTTGAGCTTCCTCCACAGACAGTCTCTGGTATACTTCCAGTGCTCTTGACTCAAGGTGTCTAGCTAACACTAGTGACCACACTTCCTTCTTTATCTCGTATGCTACACAAGTTCGTTCGAACCGCAACAGGTAAGCGTCTAAACAATCTTTGTTTTCGTTGAAGATGGGGAATTTGATATCCCTCATTCCTCTGCTGTTCCTGTTGTTTTCCCCTTGTTGTGGATTGTCACCAACCATTGTGAATGATGCACTTCCACTTTCTCTGTCCTGACCTCTGGACTCAATTTCTCTCATTCTTACTTGTGATTCAATCCGTGCTAATTCTAGCTGTAGCTCACGTTGTTCTCGTGCTTCAGTCGCTTCACGGATCTGTCTGGCATCTGATTCTGCGGCTAAGCGTTTTTCTCTTGCTTCTGTCTCCGCACTCCTAATTGCTTCTAACTCAATTTCGGCCTTTCTAGCCTGCATTGCCGCTTGGGTCTTCCTGTCTTCGGCTTCAGCCTCAAGCCTTCTTGTATCTGCAGCTGTCTGAGCATCTAATTCTGCTCTTCTTATTTCCGCTTCTATTTTCTTTGTTTCGGCTTCCGCTTTCTTAGCATCGGCTGCTAACTCAGCTTTCTTGGCATCGGCTGCTAACTCAGCTTTCTTTACCTCTGCCTCGGCCTTAATCCTCTCTAATGCTTCAGCGGCTTCCTTTGCAAACGCCCTTTCGGCTACTCTATCTTGCCGCTGTTCCGCCTGTCTTTCTTTAACAAACGTACGAAGCTCCTCTCCACTTAGCTCTAACTCTTTGGCTATCTTCGCCCAGTTTTCGAAATCACTGTTGGCCATCACTTACTGACTTACTTCAAATTAGCAAGTAGTAAAATATAGGCAAAAAATGCGCTATATAATTTCTGAACACAGAAATCAATTCAATATATCAGTCGCTGTGGACTCTTTAAAATACACTCTACAGTTCTAAAATGCAAGTCTCTACCAGTTCAGCTTTACATCCAAAAAATCAATATACTAGCAATATTGTTCTATGCTGTTTCTAGTGTCATTAATGTTCAATTAGATCAGTTTTTAAGCTGACTAAAATCCCGGAATCTGAGTCCCCATACTGTCGCATACCAGGTCTTACCCTAGACGCTTTATAAACTCAGGGATTCGTAATGGGTGATCAAGAATGATTACTAGAATTGACCTACAACAAGAACAAGCTGTATTTCATTTTTGATGTATATTATAAATATCAACATTCAACAGTAAATAATATTCAATACCCTAACTACCTATTGTGGCGTATTTATCTACTAAAATATTATAAGGTGCTTAGCTTCCTCAAGAGTTCCCTTCTTGAGTAGATGATGAGGTCCTTGTTCTTGACAAAGGGAAACTGGATTGGAAGGAAAGATGGGAAGAAAGGTCGCTTCTCCCTGGCTGCCCTCGGTCGCCGTTTCACCACCGCGTCGTCTTCGTTATTCTGTAAGCACTGGCTACTCACACGTCTTCTTCACTTCTGCTTCGTCGTCGAATCACCACTTCTTCTCGTTACTTCGAAACTCCAATCGCAACTGGTTCTCGCAATGTCTTCTCGATCCCAAGATCGATGCCGAGCGAAAATTGACTTTGTTCGCTATTACAGTCCGACTTAAACTTCGAACATTTCTATCTAACCCAGGTACTACGTTCCCTAGGATTTACAGATCAGCAGTGGAATAAACGTACAATAAGTCCCGTTTTTCACACTCAAATAAATGTCATCGGCGCATTCTGAATTAACGTTTTTGGTTGACAAATCGCAAAATGTCTGCCATTCTTTTCAGAATCTCATGCCCGAATCAGACCACGTGACTCTTCGGCTGCTCACAGTGTTGACGATCGTCTGCTGCGCGAAACGCTGTTTTCATGCCTCCTCAAGCTTTGACTGATTTTTGTAGCGCATTTGTGTTTGTGATTTCTACTGTTATATTCGCTAATGCCACAATTCAATTTATTAATTATCTATTAAAAATACGCCAATTAATTGTCTAGCTTAACTGTTACTTAGTATTAATAATTACACAGGTTATTAGTTAATTGATTCGTTTGTTAAGGAGCGTTTATTCGCTACAATAGGCTAAGCAATTTATTCGCTACAATTAGGCTATAATAATTATTGTCATACTATAGGATACCCTGCACATAATTTCATCATAATTAGCCTATGTAGAAACAAAGATAGGTACATGTTTTTTAATTCACCCCCAACAGCTTTGTTTCTTGGTTGCATCCTATATCAATTAATATATAGTTGCTATCCAACTTCTATTTAGAGAACAATAATTTTTCGTCAATCCAGCTCCAGTTAGGCAAGAACATTTTCATCAACCCAGCTTCAATTTCAGCAGAATGACTGCACTAACCCTAAAACTAACCCTAACCGACCCTCACGACGCCTAACCTGAGCCCTAACCGACCCTCACGCGCTAAATCCCGCTTCTATTTTGTTAGGAAATATTTTTAATCGAATTTATAAATTTTAGTGGTCGTCTAACAAGCAAGAATCAACGCTCTTCTGGCCACCAATGACTGTTGGGGGTGAATTAAAAAACAAGTACCCAAAGATATAGGTCTACTCTAATATTTTTGGTAGAAACTGCAGTATAGGTGATATATTCGAAGATTTTCAAACCTATTTTATCCAGACATAATCATCGACTAAATTCTTTGTAATTTATTAACGGCCCCCCGTTTTAAAATAGCCTACGTCAATAGTGACGTATTTGAATTTTATATTTAGTATATATAATAGCATGGTGTAAAGAAAGATGTAAGAAAATGGCGTTCAGCGAGGAAAACAAAATCTTTAACATTTTTACGCCAAAGGAACTATTACGGCGCAACAAAATTTCATAAATTTTTCAAGACAAGGGTTGGACATTAGACGGGCTAAATAAAAGTTTCGTATAAAAAATGTTTTACAACCGGATCGTCTAGGCATTGCAAGGGCACCGTAGCGGTAGAGCGAGTGTTGCACGGAGAAATGAAAATATCGAAAAAGGTCGGGATCTCGTTTTAAGTCAAGGAGATCGACCTCAGTTACATTGATTTTAACGCTAAGAGAAATCGCTCGAGAGACTGGTATTTAAAAAACTTCGATGCATGAAATTGTCAAAACTGACCGTCATCTAAACAAGACGAGCGATTGAATTAACAGAAGCCAACAAGCAAGCACTAGCTGCTCGAGCGTTCAAGGACTTTGTTAGATTGCTTTCGTGATCACACGGTAAAAAAATTTGGTTTAGAGTCGAAAAGTTGTTTACCATCGCCATCCCAAAGAACAGTCAAAATGATCGTTTGTATGTTGTCGCCGGTTCTCGGAAGAAAAGCCTCCCAGCTAATCTTTTGCTTTATAGTACTCGCCCACCATTCAGCCTCGGTTTCAGGTGGTCCAAAGACTCTATACGCTCTTGGTAAATTTAACAGGTATACATTTAATAGAACCAGGCGTTAAAATAAATGGAGCTTGCTATTGAAATTCTTTGTTGTTGGAAAAATTACCTGATATCCGTCAGTATTCAGATTATTATACATTAAAATTGCACTCGTCAAACGGTTGAACTGCTGAAAAGGAGACTTCAGATTTCATACAGGTCTCATAACTTGACCTCCAAACAGTTCGGACATAAATCCTGTTAATTACATAATTTGGGGAATAATGCAGGAGAAAGTATACAAGATAACCTAAAGGTAAGAAACATTGAAGAACTCATGAAATGAGCGAATTATGTATGATTGAGATGAATTTGATCAACTGCTGCTTTGTCATGGCTTTTTTTGTTATCATGCAGTTCTGCACAAAATGTGCAGTTCTTTATAAATGGATCGAGCTTGCTATTGAGATTCTTTGTTGTTGGAAAAATTACCTGATATCAGGCAATATTCAGGCTATTACACATTAAAATTATGCACTGAACTCGTGAAACGGCTGAACTGCTTAAAAGGAGACTTCAGATTTCATACCTCATAACTTTGACCTCCAAACAGTTTGAACATAAATTCTGTTCGGCCAAGCCAGAAGTGGGAGGGGCTATCTTATTTTCAGCAGAACCCGAGTCAAACAACACAATGTTCAGCAAAGCGCCACTGGCAGCTAACAGAAAATTCAAATAAATTTTTGCCCTGTGTGAGGCTTGAACCCGGGTCGCGTGGATGACTCTCAGTTTATCGACCATCGCTCTCTCAACTGAGCTACGGACAATATATTTTTCATCACTATTCACTAGAATTTGAGAGAACTTTGCTCGAACCACAAGATCTGGGATAAATTCAATGAAAAATCCTGCACGCGCGCAAAAGCGTCCGCACACCACACTAAACAAAGCTGCATCGTTTGATAATATACGGTTCCTGCAGAATCCTGCGCCTGGATTTCATTCCAAAGTAAGTCCATTCATTTCTCGCAAATTTTACAGGCCTATAATCGTGATTCATCCTCGATCGTTAACTTGCTTCTCTGTATTGTCACTGATTCGATACACTGCGTGCACGCAGAAGCCATCTAATTGGTCGCCTATACAACTCGGATTTTGATCTGTAACAGGTTTGGAACATTGTGTGTATGTATGTGCACTTGCTATAGCACCCCTCCAAGAAGCTACTCAGAAGCGCTCCCCACTAGACCTAAATCGCGGACACTGAATCGGAGTTTCACGCCGAAGCGCTGAGCAATTGCGAGTGAAGGACTTGCCCAAGGTATCTACGAGGCGGCGTTAGGTATTTTCGAACCGGCAGATTTGATTATCGAAGGGGACAGTTTGAATGCGCGATGCGCGTTCGTCATTTTAATTAGTTCTACGTGGGCAATTTATATGATCAATTATGGGACTACATGGCTCGCAATAGCTGTCGTTATTGCACAAGGCATACTTATAGGGCTAAGGTATTGTTGTCTTTCCATGTGCTAAAGTTTGAGGTTTCTGAAACTAACACACCCAGTAGACCACTTCGGTCAGTAGACTGATCGCAGGGCTCCTTGATACGGCGTTGCAAGCATCTTTGGCTTGAAAGTTAGCTATATACAGTCTGAAAGCGGTGATGACGTTGCGTTTTGTGCGATTGTGACGTAGGCTATTGGGCTTTACGATTTCCACTCGGCTGTTCACGTGATATCGAAATGCGGCTGGCCTATTCATAATTTGCTCTGAGAGTGTTTTTGTTTGGATAACACAGCCACACACGATTTCCTTTCGTCTGTTATCGCGATGTCGAACTGCAGTTTGGATATAGTTGTCAGTTTGTTTTTGTGTGGATAACACATAGCCATTTTGGTAGCATGCCAGAAGCGAGAGAGAAACAATCTGGGACAAATGGCGTTAATACAAAGACCGTGTTTGCGGGGTTCATCATCGTCTGCGGAACTGCGTTTCTGTTCGGTTACAATCTCGGGCTGTTGAATCAACCTTTGAAACACGTCAACTCGTTCTTCAACGAAACTTACATGGAGAGGCGCAATGGAGTGCCACTCGATCCGATGCAGATCACCGTCCTGTCGTCCCTCACAACGGCGGTCATGTTCATCCCAGGGTGCATTGTGGGTTCCTTTGTGGGAGCGTGGTTGGCTGATGCACTTGGTCGCAAAAGAAGCCTACTGGTGAGTCAAGTATTCATCGTCATCGGAACCATTATATCCGTCATCTGTGTCCCGGTAAAGATGCCTGAGCTGCTGATGCTGGGTCGGATCTTCATCGGAATCCATGGAGGAATAATCAGCTGCATTGCACCGATGTATCTACAGGAGATCGTTCAGCCCAATCTTCGAGGTGCCTTCGGAACATTGCACCAGTTGGGCTACACCGGGGGCATCTTGGTCGGCAGCATCGTCGGCCTTCCACAGCTTCTTGGATCCGAAGACCGGTGGCAGTACCTGATGCTCGTGAACTTAGCCCCGGTCATCGCGTTTTTCGCTTTTCTGCCTTCCATTCACGAATCTCCACGGTTCTTGATGCTGATCAGGAAGGATGCGGTCGGAGCGAGAGCGTCTCTTGAGTACTACCGGAAATCGAAGGAAGTTGACGCTGAGCTGAAGGAGATGGAGGTGGAAGGTCGGGCCATGGAAACGCTCCATCAACGTACGATCAGAGAGATGTTCAAAAGCGACATACGTAAAGCAATGATCATCTCCAGCATGATTCAGGTATTCTTGCAGTTATCTGGCATGAACGCCATCTTCTTCTATTCGAGCACCATCTTCATCAACGCCGGCGTCGCATCGGCCGACGTTCCCTATGCCGTAATCGGCACCAACGCCATCAGCTTTTTTCGATCAATCGGCGTCGTACCACTGATGAAGGTGGCCGACAGGCGTAAGCTCCTTCTCTATTCGATAATTGTCATGATTGTCCTTCTAATCTGTCTGGTGGTGTGTCTCCGCTTCCAGCACGATTATCCTTTCACGGCCTACATCAGCGTGGTCTGTGTCCTCCTCTTCGTCCTCGCATTCGGCTTTGGTCTCGCCCCCATTGCGATTATTGTCGCGTCGGAGTTATTCCGCCAGGACGCCCGGTCCAAGTCAATGGCCGCCGCAGCTATCATCAACTCGATTCTAACTTTTATCATCGCACTGGGTTTCGAACCACTGCAGAAGGTTTTGTATTATTACACTTTCATTATCTTCATCGGAAGTCTTTGCTTCTCGTTCTTCTTCATCTACTTCCTCCTTCCTGAAACAAAGAATAGAACATTTGATGAAGTCGCCACAGAACTCTCCGGAGGAAGGAACAGAGGTGGAGAACAAACAGTGGCAGCAGCCGAAAAAGAACTCCAGACCACATTGAGCGACCAATCTGTTCATCTATGACAATAATTACTGGCTATTTATCTGCTGGATCAATGGAGTAATAGCCACTTGATACACATGAACCGCAACGATCGCCACGACAAAGTTAGTCTAAGGAAATACATGCGAGTCAACGATAAGGCACATGCCGGTGGATATAGTCCTGTTCCTGTATGTTATTAATTTAAATTGACAAATCGCAGTGTTACTGCATGTGTAGTGTGAACCAGCAATTACAAGTCGATTTTAACTGCATGGAGTCCATGCAATAGGCTCGTCTGTCCAACGGCTCATTTTTCAAAATTCACCTAGCGAATGGAATTCTGGTTTGACCCTTTTGCAGGGAAAGGAATTGAATCCGTTTCCATGCTGGTCGCCTGCCGGAGTGTCTCCGATCACCTAAACCCATGCATAGAAACTATTGCACAAGTGCATCTTCGTTGTCATGAGACTGTTTAATAATTAATACATGCACATAATTAAGTCAGTGCAGTAGACTTGAGTAAGTTATGGAGTTGTAGTTGAGTGGTGGATATTGGACGTTGTAGCCTAGTGATGTAGAAAAGTGCACCGCGCAGAAAAACGTATAAGCTTACACAATACAACTTACTTGGTGATTTGATTGCATTAAGTGTTTGCTTGTCTGTTGATCATACCCATAATGTTCCTTTACGTGTTCATCTTTTAAATGTTTGTTATGGATCGAATGAGAACTGTAGCTGAAGGCTTGTAGCTATAGACATAACTTCGTTATCGTCATAATTATAGCTCTAAGCAATAGATGCCGACGAGACCATTGAGACCGAGACCAAAGCGAAACCTCAGTCATTACATCCCAAGATCGAGACTAGACTGATACACAATAATTATTGTATAAGTTAGGCTTTTGTTGATGCCCCTCAAACTGACAAACACATCAGTAGCCTCTTATATAGGTAAAATATATAAATATCTATAGTAAGCCTAGGTGGCCAATTTTTATATGGAAAAAATTATTTCTTTGAATTTTACAATGCACACCCCTTCAATTTCATGCGAATTAGTAACAAAAGCACCCAGTAAAATTTTTAGATCAATAAAAATTAAAAAGAGGAAGTAGTCTCCCAAAGTCCATTAAAAAACGCATTGCGATCGAAATCGACAAATTTTTGCGGAATTTCTAGTTTTAATAATTACTAACTTTTTCCTCTCAACCATGGACTCTTTCTGGAATCAGTGAGTGTATGAGTGCCATGCAAGGCGTTCTTTCCCCCCCAAACTGCTGATTTTGCAATCGCCATCTAACGAATGGAAGGCTGTTTGAACCTCAGAGAGTATGGCAATTGAACCCGTGTCTATGCTGGTAGCCTGCCCTATGTACAGGTGATACCACTCACCCATTTAACATAACTACTTCACAAGATCATCCGTTGCCATAACGTTGTTTAAGTACGGTATTACGCAGAATACTATTAAATCAATCCAGGAGACTTTTCGACATCAGAAGACGTTATATTCATTGGTGTAAAGGAGACTGCATGTGTATAGCCTAATCATGTTTAAAAGGGTACAGTGCAGAAAGACGTATTCAGCCTACTTCCTAGTTTGATTGCATCAAGTGATTGCACGTCTGTTGAAAGGTCTAATAGGATAATTTATAATCATAATATTTTTATGAATTTATCTTTTTTATAGAGACCTAATTTTATAGATCAAATGTGAGATAGCTAGATATTTATTTATTTATTTATTTACTTAGAATTTGATGTAGCGCTCCTTCAAGGTTACTACTCAGGAGCGCTCCCCGTCCAACCCCCGGTCGAATAAGACAGTCGTGAGAAGAGAAAGAAATTAAGTAGAAAGGCCAATAGGTATTTGACGAAGGATAACAGGGAGCTCATTCCAGGTCGCAGGGCCAGCCACGGAGAAATGCACGGCGCAGCCTGATTGCAGTACGTGAGCGTGGAACAATAAGTTCAACTTGTGCAGCTGAGCGGAGAGAGCAGCGGCGTTGAACATGCGTGGTCGAGCAGCAGAGCTCCTGTTAGTATAAAGGAGCCAAACCCTCAAAGCAGCACCGGACCAAGACGGAAATTCTCTCAGTAATGCGCTGTGGGTAAGGGCAGGGCTGAAAGTGAGCCGGTTCGGTCCGGGTCTGCTACCCGGCATCGATTTTCAAGACCTGCTATTGCCGGGTCTCAGCAGTGTCGCAAAAAGGTCATCAGGTGCCAAAACTATATGTTTAAAATGGTAGGATTTTGGGTAATTTTATGCAAATGACAAAAAAACCGTCGCCATAAAAAAACGCTTCAAAGGCGTGCTCATCCGCCAAAGTCAGACCCGGCAACTTTTCCAAACCACTTTCAGCCCTTGGTAAGGGAGCCAGTGGAGTACATTCCGAATGTACTCGGAGACTCGGCCAAACTTGGGAATGCGGCCTCTGAGGCGGGCAGCAGTGCGCAGGACCCTATTTAGGGGCCCCACCCGACTGGCTGCATGGACGTCCGCCGTATATGGCACTGCAGTAGTCCAAGCGCGAAACTACAAACGCATGAATAAGACTAGTGTTGAGGCTGCGCTAGTAGTCAAAGAGCGGGAAATGACTTTGAGCTGCCGAAGCTGGTAGTAACAGCTGCGACTTAGAAGGTTAATGTGCCGCGTAAATGTGAGTTCCTGGTCAATGATGACTCCCAAAATTTTGCGTTTTATCATAGATTTAATTCTTGGGTTGGCACGGTTCGTAGTCTGCGTATTGCGCCCATTGTGACGGAAAAACTTGCCTAGAATTTTCTGCGGACTTAATATTTAGAACGCCAAAGCGATAGATTACTCGCACACTGGCCCAAATAACTGGTAAGTACTAAGTAGCCTCCTGGGACCACCGACGTATATACGTCGATGACTGGGACAGCCGAGTCGATTATAGGCCTAAGCACTGCTCAGACATCGATATGTTATTCAAATTCTAACCTTCGAAACGCACTTATTCAAATGCATTCACATTTACAATATCCTTGCTCAAAATATTAAAGTTCTTGCGAACAATTCATGCGAAAAACAACCTTAACGAAGTTTTTAATCTCAAACTTCGCTCATGAAACTAGTTTACAAGCCTAGCAGGCTACTGGCCAAGCTATCGCACAAGAATGGCTCTGAGCTCTCTATAGCCCAAAATATTCGCCCAAAATAATGGTCGATCTCTAATTACTCTTTAAGAAAAAGTAACCGAATTTAGCGGACATTAATTTTCATTAATTTTCTAGAATAAAAATAATAACTTCTTTATTGAAACAATCCGGTAAATAATTCACAAAAACTCTAATTTCAGCAGACTGCAGACATAAAATTGAGTATAACATAACAGGGAGCCCGGTAGCGCAATGGATAACACGCTGGTCTAGAGTGCGAGAGGTAGTGAGTTCCAGCCCCCGTTGGGCGGATTTGATTTCTAGGCTGCTATTAGCGCCATGTAATTGCAAAGCTGTCTGCTAAGTTGGTAGTTAAGTTTAATTAAGATTATAACCTGCAAATGAAATGCGCAGTGCGTCTTGCAGACGTTTCATTAAAGAAATTATTATTATTATTATTATTATTATTATTATTATTATTATTATTATTATTATTATTATTATATTTTTTATTATTATTACTATTATTATTATTATTATTATTATTATTATTATTATTATTATTATTATTATTATTATTATGGAAAAGTCGCTCAGCTGAATGTCATTCACAGCTCGGGGAGTAGTAGCAATGTCCCGGAGAGGCATATGGCATTCCAACGTTGTAGAGCCACCGAGATTCGCTGGAATAGGTACGAAGTCTCCATTGGGTCGTGGGTTGCGGCGGTTATTCGGCTCCCCAACTCAGAAATGAATGTTTGTCCTTTATTACACCACGCGCCGCTGGTTTCCAGGGCGACCGCCACAAATGCGTGGGTTCTGGTGATGGTGGCATATTTGACCGACTTCGACGTAGCTGCTCGTTCGGCGGCTTCGCCAGCTACGTTGGATGTATGCGGAAGATGCGACATGGCGTAAGTGTCCGGCACTGTCACGTCCCATGCCAGGCATCGACCTCGTGACCATGGAATGATTGTCACGCCGTCTGGTCGCTTTCCGTCTTCTCTGAGCAGACCAAGCGGTTCTTTGTGAGACGGGATTTTTGCCCTGCCAAGAGCTCTCCATATAACGTCATTGATCATGTTATGTCTTTGGTGTTTTCCGTTTCCTCCTCTGCACACCAGACAATGCAATCCTCTCGCGTCAACATTCCCTCGGCAGAGGTGACACACATGAGGTTCACAAAGCGACGTTCCGAGTCTCAGCCCAACTGCAAAACGAATCTTTTCGTCTGAGAGGCGCAGGCCCAGCGCGGTCACATTATTATTATTATTATTTTTATTTTTATTTTTATTTTTATTTTTATTGGTTCTCGTCTCCAACGTCGTGCCCAAAAGTGCCTCTAAATGCAACGCCATTGTTATTATTATTATTAATATTATTATTATTATTATTATTATTATTATTATTATTATTATTATTATTATTATTATTATTATTATTATTATTATTATTATTATTATTATTATTATTATTATTATTATTATTATTATTATTATTATAAACGCATAGTCTTATTTTTCAGAATATACTAATATACACTTTGACGTGTTCTTATTTGTTTGTTTGTTTGTTTGTATGTGCACTTGTTATAGCGCCCCTTCAAGCTCTCGCTACTCAGAGGCGCTCCCGATGCAGAGCGGACACTGCATCGGAGTTTCACGCCGAAGCGCTGAGCAATTGTAAGTGAAGGACTTGCCCAAGGTCCTTACGCGGCTTGAGGGTGGATTCGAACCTTATTGCGCTTCTGGCAGAATACCTATTCAGAGATGCTATCAGCGGAGAAATTCGGGGGAAAAGAAATGTCTTTAAAATGAGATATTAATAAAGGGAAAATGGAGAGGCCGTGATGACGTTGTGTTTCGTGCGATTGTTACGTATTGGGCTTTGCGATACATTTTTGGCCGTTTTCGTCATAAGCGCTGCAGCAGACCTATTCTTAGTTTGGCGTTTCTGTATGGATAACACATAGCCACCACGGTAGAATGCCAGAAGCGAGAGAGGGACAATCTGAGACAGATGGCCTTAGTAGAAATATCGTGTTTGCGGGGTTCATCATAGCGTACGGTTCATCTTTTCAGTACGGTTACAATCACGGGTTATTGAATGAACCTTCGAAACACATCAACTCGTTCTACAACAAAACCTATATGGAGCGGAGCAACGGAGTGCCACTCGATCCGATGCAGATCACCATCCTCTGGTCCCTCACTACGGCGGTCATGTACGTCCCAGGGGGCATTGTGGGTGCCTTCGTTGGCGCGTGGTTGGCTGATGCAATTGGCCGAAAAAGGAGCCTACTTGTGAGTCATGCATTCATAGTAATCGGAGTCATCCTATCGGTCATCTGTGTCCCGGCTAAGTTGCCTGAGCTGCTGATGATGGGTCGGATCTTCATCGGAATAAACTGCGGAATGAGCAACTGCATTGCACCGATGTATCTACAGGAGATAGTTCAGCCAAATCTTCGAGGTGCCTTCGGATCATTACACCAGCTGGCTTCCACCGTGGGCATCTTAGTCGGCAGCATCGTCGGCCTTCCACAACTTCTTGGAGCAGAGGACCGGTGGCAGTACCTGATGCTCGTGGAGATGGCCTCGGTCATCGCGTCCTGCTCTTTTTTGCCGATCATTCACGAGTCTCCGCGGTTCTTAATGTTGGTCAGAAAGGATGCGGTTGCAGCGAGATCGTCTCTTGAGTACTACCGGAAGTCGAAGGAAGTGGACGCTGAGCTAAAGGAGATGGAGGTGGAAGGTCGGGCCATGGAAGCGCTTCATCAACGTACGATCAGGGAGATGTTCAAAAGCGACATACGCACAGCACTGATCATTTGCTGCATGCTTCAGGTGATCAAGCAGTTCTCTGGCATCAACGCCATCTTCTTCTATTCGAGCAGCATCTTCATCAACGCCGGCGTCGCCTCGGCCGACATTCCCTATGCCATCATCGGCACCAACGCCCTCAGCGTCTTTCAAACGATAGGCGTCGTGCCACTGATGAAGGTGACCGGGAGACGTAAGCTCCTTCTCATCCCACTTATCGCGATGATTTTCATTCTTATCTGTCTGATCGTCAGCATTCGCTTCCAGCAGGATCATCAGTTCACGGCCTACATCAGCGCTGTTTGCATTCCCCTATACATCTTCGCAGCCGGCTTCGGTCTCGGCCCCATTCCTTGGATAGTCGGGTCGGAGTTATTCCGCCAGGACGCCCGATCCAAGGCAATGGCAGCCGCAATCATCGTCAATCTGCTTGGAACGTTTGTCATCGGACTGGCCTTCGAACCATTGCAGAAGGTTCTGCATTATTACACATTCATTATCTTCATCGGTTGTCTTTGCTTCTCGTTCGTCTTCATTTATTTCTTCGTTCCCGAAACGAAGAATAGAACATTTGATGAAGTCGCCGCAGAACTCTCCGGAGGAAGGAAAAGAGGTGGAAGCCGAAAGGTGACGCCTGCGAAAGAAGAGCTTAAGACCACACAGAGCGACCATTCCGTCCACCTCTAACAATTATTATTGTTGGCTGTGTTTCTGCTGGATCAATGGAGTAATAACAGCTCACTACAGATGTACCAGAACGAGCAGCACGACAAAGTCGGTCCAGTATAATGCTTTCGGACCACCGCAATAATGCATGCCTATGCTAACAGTTACATTAATTTGTGTGCTTGTACATTATCAATTTCAACTGGTACATCGTAATATGACTGCCAGTGTGATGCAAAGCAGCAATTACATAAGTCGATTTTAACTGTTTTGCAGCTTGCTAAGCGTTTGTCTCTCGAACTGTTCATTTTTCAAGTGCTACCTAGCGAATTGAAGGCTGGCTTGGCATTTGCGAGGGAATGGGAATCGAACACGTGTCCATGATGGTCGCCAGCCCCTCGTTTACCGGTGTGTCACTCGCCTAAGCCCATGCATCATAACAACTTCACAAGTGCAACCGTTATCATGAAATTCTTTAATTTGGTCACAGAATTAAAACTAAGTCAATGCAGTAGACTTTACTATAAAAATTATCACTGGTGTAATTTAGACATTATAGCCTGATCATTTATAACTTTTGCCCTACCAGAATTTTTTACAGCCAGAGAGCGGACATACGTGAATGTCAGTAAGAAACAATATGCACGAGCAAATTCTGGCAGGACACAATTTCTGGTACGGGAAACGACCATGCAAAGGCTTTTATTTACCAGGGCATTTGCCGTTCCATGGCCTGGCGTAGCGCCACCCCTGGTTGTATGTCAGCCCTTCAAACCTTGTAACTTGCTTCGGGTCTAAGGAAATTGACAAGCCAGTTTTCGACGCTTTCTTAGACGTCGAAGATGTCAAAGACTCGATCCTGTGTGTGGATTTTTCAGATTTACTTCTCGGGTTCGCACGGTCCGTAGGGCCTACATATGGGGAGACGTTGAAAGTGTTAACAAACGAAGCTGATCACCTTCATAGATAAGAGATTTAATAGGATTCACCTTGAATCAACAGAAACACAAACTCGCCATTAGGCTCTCCTTGCACGGAAGTTAAGTCAAGAAGTAAGGAACAAGAACATCCGACTATACAGCAGTAGGCCTAGAGTAAACATAGTCGTTATATTATAGCGCTACTAATAAAGTTTAACAGAAAGGCGTGACCTGTGACGGTGATCAATATTTCACCACCTCAATCAACAGCGTCGAGATCACAGGCCGAAATAGGCGCTATACAAAAGTCTACACATTTATATTTTTCATCACTAGAATTTGAGAGTTGCTCGAACCGCAAGATCTGGGACAAATTCAATGAAAAATCCTGCACGCACGCAAACGCGTCCGCACATGCACACGGACTCACCAAAGCTGCTTCTTTTGATATTCCTGTGCCCGGCTTTCATTCCAAATTAAGTCCATTCATTTCTCGCAAATTCTACAGGCCTATATCGTGATTTATTCTCGAATCGACCTCGATCGTTAACTTGCTTCTTTGTATTGTCACTGATTCAATACACTGCGTGCACGCAGAAGCCATCTAATTGGTTGCATACAACTCGGATTTTGATCTGTAACAGGTTTGGAACATTGTGTGTATGTATGTGCACTTGTTATAGCGCCCCTCCAAGAAGCTACTCAGAAGCGCTTCCCACTATACCTAAATCGCGGACACTGAATCGGAGTTTCAAACCGAAGCGATGAGCAATTGCGAGTGAAGGATTTGCCCAAGGTCCCTATATATGTATACGAGGCGGCGTTAGGTATTTTCGAACCGGCAGATTTAACTTTCGAAGGGGATACGGCCCTAATGGACCAGTTTGAATGCGCGATGCGCGTTCGTCATTTTAATTAGTTCTACATGATCAAATATGGGAGTACACTTGTGTGGGGCGCGGTGGTCTAGTGGTGGCGTCGTTGCCTTGGAGCCGGAAGGTCCGAGGTTCGAATCCACCTCCCCGCGTAAGGACCTTGGGCAAGTCCTTCACTTACAATTGCTCAGCGCTTCGGCGTGAAACTCCGATGCAGTGTCCGCTCTGCATCGGGAGCGCCTCTGAGTAGAGAGAGAGCTTGAAGGGGCGCTATAACAAGTGCACATACATACATACACGGTTCGCGATAGCTGTCGTTGTTGCACAAGGCATAATTATAGGGCTAAGGTATTGTTGTCTTTCCATGTGCTAAAGTTTGAGGTTTCTGAAACTAACACACCGAGTAGACCACCTCGGTAAGTAGACTGATCGCATGGCTCTTTGTTACGGCGTTGCATCATTTGGTTTGAAAGTTAGCTACAGTCTGAAAGCGGTGATGACGTTGCGTTTTGTGCAATTGTTACGTATTAATTGGGCTTTACGATTTCCTTTCGGCTGTTCACGTGATATCGAAATGCAGCTCACCTATTCTTAATTTGCTCTGAGCGTGTTTTTGTTTGGATAACACAGCCACACACGATTTCCTTTCGTCTGTTATCGTTATGTCGAACTGCAGTTTGGATATAGTTGTCAGTTTGTTTTTGTGTGGATAACACATAGCCATTTTGGTAGCATGCCAGAAGCGAGAGAGAGACAATCTGGGACAGATGGCGCTACAACAAAGACCGTGTTTGCGGGGTTCATCATAGTCTTCGGATCTTCGTTTCTGTTCGGTTACAATCTCGGGCTGTTGAATCAACCTTTGAAACACGTCAACTCGTTCTTCAACGAATCCTACATGGAGAGGCGCAATGGAGTGCCACTCGATCCGATGCAGATCACCGTCCTGTCGTCCCTCACAATCGCGGTCATGTTCATCCCAGGGTGCGTTGTGGGTTCCTTTGTGGGAGCGTGGTTGGCTGATGCACTTGGTCGCAAAAGAAGCCTACTGGTGAGTCAAGTATTCATCGTCATCGGAGCTATTCTTTCTGTCATCTGTGTCCCGGCTAAGTTGCCTGAGCTGCTGATGCTGGGTCGGATCTTCATCGGAATCCATGGAGGAATAATCTGCATTACACCGATGTATCTACAGGAGATCGTTCAGCCCAATCTTCGAGGTGCCTTCGGAACATTGCACCAGTTGGGCTACACCGGGGGCATCTTGGTCGGCAGCATCGTCGGCCTTCCACAGCTTCTTGGATCCGAAGACCGGTGGCAGTACCTGATGCTCGTGAACTTAGCCCCGGTCATCGCGTCCTTCGCTTTTTTGCCGATCATTCACGAGTCTCCGCGGTTCTTGATGCTGATCAGGAAGGATGCGGTCGAAGCAAGAGCTTCTCTTGAGTACTACCGGAGGTCGAAGGAAGTGGAGGCTGAGCTGAAGGAGATGGAAGTGGAAGGTCGGGCCATGGAAGCGCTCCATCAACGTACGATCAGAGAGATGTTCAAAAGCGACATACGTAAAGCAATGATCATCTGCTGCATGATGCAGGTATTCTTGCAGTTATCTGGCATGAGCGCCATCTTCTTCTATTCGAGCACCATCTTCATCAACGCCGGCGTCGCATCGGCCGACATTCCCTACGCCGTAATCGGCACCAACGCCATCAGCTTCGTACGATCAATATTCGTCGTACCACTGATGAAGGTGGTCGACAGGCGTAAGCTCCTTCTCTATTCGATAATTGTCATGATTGTCCTTCTAATCTGTCTGGTGGTCTGTCTCCGCTTCCAGCACGATTATCCATTCACGGCCTACATAAGCGTGGTCTGTGTCCTCCTCTACGTCCTCGCATTCGGCTTTGGTCTCGCCCCCATTGCGATTATTGTCTCGTCGGAGTTATTCCGCCAGGACGCCCGGTCCAAGTCAATGGCCGCCGCAGGTATCATCAACTCGATTCTAACTTTTATCATCGCACTGGGTTTCGAACCACTGCAGACAGTTCTGCATTATTATGTTTTTGTTATCTTCATCGGGTGTCTTTGCTTCTCGTTCTTCTTCATCTACTTCCTCCTTCCTGAAACAAAGAATAGAACATTTGATGCAGTGGCCACAGAACTCTCCGGAGGAAGGAACAGAGGTGGGGAACAAACAGTTGCACCAGCCGAAAAAGAACTCCAGACCACATTGAGCGACCAATCTGTTCATCTATGACAATAATTACTGGCTATTTATTTTGTTGATGCCCCTCAAACTGACAAACACATCAGTAGCCTTATAATAAAGGTAAAATATGTAAATATCTACAGTATGGTGGTCAATTTTTATATGGAAAAATATTTCTTTGAATTTTACAATGCACTCCCGTTCAATTTTATGCGAATTAGTGCTAAAAGCACCCAGTAAAATTTTTAAATCAATCAAAAGTAATAAGAGGAAGTAGCTAGTCTCCCACAGCCCAATAAAAAACGCATTGCGATTGAAATTGGCAAATTTTTGCGAAATTTCTAGTATTACTAACTTTTTGCTCTCAACCATGGACTCTTCTTGGAATCAGTGAGTGTATGAGTGCCATGCAAGGCGTTCTTTTCCCCCAAAACTGCTGATTTTCCAATCGCCATCTAACGAATGGAAGGCTGTTTGAACCTCAGAGAGTATGGGATTTGAACCCATGTCTATGCTGGTAGCCTGCCCTTCGTACCGGTGATACCACTCACTTAAACCCATTAATACAACTACTTCACAAGATCATCCTTTGCCATAAAGTTGTTTGTGTATTACGAAGAATACTATTGAACCAATCCAGGAGACTTTTCGACATCAGAGGGCGTTATATGCCTGATCATTGGTGTAAACTGTAAAGGAGACTGCAGGTACATAGCCTAATCATGCTTAAAAGGGTACAGTGCAGAAAGACGTATCCAGCCTACTTCCTAGTTTGGTTGATAGAAAAGGTTTGTGTTCCAAATTTATTATTATTATTATTATTATTATTATTATTATTATTATTATTATTATTATTATTATTATTATAAACTGCGTGTTGCCGGATTCGAAACGTCAGAAACATCGTCAGTGGCCGGAAGTCATCACTGTGTGTTAGCGAAAGATCCCGTGAAGGCCACAGCGTTGAAACGCTGAATAAGAATTGACAGTCTTTGGAATAGAAACGACGTCTCCCTCAGATCGTCAGACGCCTGTGACAGGTGACGACCCAAATTATTATTATTATTATTATTATTATTATTATTATTATTATTATTATTATTATTATTATTATTATTATTATTATTATTATTATTATTATTATTATTATTATTATTATTATTATTATTATTATTATTATGAATGGAATGATGACATAGAGGACTGGTGTGATGACTCACTACAAAAGCTGTTCCACCTGGCCCAGGACAGAGACTATTGGAAAAAGAAGACGAAGTTGACATTGGACACCTACGAGCATACGGTTCATGGCGAATGATGATGATGATGATGATTAAGCTTATTATGAACGCATAATCTTATTGTTCAGCATACTAATAGGCCTATACACTTTGACGTATTCTTAATATTGCGCTTCTGGCAGAATAACTTCAGAGATGCTATCAGCGGAGAAATTGGGCGGGGGAAAGAAATGTCTTTAAAGAACGAGCGATTGATAAAGGAAAAATGGATAGGGCCGTGATGACGTTGCGTTTTGTGCGATTGTTACGTATTGGGCTTTACGATACATTTTTGGCCGTTTTCGTCATAGGCCTATGGCACTTCAGCAGACCTATTCTTAGTTTGCCGTTTCTGCATGGATAACACATAACCACCACGGTAGAATGCCAGAAGCGAGAGAGGGACAATCTGATACAGATGGCCTTAATAGAAATATCGTGTTTGCGGGGTTCATCATAGCGTACGGTTCATCGTTTCAGCACGGTTACAATCATGGGTTATTGAATGAACCTTCGAAACACATCAACTCGTTCTACAACAAAACCTATATGGACCGGAGCAACGGAGTGCCACTCGATCCGATGCAGATCACCGTCCTGTGGTCCCTCACTACGGCGGTCATGTACGTCCCGGGGGGCATTGTGGGTGCCTTCGTTGGCGCGTGGTTGGCTGATGCAATTGGCCGCAAAAGGAGCCTACTTGTGAGTCATGCATTCATAGTAATCGGAGTCATCCTATCGGTCATCTGTGTCCCGGCTAAGTTGCCTGAGCTGCTGATGATGGGTCGGATCTTCATCGGAATAAACTGCGGAATGGGCAACTCCATTGCACCGATGTACCTACAGGAGATAGTTCAGCCAAATCTTCGAGGTGCCTTCGGAGCATTACACCAGCTGGCTACCACGGTGGGCATCTTAGTCGGCAGCATCGTCGGCCTTCCACAACTTCTTGGAGCCGCGGACCGGTGGCAGTACCTGATGCTCGTGGAGATTGGCTCGGTCATCGCGTCCTGCTCTTTTTTGCCGATCATTCACGAGTCTCCGCGGTTCCTGATGCTGGTCAGAAAGGATGCGGTTGCAGCGAGATCGTCCCTGGAGTACTACCGGAAGTCTAAGGAAGTGGACGCTGAGCTGAAGGAGATGGAGGTGGAAGGTCGGGCCATGGAAGCGCTTCATCAACGTACGATCAGGGAGATGTTCAAAAGCGACATACGCACAGCACTGATCATTTGCTGCATGCTTCAGGTGATCAAGCAGTTCTCTGGAATCAACGCCATCTTCTTCTATTCGAGCAGCATCTTCATCAACGCCGGTGTCGCCTCGGCCGACATTCCCTATGCCATCATCGGCACCAACGCTCTCAGCGTCTTTCAAACGATAGGCGTCGTGCCACTGATGAAGGTGACCGGGAGACGTAAGCTACTTCTCATCCCACTTATCGCGATGATTTTCATTCTTATCTGTCTGGTGGTCTGCGTTCACTTCCAACCTGATCATCAGTTCACGGCCTACATCAGCGCTGTCTGCATTCCACTCTACGTCTTCGCAGCCGGCTTCGGTCTCGGCCCCATTCCTTGGATAATCGGGTCGGAGTTATTCCGCCAGGACGCCCGATCCAAGGCAATGGCAGCCGCAATCATCGTCAATCTGCTTGGAACGTTTGTCATCGGACTGGCCTTCGAACCATTGCAGAAGGTTCTGCGTTATTACACTTTCATTATCTTCATCGGTTGTCTTTGCTTCTCGTTCGTCTTCATTTATTTCTTCGTTCCCGAAACGAAGAATAGAACATTTGATGAAGTCGCCGCAGAACTCTCCGGAGGAAGGAACAGAGGTGGAGGCAGAAAGGTGGCGTCTGCGAAAGAAGAGCTACCGACCGCACAGAGCGACCATTCCGTCCACCTCTAACAATAATAATTGCTGGCTGTGTTTCTGCTGGATCAATGGAGTAATAACCACTCACTACAAATGTACCAGAACGAGCAACACGATAAAGTCGGTCCAGCATAATGCTTTCGGACCACCGCAATAATGCATGCCTATGCTAACAGTTACATTAATTTGTGTGCCTGTACATTATCAATTTAAACTGGCACATCGCAATATGACTGCAAGTGTGGTTCGAAACAGCAATTACATAAGTCGATTTTAACTGTCTTGCAGCTTTCTAGGCGTTTGTCTTTCCAACTGTTCATTTTTCAAGCACAACCTAGCGAATTGAATGCTTGCTGGGCATTTGCGAGGGAACGGGAATCGAACACGTGTCCATGATGGTCGCCAGCTCCTCGTTTACCAGTGGGTCACTCACCTAAGTCCAGGCATCATAACTACTTCACAAGTGCATCCGTTATCATGAAATTCTTTAATTTGGTCACAGAATTAGGCCTAAGTCAATGCAGTAGACTTTACTATATCACTGGTGTAATTTAGACATTGTAGCCTGATTATTTATGACTTTTTGCACTGCCAGAATTTTTGACAGCCAGAGAGCAAACATACGTGAACAGTAAGAAACAATTATGCCCGAACAAATTCGGCAAAATTTCTGTTATAGGGTCAACTACCAAGGCAAAGGCTTTTTGCCAGGCATTTGCCATGCCCTTGCGTAGCGCCGCATCTGGTTGTATGTCAGCCCTTCAAGCCAGGTAACTTGCTTCGGATCTAAGGAAATTGACAAGTTTTCGACGCTTTCTTAGACGTCAAAGACTCCTGTGTGCGGATTTTTCAGATTGACTTCTCGGGTTCGCATGGTCCGTAGGCCTACGTATGGGGAAACGTTAGAAGGCGTGACCTGTGACGGTGATCAGTATTTCTCCATCTCAATTATCTGCGTCGAGATCATAGGCCGAAATAGGCGCTATACAAAAGTCTACACATTTATATTTTTCATCACTAGAATTTGAGAGCTGTTGGAACCAAGAGATATGGGATAAATTCAATGAAAACTCCTGCACGCTTCGGGCTTGAACACAGTTATCAAAACCATGCAAGCGGTGATGACGTTGCGTTTCGAGCGATTGTTACGTTTCAAACTGTACGATATCCCACTGGCTGTTCTAGTGATATCGAAATTGCAGTTGGCCTATTTTTAGTTTGCTGTGAGCGAGTTTTTGTGTGTATAACACATAGCCACCCTGGTGGCATGCCAGAAGCGAGAGAGAAACAATCTGGGACAGATGGCGTTAATACAAAGACCGTGTTTGCGGGATTCATCATCGTCTGCGGAACTTCGTTTCTGTTCGGTTACAATCACGGGCTGTTGAATACGCCTTCAAGACACATCAACTCGTTCTACAACGAAACCTACACGGAGAGGCGTAACGGAGTGCCACTCGATCCGATGCAGGTCACCGTCCTGTGGTCTCTCACTACGGCGGTCATGTTCGTCCCAGGGGGTATTGTGGGTGCCTTCGTGGGAGCATGGTTGGCTGATGCACTTGGTCGCAAAAGGAGCCTACTGGTGAGTCAATTATTCGTCGTCATCGGGGCCATTCTTTCTGTCATCTGTGTCCCAGTAAAGATGCCTGAGCTGCTGATGCTGGGTCGGATCTTCGTAGGAATCCATGGAGGAATGATCAACTGCATTACCCCGATGTATCTTCAGGAGATCGTTCAACCGAATCTTCGAGGTGCCTTCGGAACATTGCACCAGTTGGCCAGCACCGGGGGAGGCTTGGTCGGCAGCATCTTCGGCCTTCCACAAATTCTTGGAGCCGAGGACCGGTGGCAGTACCTGATGCTGATGAACATAGCGCCAGTCATTGCGTCCTGCGTTTTTTTGCCTTCCATTCACGAATCTCCGCGGTTCTTGATGCTGGTCAGAAAGGATGCGGTCGGAGCGAGAGCGTCTCTTGAGTACTACCGGAAATCGAAGGAAGTGGACGCTGAGCTGAACGAGATGGAGGTGGAAGGTCGGGCCATGGAAGCGATCCATCAACGTACGATCAGGGAGATGTTCAAAAGCGACATACGTAAAGCACTGTTCATTTGCTGCATGATTCAGGTAATCAGGCAGTTCTCTGGCATTAACGCCATTATGTTCTACTCGAGCAGCATCTTCATCAACGCCGGCGTCGCCTCGGCCGACGTTCCGTATGCCATAATCGGCACCAACGCTATCAGCTTCGTACGAACAATCGGTGTCGTGCCACTGATGAAGGTGGCCGACAGACGAAAGCTGCTTCTGTATCCGATAATTGTCATGATTGTCCTTCTAATCTGTCTGGTGGTCTGTCTCCGCTTCCAGCGCGATTATCCGTTCACGGCCTACATCAGCGTGGTCTGTATCCTCCTCTTCGTCTTCGCATTCGGCTTCGGCCTCGGCCCCATTCCGTGGATAGTCGGGTCGGAGTTATTCCGCCAGGATGCCCGGTCCAAGGCCATGGCCGCCGGAGCCATCGTTAATCCGATTCTAACGTTTGTCATCGCACTGGGTTTCGAACCAGTGCAGAAGGTTCTCCATTATTACACTTTCATTATCTTCATCGGAAGTCTTTGCTTCTCGTTCTTCTTCATCTACTTCCTCCTTCCTGAAACGAAGAATAGAACATTTGATGAAGTCGCCACAGAACTCTCCGGAGGAAGGAACGGAGGTGGAGGACAAAAAGTTGCACCAGCAGCAGAAGACCTACAGACCACAAAGAACGACCAATCTGTTCATCTATAGTAATAATTTATGGCTATGTATCTGATGGATCATTGGAGTAATAGGCTAATAGCCACTCGCACCACATGAACCAGATCGCTACGGCAAAGTTTGTTTAATAAAATACATGCGTGCCACGATGAGACATATGGCGACGGATATTGTCCTGTTCCTGTATGCTGCCAATTTAAACTGACACTTCGCTAACGTCACTGCATGTGTAGTAAGAACCAGCAATTACAAGAGTCGATTTTTATCTTTGCATGGATGCAAACCGTTGGTTTTTCAAAATTCACCTAACGAATGGAATTCTGGTTTGACCTTTTTGCAGGGAAAGGAATTGATTCCGTTTCCATGCTGCATGGTCGCCTGCCCTTCATATAACCTACCGGAGTGTCTCCGATCACCTAAACCCATGCATAGAAACTATTTCTCCGTTATCATGAGACTGTTTAATAATTAGCACACAGAATTACATGTAAGTCGGTGCAGTTGACTTGAGTACATTATTGAGTTGTAGTTCAGTGGTGGAAATTTGACTTTGTAGCCTAGTGATACTGGTCTAGTTAGCTACACCGGTAAGCGAGAGCGTACTGCGGTTCAAGCCCCGGGCCTGGAGTTGACATTCAGAGATTTAGATATCTCGGGCCAGCACGCATGGGACACGGTGGCGCAAGCTGTTGCGGAGACCATGGGCAAGTTGCTTACCCATCGTTGTCTGTGGGGAAGGCAATGGGAAACCACTTCACTCCTCTCAGCTCCAGGTGGCGCAAGCCATAGGACCTGCCTTCGGGCAGAGAACCATCATCAACATCATCAGCCTAGTGATGTACAAAATACAACCTACTTGGTGATTTGATTGCATCAAGTGTTTGCTTGTCTGTTGATCATACCCATAATCTTCCTTCAAGTATTCATCTTTTAAATATTTGTTATGGATCGAATGAGTATTGTAGTTGAAGGCTTGTAGCTATAGACATAGGCTTACTTCGTTTTCGGCATAAGAGACATAAATATCTACAGGCAATCCTATATCAAATGCACGTGGGACCCGTAAACTCAACGTATATTTCAAGAGTAGGCCTATAATTTATTAATTCTCAGATTACCAGGATCTCACTGTGATGGGGAAGCGCCGCGCCTCGATCAATGTCGTCATGTATATATCCTGCCTTGGGTACCCAGCGTTGACTGGAAAATTTCTGTTCGTCGTCCCATCCAGCCCCAACCCTGCGGGTCGAAGTGTGGGTACATCACACAGCGCCGCCTCTTAGAGGTAACCAGCGTTTCCGGGTAAATGTCAGGTTGTTAATCGCTCTCAGCACGGGAACTCCGGAGAAAAAAAAACTTATAAAGAAAAACTGGTTAATTAGTTCAACCATTAGTTAGGATAGTGGACGGTCATTCAAAAGTAGGAACCAAATATTGCATACGCACAATGTTGAATAAGAACTACGGATCGCACTGTATAGCATTTTTGGTATATAATTTTAATTCACCCGAATTAATTTCGGAATTATTTCATTGACGCGCATACACGTTTTTTCAATCCGACTTCTATTTGGCTAACAAATTTTTTTCATCTACCAGTTAGTCAAAGATTCGTTTCATCAGTCCAGTTTCTATTTAAGTATAGCAACAATTGCTTTATTTATCCAACTCCCACTTAAATAACAATTATTTTTCATCAATCCAACTTCAATTTAAGCATGAATATTTTCATGGATCAATTTCATTAACATGATTTTGTGTCAATTCGACTTGATGACTTTATTGTGCACGTTGCGAATACATTACCGCTTAAATAAATTCGAAGTTAATTCGGGTGAATTAAAATTATATGCCTCATTTTTTTACTGCAGCAGGCTGGTTATAGGACTGCGATATTAATTTGTGAAGGGTTTCTGAAACACCCAGCAGAACATGCCGGTCAGTACACGAAAACCTTGTAATGGCGTTGCACCGAGCGTTGCCCGGGATGCAGTGAGCTGCATACAGTATGCAAGAGGTGATGACGTAACGTTTTGAGCGATTGTTACGTATTGGGCTTTACGATTTCCTTTGGGCTGTTCTCGGCGACTTCATCTAAATTGAAGTTGGCCTATTCTTAGTTTGCTGTGAGCGAGTTTTTGTGTGGATGACAAATATCCATTTTTTTAGCATGCCAGAAGCGAGAGAGGGAGAATCTGAAACCGATGGCGTTAATAGAAACATCGTGTTTGCGGGGTTCATCATAGTCTTCGGATCTTCGTTTCAATTTGGTTATAATTTCGGGTTATTGAATCAACCTTCGAAACACATCAACACGTTCTACAACGAATCCTACACGGAGAGGCGCAACGGAGTGCCATTCGATCCGATGCACATCACCGTCCTGTGGTCTCTCACTACGGCGGTCATGTTCGTCCCAGGAGGCATTCTGGGTTCCTTCGTGGGCGCGTGGTTGGCTGATACACTTGGTCGCAAAAGGAGCCTACTGGTGAGTCAAGTATTCATCGTCATCGGAGCTATTCTTTCTGCCATCTGTGTCCCGGCTAAGTTGCCTGAGCTGCTGATGCTGAGTCGGATATTCGTCGGAATCCAGAGTGGCATAATCAACTGCATTACACCGATGTATCTTCAGGAGATCGTTCAACCGAATCTTCGAGGTGCCTTCGGAACATTACATCAGCTGGCTAACGTCGGTGGCGACTTATTCGGCGTCACCTTCGGCCTTCCACAGCTTCTCGGATCCGAGGACCGGTGGCAATACCTGATGCTCCTGGAGATGGCCCCAGTCATCGCGTGCTGCGCTTTTCTGCCGTTCATTCACGAGTCTCCGAGGTTCTTGATGCTGGTCAGAAAGGATGTGGTCGGAGCGAGAGCGTCTCTTGAGTACTACCGGAAATCGAAGGAAGTGGACGCTGAGCTAAACGAGATGGACGAGGAAGGTCGAGCCATGGAAGCGCACCATCAACGCACGATCAGAGAGATGTTCAAAAGCGACTTACGTAAAGCAATGATTATCTGCTGCATGCTTCAGGTAATCAAGCAGTTTTCTGGTCTCAACGCCATCTTCTTCTATTCGAACAGCATCTACATCAACGCTGGCGTCGCCTCGGCCGACGTTCCCTATGCCATCATCGGTACCAACGCCCTCGCGGTCGTACGAACGATTGGCGTCGTGCCACTGATGAAGGTTTGTGGCAGACGTAAGCTCCTTCTCTATCCGATGATCCCCATGATTGTCTCTCTAATCATTCTGGTGATCTGTCTCCATTTGCAGCACGATTATCAGTTCACGATCTACATCAGCATTGTTAGCATCCTCATCTTCGTCTTCGCATCCGGTTTCGGCCTCGGCTCCATTCCGTGGATAGTCGGGTCGGAGTTATTCCGCCAGGACGCCCGGTCCAAGGCAATGGCCGCCGGAGCTATCGTTAACACGTCTCTAACATTTGTCATCGCACTGGGTTTCGAACCAGTTCAGAAGGTTCTGCATTATTACACATTCATTATCTTCATCGTGTGTCTTTGCTTCTCGTTCGCTTTCATTTACTTCTTCGTTCCGGAAACGAAGAACAGAACTTTTCATGAGGTTGCTGCAGAACTCTCTGGAGACAAGAAGAAAGACGGAGAACGAAAAGTGGCACCGGCGAAAGAAGAGCTCCAAGTGGCACCGGCGAAAGAAGAGCTTCAAGTGGCACCGGCGAAAGAAGAGCTCAAGACCACACAGAGCGACCAATCTGTTCATTTATAACAATAATTATTGCATCTACTGGATCAATAGAGTAATAGTCTCTCACTTCAAACGAACAAGAACTAGTGGCAAGACGAAGTAGGTCTAGCATTATGCCGACGGAAAGACCAGTTCCTGTATGTTATTCTTCTTCGCGTATGCTACTGCTCCAGGTCTTGTCGGAGCGTGGACCGGGATTCGGATTAATTCGGTCAGCTGGTGGCATCCTTAGTTTCCCCGAAGGTACTCACAGGGAGGGCGCCCCTGTATTGACCCAGGCTTCGTGAACGCGGATGCCATCCTCCCCATGTTATTAATTTAAATTGACACATTTTTTCCTTGGAGCATATCAAACACAACCTTTACACAGTGCAACTTAACTAGACAACGTGTTCATACTGTCTGACAAACATATTAATATAACACATTTGAAAGGAAAATTATCAGAAGCACATTTCATTGTATCAACCAGGAAAGGGGAAGACCCAGAAGGGGCACTAGACCCGCTGGGGAGGGACCACTCTATAGCTCAGCTTAATGTTAGTTGTTAGAAACAGAACATAGTAACTATGCTGGTAATACTGAAGATGATAATAACTCGACATTTTATAGAACAACATGCAAGCCTATGAGACAAGCTAGATGCATTCAATCACGCTCCCTTAGATAAAAGATGGTCTCTCCAGCGCTTCTTGAACTGCGAGTATGTAGGTAAAGACTGGACAGTGGATACTTATGGGTATTGCATTCCAAACTTTTGGTCCACTGCAATATATTGAGAATCTACGATAATTTGTACGTGCATAAGACACACTCAGACCCTTGCTCACTGTTGTGTTATGGTCATGCATATCAACAATTCTGGTAAAAGAGTTTGAGAAAACTTCGGGTAGCATACCCTTTACAAACTTATACATAAAATTGCATCGCAGTGTTACTGCACGTGTAGTATGAACCAGCAATTACAAGAGTCGATTTTAAATGAATGGAGGCCAACTCCTCATTTTTCAAAATTCACCTAGCGAATGGAATTCTGGTTTGACCCTTTTGCAGGGAAAGGAATTGAATCCGTTTCCATGCTGCATGGTCGCCTGCCCTTCATATAACCTACCGGAGTGTTTCCGATCACCTAAACCTATGCATCGAAACCATTACACAAGTGCATCTCCGTTATCATGAAACTGTTTAATAACTAGGACACAGAATTAAGTCAGTGCAGTAGACTTGAGTAAATTATCGAGTTGTAGTCGAGTAGGGTGACCACTGACCATCCATATCGTCGCAGATCATTTCGTCGCAGATCATTTCGTCGCAGTCATATAGTCGTAAATTATTTGGTCGCGAGTCAATTGGTCGTCCTCTATATCGTCGCAGACAACTAATCGCAATCATTTGGTCGTATTGGTCGCAAATTTCGTCGTAAGGAGCGTCTGTCACAGCAGACTTCGAGTCGACGTATATAAACCCAACAATACAAGGTACACCTAATAATCGCAACAATGTGTCGACGTATGTAAACCTAAAAATACAAGGTACACCTAGTAGCCTAATCGCAACAATGTCGAAGTTAACGTTTGTTACGAGTAGCCGAGAAAAACAGAAGACAGTCTATGAGGGTTATATTTATACAAAGGAGATAGAAGTGAGCGGGAAGACATACTGGTGACGTGAAATAAGAACGTGTAATGCACGAATACATAGTACGGGAGACGTGGTTGTGAAACTACCAACATTGCACAAATAGGCTATCACCTGTTTTTAAAATTAGCTTTACGTGACCATGAATTTCATAAAATGTCAGTTTTTAAATTAGTTTTGCATGATGAGAATTTTTGAAGTACTACTAAAGATATATAATACGAAATAAACTGTGACAATATTATTTGACGACGACATGAAAAACGACGGACTGAATAGGCCTACGACGATTTGCATTCGACGAATTATGTTGCGACGATTTCATTAACGACGATGTAAATTGCGACGAATTGATTACGACGAGATCATTTACGACCAAATGATAGGGAACCGTTGAATAGTGGTAATTGGACTTTTTAAAACTTAGTTATGTAGACAAGGGCACCGCGCTGAAAAAGTATGCACAATAACCCTACTTGGTGATTTGATTGCATCAAGTGTTTGCTTGTCTGTTGATCATACAGCGCCGCTGCTCTCTCCGCTCAGCTGCACAAGTGGAACTTAATTAGGCCTACTATAATTGTTCCCCGCTCACGGACTGCAATCAGGCACCACCGTGCTTTCTCCGTGGCTTTCCTTACGACCTGGAATGAGCTCCTTGTTATTCTTCGTCAAATACTTTTTGGTCTTTCTGCCTCAATTCTTTCTCTTCTTAAGACTTTTTTATTCGACCGGGATTGGATTCAATGGATTGGGAGCGCTCCTGAGTAGCTGACCTTGAAGGAGCGCTATATCAAATTACCAGTAAATAAATAAATAAATAAATACACGTAATCTTCCTCTACGTATAAATCTTAGCTGAAGGCTTGTAGCTATAGACATAAATTCGTTTTCGGCATATAGCTCTAGGAATTAGATGCCAACGAGACCGTTGAGACCGAGACCAAAGCGAAATCTCATTCACTACACCCCAATATTGAGACGAGACTAAGACGGTCACCTTGAAGCACGAACCGAGACCGAGATCGAAGACTTGTGGCTCTGAGACCAGACCGAAACTGAGATTTTGTGGGATTAAATTTTGGAAGACCTCGTAATGATTTTCAGCTCTTTCATGCTTTTCTTTGTATACAGGCCATTCTATTTATGACCAATAACAAAAAGTTACCCATTATTTACTCAATTTACATGCAGGCCTACATGGCTACAATAACACCCCAAGCGCCTCTGCGCAAGTGTACTTGTAAATAAATGTAAGCGCAGATAGCGACCGTGTGACCTCTATTAGCCTATATATGCCTCATATATGCCTCATTGTCAATTAATATTTAAGAGTTTTGCAGATTGAGGTTCGCCTCCCGATTGTGGATTCTTCACATAACTAATTCTCAGATTCGCACGTTCTGCACATGCGAGGACCTGAAAAGACGTTCTGCCTATTCAAAGATGTAGGGGCGGTGATCAGGATATCCCCAGGTCAATCAACAAGGTCGAAATCGTAGGCTTAAACAGGCGCTTTACAAAGTCCGCTCTATTGGTCGCATAAGGGGACTACTGGTGAGTCAAGTATTCATCGTCATAGGAATCATTCTTTCTGTCAGGTGTGTCCCAACAAAATGGCCGGAACTGCTGATGCTGGATCGGATCTTCATCGGAATCCAGGGCGGAATATCGTTCAGCAGAATCTTCGAGGTGCCTTCGGAACATTGAGCCAGCTGCCAAATAACGTAGGCAGCATAGTCGCCAGCATCTTCGGCCTTCCACAGCTTCTTGGAGCCGAGGACCGGTTTCAGTACCTGATGCTCCTGGAGATGGCCCCGGTCGTCGCGTCAATATCTCACTGGGAGAGGAAGGAGGCGCGCCCCAATGTCGTCATGTAGGCTTATATTCTGTCTTGGTACCCAGCGTTGACTATTAAATTTCTGTTCGTCTTCCTGTATACCACATTACCCATGCATTGCAACCCCAGCCCTGCGGGTCGAAGTGTGGGCACATCACAAAGCGCCACCTCTCGGAGGTATAACCAGCGTTTCCCGGTAAATTTCGGGTTAATATGCGCCCTCAGCTCGGAAACTCCGGTGAAAAAAAAGACATAATATACAGAAAAACCGGTTAATTAGTTAAACCATTAGTGAAGACTGCGGACGGTCATGTCAAAGGTAGGAGCCACATATTGTTTACGCGCGATGTTGAATAAGAACTACGGATCGCTCTGTCTGTCGTTTTTTTTACTACACCAGGGCTGATTATATTATAGGACTACGATATTAACTTGTGAAAGGTTTCTGAAACACCCAGCAGAACATGCCGGTCAGTACACGGAAACCTTGTAATGGCGTTGCACCGAGCGTTGACCGGGCTTTAACAGTGAGCTGCATAGAGTATGCAAGCGGTGATGACGTAACGTTTCGAGCGATTGTTACGTATTTAGCCTATGCTTTACGATTTCCTTTTGCTGATCTCGTGATATCGAAATGCAGTTGGCCTATTCTTAGTTTGTTGTGAGCATGTTTTTGTGTAGATAACACATAGCCATTTTGGTAGCATGCCAGAAGCGAGAGAGGGACAATCTGGGACTGATGGCGTTAATAGAACCATTGTGTTTGCGGGGTTCATCATAGTCTTCGGATCTTCGTTTCAATTTGGTTATAATTTCGGGTTGTTGAATCAACCTTCGAAACACGTCAACACGTTCTACAACGAATCCTACACGGAGAGGCGCAACGGAGTGCCATTCGATCCGATGCAGATCACCGTCCTGTGGTCACTCACGACGGCGGTCATGTTCGTCCCAGGAGGGGTAGTGGGTGCCTTCGTTGGCGCGTGGTTGGCTGATGCAATTGGTCGGAAAAAGGGCCTACTGGTGAGTCAAGTGTTCATCGTCATCGGAGCTATTCTTTCTGCCATCTGTGTCCCGGCTAAGTTGCCTGAGCTGCTGATGCTGAGTCGGATATTCGTCGGAATCCAGAGTGGCATAATCAACTGCATTACACCGATGTATCTACAGGAGATCGTTCAGCCGAATCTTCGAGGTTCCTTCGGAACATTGCATCAGCTGGCTAACACCGCGGGCAACTTAGTCGGCAGCATCTTCGGCCTTCCACAACTTCTTGGAGCCGAGGACCGGTGGCAATACTTGATGCTCCTGGAGATGGCTCCAGTCATCGCGTGCAGCGCTTTTCTGCCGTTCATTCACGAGTCTCCGAGGTTCTTGATGCTGGTCAGAAAGGATGCGATCGGAGCGAGAGCGTCTCTTGAGTTCTACCGGAAGTCGAAGGAAGTGGACGCTGAGCTGAAGGAGATGGAGGTGGAAGGTCGGGCCATGGAAGCGCTCCATCAACGCACGATCAGAGAGATGTTCAAAAGCGACATACGTAAAGCAATGATCATCTGCTGCATGCTTCAGGTAATCAAGCAGTTTTCTGGTCTCAACGCCATTTTGTTCTATTCAAGCAGTATCTTCATCAATGCCGGCGTCGCCTCGGCCGACATTCCCTACGCCATCATCGGCACCAACATCCTCGCGGTCGTACGAACGATTGTCGTCGTGCCACTGATGAAGGTGGCCGAAAGACGTAAGCTCCTTCTCTATCCGATGATACCCATGATTGTCGCTCTAATCTGTCTGGTTGTCTGTCTCCATTTTGAGCAAGATTATCAGTTCACGGCATACATCAGCGTTGTCTGCATGCTCGTCTTCGTCTTCGCAGGCGGTTTCGGCCTCGGCCCCATTCCGTGGATGGTCGGGTCGGAGCTATTCCGCCAGGATGCCCGGTCCAAGGCCATGGCCGCCGGAGCCATCATCAACCCGTTTCTAACGTTCGTCATCGCACTGGGTTTCGAACCACTGCAGAAAGTTCTGCATTATTATGTTTTTGTTATCTTCATCGGGTGTCTTTGCTTCTCCTCCGTTTTCATCTACTTCTTCGTTCCGGAAACGAAGAACAGAACATTTCATGAGGTTGCTGCAGAACTATCTGGAGACAAGAACAGAGCTGAGGAACAAATGGTGGCGCCAGCAGAAGAAAAAGTCCTCCAGACTACATTGAGCGACCAATCTGTACATTTATAACAATAATTATTGCCTACGTATCTGCTGGATCAATGGATTAATAGCCACCCACTCCAAACGTGCAACAACGAGCGAATGACAAAGTCGGCCTAGCATAATACGTAAGGGCCATTACGAGCCCTATGCCGACGGATATATTAATTACGGTTACTGTATGTTATTAATTTAAATTGACACTAGTCTTCGCAGTGTTACTGCATGTGCAGTATGAACCAGCAATTACAAGAGTCGATTTTAACTGTATGGAGGCCATGCAATGGGCCATGCAATGGGCTATTCTGTCCAACGGCTCATTTCTAAAAAAAATCACTTATATCGAATGGAAAGCTGGTTTGACCTTTTTGCAGGGAATGGAGTTGACCCCGCGTCCATGCTGGTCGCCTGCCCTTCATACCGGAGTGTCACCGATCATCTGAACCTATGCATAAGAAACTATTTCACAAGTGCATCTGTTATCATGAACCTATTTAGTAATTGGGACACATCATTAAGTCAGTGCAGTAGACTTGAGTAAACTATCGAGTTGTAGTTGAGTGGTGGTAATTGGACTTTTTAAAGCTGAGATATGTGGAAAAGTATGCAGAATACACCCTACTTGGGGATTTGATTGCATCAAGTGTTTGCTTGTCTGTTGATCATACAGCGCCGCTGCTCTTTACGCTCATCTGCTCAAGCGGAACTTATTGTCCCCCGCTCACGGACTGCAACCAGGCAGCGCCGTGCTTTCTCCGTGGCTGGCCCTACGACTTGGAATGAGCTCCTTGTTATTCTTCGTCAAATACCTATTGGTCTAAATTCCTTGTCTTTTAAGACTGTTTTATTCGACCGGGATTGGACTGGGAGAGCTGCTGAGTAGCTAACCTTGAAGGAGCGCTATATCAAATTGCCAGTAAATGAATAAATGCACGTAATCTTCCTGTACGTATAAATCTTTTTAAAAAATTTCATATCAAAGAGAACTATACTTGAAGGCTTGAGGCTATAAACATAACTTCTTTTCGGCATATAGCTCTAGGCAGTAGATGCCGACGAGACCTTTGAGACCGAGACCAAATCAAAACCTCAGCCACTACATCCCAATATAGAGACGAGACTAAGACGGTCACCTTGAAGCATGAACCGAGACCGAGATCGAACCAGTTGTCGGTGAACCAGTTGTCGTGAACCAGTTGTTGTGAACCAGTTGTCCGTGAACCAGTTGTCGTGGAGCCGGACTTGGTTGGTTGGACTTATACCGCTCGGACGCCCGGTAGAAGGATATATGGACACCGGTGTAAAGGTTTCAGATTACCCCCTCCTAAACATTACCCCCCCTGAAAACTGTAAATTGCATCAATCATCGCATTTATTGCCCTAAAAATATCATAAAAATCATCCCGCTTCTTGTTTTGCTCTGAAGATTTTCATCCGTCTTCCCACTTCGTGGTTTGTTATCAATATTTTCATCTGTAACTAAAATACTAATAGCCGCTGAAGTTTACACGTAGAAAATGGCTTCGAGGCTATTATTTTTTTCCGATCAAAATATTGATGGCAAACCACGAAGTGGGATGACGGATGGAAATCTTCAGACCAAAACAAGAAGCTGGATGATTTTTCTGATTTTTTAGTGCAATAAATGCGGTGATTGATGCAAATCTAGTTTCCGGGGGTAATCTGAAACCGGTTTACAGATTGGTCTCTGCTTCTCCTCCGTTTTCATTTACTTCTTTGTTCCGGAAACGAAAAACAGAAAATATTTATAACAAACCAAACCACGAAGTGGGATGACGGATGAAAATCCTTTGACCAAAACAAGAAGCGGGATGATTTTTCCGATATTTTTAGTACAATAAATGCGATGATTCATGCAAATTACAGTTTGTAGGGGGGGGGGGGTAATGTTTAGGAGGGGTAATTTGAAACCTTTACACCGGATCAATCTTCAAGCGCTTCTAACGTTTGTCATCGCACTGGGTTTGGAAGCAGTGCAGAAGGTTCTGCATTACGACTCATTCATTGTCCTCATCGGGTTTCTTTTATGCACGTTCTTCTTCGTATCCTTCCTTCGGTCAAAGTGGGCCACACCACCCAGCGCCACGTCTTAGAGTTAACCAGCGTTTCCCGGTAAATTTCTCGTTGGTATGCGCTCTCGTGTAGCACGGAAACTCCGGAGAAAGCAAGACTGGAAGAGAAAAGCGCGTCAATTAATTTGGACATTAGTGAGGGCACATCCCGGCGGAATGTCATTTCAAAAGGAGGAACCAAATATTGCATGCGCACGATGTTGAGTAGCCTAGGCCTATGAGCAGTCCTAGACCAGGGAAGGAAAATACGATTAACAGAACGCAGTGGGCGAAATTACAACTGGAATAACGGTAATTTGCATATCGTTTTAGATATAGGCTTATTTTAACTCTCGGATTAGGTTACCAAGATTTCAATATGCAAAGGGATGTGACGCTACTGGACCAGTTTGAACGCGCGTTCGTTATTTACTTATGTTTAATGATTTCTTCGCAGGCCCTATTGCCCATAATTATAAAAGGACTACGGATCGCAATGTGTGTCACTTTCTGTAAGTTACAGAAACCCTACACAATGTGATCTTAGTCAGACTGTAACTAACACACAGCAGAACATTTCCGTCAGTACACGAATTGACGTTGCACCCAACGTTGACCGGTCTTGAACAGTGGCATAGGCTATCTACAGTATAATTATTCATGCGGTGATGACGTTGCGTTTTGAGCGATTGTTACGTAGGCTACTGTACTTTATGATTTCCTTTCGGCTGTTCACGTGATATCGAAATGCAGTTGACCTATTCATAGTTTATGTGTCCGTGTTTTTTGTGTGGATAACGCTATAGCCATTTTGATAGCATGCCAGAAGCGAGAGCGGGACAATCCGGGACTGGTGGCCTTAATAGAAACATCGTGTTTGCGGGGTTCATCATAGTCTTCGGATCTTCGTTTCAATTTGGTTATAATTTCGGGTTGTTGAATCAACCATCGAAACACATCAACACGTTCTACAATGAATCCTACACGGAGAGGCGCAACGGAGTGCCATTCGATCCGATGCAGATCACCGTCCTGTGGTCCCTTACTACGGCGGTCATGTTCGTCCCAGGAGGCTTAGTGGGTGCCTTCGTGGGCGCGTGCTTGGCTGATGCACTTGGTCGCAAAAGAAGCCTACTGGTGAGTCAAGTATTCATCGTCATCGGAGCTATTCTTTCTGCCGTCTGTGTCCCTGCTAAGTTGCCTGAACTGCTGATGCTGAGTCGGATATTTGTCGGAATCCAAAGTGGCATAATCAACTGCATTACACCGATGTACCTACAGGAGATCGTTCAGCCGAATCTTCGAGGTGCCTTCGGAACATTACACCAGCTGGCTAACACCGCGGGCAACTTAGTCGGCAGCATCTTCGGCCTTCCACAACTTCTTGGAGCCGAGGATCGGTGGCAGTACCTGATGCTCTTGGAGATGGTCCCGGTCATCGCGTCCAGCGCTTTTCTGCCGTTCATTCACGAGTCTCCGCGGTACTTGATGCTGGTCAGAAAGGATGCGGTCGAAGCGAGAGCGTCTCTTGAGTACTACCGGAAATCGAAGGAAGTTGACGCTGAGCTGAACGAGATGGAGGTGGAAGGTCGGGCCATGAAAGCGCTCCATCAACGTACGATCAGGGAGATGTTCAAAAGCGACATACGTAAAGCAATGATCATCTGCTGCATGCTTCAGGTAATCAAGCAGTTTTCTGGTCTCAACGCCATTGTGTTCTACTCGAGGAGCATCTTCATCAACGCCGGCGTCGCCTCCGCCGACGTTCCCTATGCCATCATTGGCACCAACGTCCTCGGCGTTTTACGAACTATCGGCGTCGTGCCACTGATGAGGGTGGCTGAAAGACGTAAGCTCCTTCTCTATCCGATGATACCCATGATTGTCTCTCTAACTTGTCTGGTGGTCTGTCTCCGCTTCCAGCACGATTATCCGTTCACGGCCTACATCAGCGTGGTCTGCATCGTCGTCTTCGTCTTCGCATCCGGCTTTGGTCTCGGCCCCATTCCGTGGATAGTCGGGTCGGAGTTATTCCGCCAGGACGCCCGGTCCAAGGCAATGGCCGCCGGAGCCATCATCAATCCGATTCTAACGTTCGTCATCGCACTGGGTTTCGAACCACTGCAGGAGGTTCTGTATTATTACACATTCATTATCTTCATCGCGTGTCTCTGCTTCTCCTCCGTTTTCATTTACTTCTTTGTTCCGGAAACGAAAAACAGAACATTTCATGAGATTGCCACAGAACTCTCCGGAGGAAGGATCAGTGGTGGAGTACGAAAAGTGGCGCCAGCAGAAGAAAAAGTCCTCCAGACCACATTGAGCGACCAATCTGTTCATCTATAACAATAATTGTTGCATATGTATCTGCTGGGTCAGTGGAGTAATAACCACTTGCTCGAAACGAACAAGAACGAGCTGTACGAAAAAGTCGGTCTAGCATAATACCTACGGGTCATGACGGATATATACCTGTTCTTGTGTGTTATCATTTATCAATAAAATTTAAACTGGCACACGGCAACACTATGGCTGCGGGTGTATTGCGAACTCGCAATTAAAGGCGTGAATTTAACGGTATGTCTGCCACGCAAGGCGTTCGTCTGTCCGACTGCTTATATTTCAACCGCTGTCTAGCGAACTGAAGGCTAATTGGACCTTTCGTAGTAGGCCTATATGGAAATTAAAAGCGTGTCCTTACGTGGTCGCCTGCCTTTCGTTCCAGAGTGTTGCCACTCAACTAAACCGGTGCGTGCATCAAAACTATTGCACAAGTGAATCCCTTATCATGAAACTGTTTAATAATTAGAACACAGAATTATGTCAATGCAGTAGACTAGACTACATCAGAAGTATCTATAGTCAGTGGTGGAAATTAGAACTTTCTAGCCTAAATAATAATTATGATATAAAAGTGTACCACGTAGAAAGACGTACATGATTACATGTATAGTTGTATACGGCCTATACTCGCCGATTTGTATGCATCCATCATCATGACTTCTTCTTCTTTCTGCTCTTCCATCAGTTTCCTGACGATGAGGCTCTTATGAAGTGTTACTTCATCTTCATATAGGGTTTCTTGGCCGCTTTGTCAGGTGATGACCAGTTCTATCCTGACAAGATAAGGAGGCCGATGGGTCTTGGTTGACCTCGTTCACCCTGAGGTGTCCTTCCAACACCTGCCGCCTGCGTTGGCCAGTCGTTCCGACTCGTTCGGGGTTCATGGTGAGCCTGTCCGCCTCGCGTAGCGCCCTAGGATGTACTTTGGTATGAACCTTCGCCTCTGACGGCATAGCCTCACCATGAATTCCCTTTCTTGACTGTTCACCCCCCGACCACGATGAGGTGCAGGTCGAACATGACACTGTTTAATAATTAGGTCACAGGCTACTTGTCTGTTATCAGCACCCATAGGCTAAACTTCCTTTTAAAATGAATTGAATGTTTTACATGTAATTTATAGA
This sequence comes from Lumbricus rubellus, assembly GCA_945859605.1. NCBI lineage: Eukaryota > Metazoa > Annelida > Clitellata > Crassiclitellata > Lumbricidae > Lumbricus > Lumbricus rubellus. The sequence continues at coordinate 27,635,938 of OX243817.1, read as the reverse complement.
TCGACACGTCCTGGTTAGCATTTTCCCACTGAGTCCATAGGCCGTACTGTCTTCGTCCTCACAGTATCGAACTCTCGTCTGTCAAGTTGCAATGCTTCTTAGCGTGCGAGAATCGTTCAAACGCTAGCCTAGTTATTCCTACTGTTATTGTTATTGTGAATCTGGTGTTGTTTTGGAGGAGGCGTTTTAGAAACGCTCCGATACGATACGATATTATTGATAATTATTATTGTCATTTTTTTCTTACCCTGCGATCATACTTACTTACGCTTCGGCCAGAGCGATGTGACATAAAGAAAATGAGGTCGAAAATGACGACAGGAGTTTAGTGAAACCCCTCGCGTGTTTACGGCCAGATGTGTTGGAAAAATGGCGTCTTATCGCATCTAAATTTAAAATAGTCTTAACTCGGGAAGGAGTAAGATTTTTTGATCGCGAAACCGCCCCATCTCCATGTTTGTTCTCGGGTGCTAGCAAGTACATGTAGGCTTATTCGTGTAAAATTTGGGAGCAATCGGTCGATCGGATCAGCAGTTTTGTGGAACATACCCAGCCAATTAGTTAGTTTGGCTACACATTTCTTCTTTATACAGGATTATAGGCCTAGATAGATTACCAAGATCTCGTTGGGAAAGAGAAGTGACGCTACGGTAGCCCATTTGAATGCGCCCGTTCTGTAAATTAGCTCTAGGCTTCCACCTGCATGTCGTCATATTATTATCTGAGGTATCACCGTATCGGCCTTTCTCGGAAACTTCGGGTTGAATTGCTCTCAGCACGGAAACGCCGGTAGAAAAGAAATCCGTTTTAAAATGAGAGACTGATAAAGAAAAAACGGATTAGTTCGCTTAGTCATTTGCGAGGAAGATAGGTCATTCCAAAAACGGGAGCCAACCAAAGCACACAAGCGTGCGGTGTTAGGCAAGATCACGCGTAGTTATGGGAAGGAAACAAGCAAACAACGATCTACAGAACGCAGTGTGCATAGATTAAAACTCGAGTAACCTAGGCTAGGCTAGCGGTAATTTGCATAGGCTACAGTTTGAGAGATATTGTATTGTATTGTATTGTATTTAAACATTCATAAAGCGCCTCTAGTAGGGTGAACCGTTCAGAGGCGCTCCCAGTGCGCAAGGCCCAGCGAGAAGAAACAGGTTTTGAGAAGAGACAAAGCAGAGGAGAGACTACCAGAAAGAAGTGTAGAGCGAACAGAAGGAGAAAGGGCATTCCAAAGAGAAGGACCAATTGAGACAAATGATCGAGACTGAGCCATAACAGTTCTAGACCGAGGAACCAAGAGGTCAAATCTGTTGGATGAACGAAGTGGACGGTGGGAGGAAGCTGAGTGAGGACGAAGTAAAACATTAGTGAGATATTTTTGGGCAAGACCCCGTTGAGCCTTTATGATCAGAGTGAGGATCTTAAATTGTGTGCGAGCACGGAGAGGAAGCCAGTGAAGTTCATGAAACATAAAGGTAGAGATGTGAGAGTACTTGGGAAGGCGGGCAATCAATCTAGCAGCTGAGTTGAGAACCGACTGAATCGGTGAAAGACGAACTTTAGGAAGACCAATGAGGAGAGCATTGCAATATAGTCAATTCGTGAACATATAAAAGCATGAATTAAGGTAGTGAAGATGGAGGAGGAGACAGAGCGACGAATGGCTCTGAGACGTCTTAAATGGAAATATGACGAGCGTGTCACATTGGAAATATGCTCAGTAAAGGTAAGTGATCTATCAATTACAACACCCAGATCCCGAACACTTGAAGAGAAGGAAAACAGCGGAAATTTTTCAGAGAGCAGAATGAAATCAAGCTTCTGAAGCTGCTGGGGAGTACCTAGCCAGATGAATTGAGTCTTTGAAGTATTAAGCGAAAGGCGATTTGAAGACATCCATGAGTGGAGATGAGTAGTAAGGGATTCAATAAGAGCAACTAATAGCAGCTGGGAAGATGAGGGACCATGGACAAAAGCCTGAACATCATCAGCAAAGAGATGGCCAGCAGCACTACAAATCGGAAAAAGAGAAGAGATGTCGGCCGTGTAAAGAATGAATAGGAGAGGTCCAAGAACTGAACCTAGAGGAACACCCAGATTAACATGAACCCATTGGGTTCGAGAGTCACCAGATATAATCATTAATTTTGAGTTCTTTCAGAAAGGTACGACTGAAACCATAGGTAACTGTAAACATATAAATAATAAACATATTTAACACCATAGGAGGTCTCAAGACGCTTGAGCAAGATGTCATGATCGACCATGTCAAAAGCTGAAGAGACATCATAGAGGGCCAACAGAGAGACCTCAGACCTATCAACAGCAGAATAGATTTCAGATAATAGAGAAAGGAGAGCTGTCTCGGTGGAATGATGGGCCCTAAAACCAGATTGATTTGCAGGAAGAAGACCAGATTGCTCAAGGTAAGGTAGAAACTGCAGAGAGACTTAGAAAGAAAGGATAGATTTGAGATAGGCCGATAATTTTGGCAAAGGTTGGTGTCAAGGTTAGGCTTTTTTAGTGAAGGAAAGACAAGGGCCCGTTTCTGAGAGGGAGGGATGCAACCTTCAGAGAGGGATCTATTAAACAGGTAAACTAAAAAGGGGCTAAAAAAGTAAGTAAGTAAGTATATTCTTTATTTCTTAACCAGCTGCCAAACAGCACTCTGGTGAACAAGTATCACATACAAATTTAACATAAAAAACATAAAAATTATTAAAACTAAACAAACTAATTAATTAATATGTAAATAACATTCTAGTTATAAATGTCTTCCTCATTTGATTGTCTGCTCGTGGAAGTACCCGATCATGGTGTCTGGGGCGCAGGCTATAACCCGTTTGTTTCGCTGGTGGAAGCAACTCGTGGAGGACATGGCCTGGTCTTGTCAGAACCGCCGAAAACAAACTGTTATCAGCATGGCGACAGAGTTCTTCAAATGTTGGAGTATCACCCGAAATATAATGCTGGCGAATAAGTCTATTCATTATGGCTTGGAGCCTGCCCCTTTCATGCTGCCTAGCATACCCCCACCATGCAGGAGCTGCATAAAGCAGACGAGACAGCGTAGTAGCCCGTACCACATCATGGAGCTTAAGGCCAGCTAGACCATGAGCAGCGAGCACACGTAAGGCATAAAGAGACTGCCTGGCCCTGCAACATATCTTATCAATGTGCATGTCAAAACTAAGATCATCAGACAACATCACACCAAGAACCTTTAAGTTTCGAACCCTAGTTAAACCTGGTGTTTCTGTTGGATCGGTCCCTCCCCCTGCACACCCCCTAGGTCTTCTGACAATCATTTCATATGTCTTATTGCAGTTTATCTTAAGGTTACATGTAACCGACCATTGCGTAAAAGTAAAAAACGACACCGCTTTTAATCTTAATCTTAATCTTTTAATCTTTTTAATCTATGCACACTGCGTTCTGTAGATCGTTGTTTGCTTGTTTCCTTCCCATAACTACGCGTGATCTTGCCTAACACCGCACGCTTGTGTGCTTTGGTTGGCTCCCGTTTTTGGAATGACCTATCTTCCTCGCAAATGACTAATGCTTTTATATGTTCACGAATTGACTATATTTCTGGTGTAAAAACGGTGGAGGTATAGAGGTCAACGTAAAGTCATCCAAAATGTCATTGATAACAAATGGGGGTAGTGGATCAAGTTCACATGAGTTTAAGTTAGCAGTTGAAAAAGCTAGCCGAAGGTCAACCTCAGTGACAGGTTTAAAATCATCAAAGATCGTTGACGTTGAGGTAAACGTTGGAGGAGGTGCATCAGCAGTTGATGCACGAAGGCGGTCGATCTTTGTTGAGAGTGCCTCAAGAAATTCAGTTGCAGTGAATGCAGGTGTTTCAGAGGAGCGAGATGTCTTGCCAAGAAGCCCCGAGATCGACGACCACAGACGTCTGGGATTCTTGGCGTTGCGCGAGACCAGCTTTTCCCAGTGAGCTGCCTCTTTGTGGTGGTAGAGACGATGTAGGGCGCGTAGCTGAGCAATCCAAGCCAGTCGATCACTGGACTCCTTGGTCCGACGATACCGTCGCTCTAGGCATCGTGTTTGACGACGAAGCCTATGGCAGTCGGCATCAATCCAGACTGCCAATGGACGAATATGTGTCCATACCTTGCGACGAGGTAGCATACTGTCAAGAAGATTCGTCACGGTGGAGGTATAGAGGTCAAATAGCTGAGCGGCCGTGAGCATATCAAGAGCAGGAGACAGTGTAGAAAGAAGAGTATCACGAAGAGCGTTGCTGAAGGCTTGAGAGATAGATAATCAACTCTCAGGTTAGGTAACTTAGGTTACCAAATATTTAACTGGGGAAGAGGATGCGTCGTTACCGTAGCCTGCTCGAATAGTTTGAATGTGCGATACGCGTCGATCCTTCATTTTAAATTAATTTGTTTATCCCTGCGTCGTATAATAGGCCCTCTACTCATAATTGTAGGACTGCAGATCGCTAATATTAGTTATTGTAGACGAAGGCGCTCGAAGAGCTCAGTTGTATTTTGCACGCTGTCAGCTAGAGTCGTAGGCCTACAGAGTTCAGTTTTCGTTTTCCGCCTCTTGAGGAGTTGAGGTGCGTTTGTAGATTAGAAGTTCGCCTATCGTCAGGCGTGGAACTGCACTCGGATGCTAGCGCTCTTTGGACGCTGCGTATTGAAAGAGTGTTTGTTACTGGTTTATTTGGATTGTCCATGATAAGTGTAGTTGCTAAATCATCAGTGAGTCGTTTTTATTTCTTCTTCGTCAGTTATCCCCTTTTCACTGTAATTTCTCTGTCCAAAAAGAATAAACAGAGGCCCGCGCATAATGAAGATCGGGGGGGGGGGCTGACTCTCGACATCCTGGTCGTTGAAGAGTCGAAGGGTCCTTCCTCTGAACACCTCCATGTACGACACGACGAACGGATGGGTCCTCGACAACTGGTACCCCGGTCGGCTGCAGAGCGGGTTCCGTTGCAACTTGCAACTCGATCATTGAGTAATGAAGAAACGTTCTGTGTGAAATGTCCATTGGCCCCCTGGATCCGCCACTGCACCCATAAGAACATTTCGGTCAGTATATAACCTACACGGTGGACATAGTAATGACATCAATCCCGGAAAAAGGAGCTCATTCAGCAGGCTATAATTAGACTAATATGATGCAACGAGTAAAGCGTGCAGCATGCAAGAGGTGATGACGTTGCTTGCGCTTCATCTTATTGTTACGTATTGGACTTCACGATATCATTTCGTCTATAATTGTCGTAAAATCGAACTGCCTTAAGCCTATAATTGTCAGTTTGCTGTTTATGCGTGGACCACACATGTACGCCAAGGTAGCATGCCAGAAGCGAGAGAGGGACAATCTGGGAAAGATGGCGTTAATGCAAACATCGTGTTTGCGGGGTTTATCATCGTCTACGGATCTTCGTTTCAGCACGGTTACAATCACGGGCTGTTGAATTCACCTTCGAAACTCATCATCTCGTTCTACAACGAAACCTACACGGAGCGGGGCAACGGGGTGCCACTCGATTCGATGCAGATCACCGTCCTATGGTCCCTCACAACGGCGGTCATGTATCTCCCAGGAGGCATTCTGGGCGCCTTCGTAGGCGCGTGGTTGGCTGATACGATTGGCCGGAAATGGAGCCTCCTCGTGAGTCAAGTATTCATCGTCATCGGAGTCATCCTTTCTGTCATCTGTGTCCCGGCTAAGTTGCCTGAATTGCTGATTGTGGCTCGGATCTTCATCGGAATCCAGAGCGGAATGGCAAACGGCGTTGCACCGATGTATCTGCAGGAGATCGTTCAGCCGAATCTTCGGGGTGTATTCGGAACATTGCACCAGCTGGCCATCACCGTGGGCTTCTTAACCGGTAGCATCTTCGGCCTTCCACAACTTCTTGGAGCCAAGGACCGGTGGCAGTACCTGATACTCCTGGAGATGGCCCCGGTCATCGCGTACTGCGCTTGTGTGCCATTCATTCCCGAGTCTCCGCGGTTCTTGATGCTGGCCAGAAAGGATTTGGTCGGAGCGAGAGCGTCTCTTGAGTTCTACCGGAAGTCTAAGGAAGTGGACGCTGAGCTGAAGGAGATGGAGGTGGAAGGTCGGGCCATGGAAGCGCTCCATCAACGTACGATCACGGAGATGTTCAAAAGCGACATACGTAAAGCAATGATCATCTGCTGCATGTTCCAGGTAATGAAGCAGTTCTCTGGAATCAACGCCATCTTCTTCTACTCAAGCAGTATCTTCACCAACGCCGGCGTGGCCTCGGCCGACATTCCGTATGCGATCATGGGTACAAGCGCACTAAGGGTGGTTCAAGCGATCGGACTCGTGCCACTGATGAGGGTGGCCGAAAGACGTAAGCTCCTTCTCATCTCGATCACTGTCATGATTGTCCTTCTAATCTGTCTGGTTGTCTGTCTCCACTTCCAGGACGATTATCATTTCACGGCCTACATCAGCATTGTCTGTATCCTCCTCTTCGTCTGCGCATTCGGCTTCGGTCTCGGGCCCATTCCATTGATAATTGGGTCGGAGTTATTCCGCCAGGACGCCCGGTCCAAGGCAATGGCAGCCGGAGCCATCGTCAACCCGCTTCTAACGTCTGTCGTCGCACTGGGTTTCGAACCACTGCAGAAAGTTCTGCATTATTACACTTTCATTATCTTCATCGTGAGTCTTTGCCTCTCGTTCGCCTTCATCTACTTTCTCGTTCCAGAAACGAAGAATAGAACATTTCACGAGGTTGCTACAGAACTCTCCAGTGGCAAGAAGAAAGACGGAGAACGAAACGTGGCACCAGCGGAAGTAGAGCTCCATGTGGCACCAGCGGAAGTAGAGCTCCATGTGGCACCAGCGGAAGAAAAGCTTCATGTGGCACCAGCGGAAGAGGAGCTCCAGGCCAAAATGGGCGACCAATCTGTTCACGCCTAACAATAATTATTGCCGCTGGATCAATCGAGTAATAGCCACTCCCTCCAAATGAACCAGAACGAGCAGCACGACAAAGTCGACCTTTAAACCTACGCTACGGGCCATGATAATGGAAGACCTATTCCGACGGATATATTTCTGTTACTGTATGTTATCAATTTAAACTGTTAATAAAGTGACGGCAAGTGTTGTATACATGAATAAGCAATTACTTGAGTCGATTTAACTGAATGGAAGTCGTGCAATGGGTTGGTGTGTCGAACGGATCATGTTTCAATCGCCACCTGACGAATGGTTGGACCTTTGAAGTGTATATGGTTGAACTCTTGTCGAAGCTGGTCGTCTGCCCTTCATACCGGAGTGTTGCCACTCACCTAAACTCTTGCATCCAAACTATTTCACAAGTGCATCCGTTATCACAACACCGTTTAATTAGGGCACCGAATTAAGACAATGCAGTACGTTGATTATAGTCATTAGACTTCATTTTCCGTTGTAGTTCAGTGGTGAAAATGAGACAAACTTTGTAGCCTGATAATGTATATAAGTGCCCCTCGCAGAAAGACGTACACTATGCCTTACAGCCTACTAACTTGCTGATTTGATTGCATCGAGTGTTTGCTTGTATGTTGATAATACCCATAGTCTTCCTTAACGAATGTAACTTTTTATATTATTTTATATATCGAATGAGAACTAGTAAGCTCAAGTTCAACACCAGCCTGCACATTTGTAGAGCGTCAAGTCGGTCTTCTGTCATTGTGTTTCGGGACTATTTTCTCTACTTTTCAAAAACCTCCTTCGGTTTTAATGCTACAAACTATAAGTGTGGCTAATGGACCCTCATTCAACATCGTATGAACAATACTGTTGGGACAATATCAGCAGGACATGAATTCAAGACCTAAATTGCTGAAGAAGTCGATGAAAAATATAGTGCCAATACCTTCTTTCATACGACACATTGAGTAATGAAGGCCACACTCTGTGTAAATGTCCAATGGGGTTACCATGGCCGGCTTTTATTGCCCTATAGATCCGCCACTACCCCGCAGCAGAACAATTCGGTCATTAGCCTACACGGGAGGCTTAGTAATGGCACAGCTCCCTGGGAAAGGAACCTATTCAGTGGGCTATATTATGCTACAATGAATGAAGCGAGCAGCGTGCATTGCAATTCTAGAGGCGATGACGTTGCGTTTCATCTGATTGTTACGTATTGGGCTTCACGATTTCTTGTCGTCTTTTATCGTGATGTCGAACTGCAGTTGGGCTATAGTTGTCACTTTGTTTTTGTGTGGATAACACATAGCCATTTTGGTAGCATGCCAGAAGCGAGAGCGGAGCAATCTGGGACAGATGGAGTTAATGCAAATATCGTGTTTGCGGGGTTCATCATCGTCTGCGGATCTTCGTTTCTGTTCGGTTACAATCTCGGGCTGTTGAATCAACCTTCGAAACACATCAACACGTTCTACAACGAAACCTATATGGAGAGGCGCAATGGAGTGCCACTCGATCCGATGCAGATCACCGTCCTGTGGTCTCTCACAACGGCGGTCATGTTCGTCCCAGGGAGTGTTGTGGGTGCCGTCGTGGGAGCGTGGCTGGCTGATGCACATGGTCGCAAAAAGAGCATACTGGTGAGTCAAGTATTCATCGTCATTGGAACCATTCTTTCTGTCATCTGTGTCCCGGTAAAGATGCCTGAACTGCTGATTCTGGGTCGGAGCTTCATCGGAATCCATGGAGGAGTAAACAGCTGCATTGCACCAATGTATCTACAGGAGATCGTTCAGCCCAATCTTCGAGGTGCCTTCGGAACATTGCACCAGTTGGCCTACACCGGGGGATGCTTGGTCGGCAGCATCTTCGGCCTTCCACAGCTTCTTGGAGCCGAGGACCGGTGGCAGTACCTGATGCTCGTGAACATAGCCTGGATCATCGCGTCCTGCGCTTTTATGCCGTTAATTCACGAGTCTCCGCGGTTCCTGATGCTGGTCAGAAAGGATGCGATCGGAGCCAGAGCGTCCCTTGAGTACTACCGGAAGTCGAAGGAAGTGGACGCTGAGCTAAACGAGATGGAGGTGGAAGGTCGGGCCATGGAAGCGCTCCATCAACGTACGATCAGGCAGATGTTCAAAAGCGACATACGCAAAGCAATGATCATCTGCTGCGTGTTTCAAGTAATGTTGCAGTTATCTGGCATGAACGCCATCATCTTCTATTCGAGCAGCATCTACATCAACGCCGGCGTCGCCTCGGCCGACGTTCCCTATGCCGTAATAGGTACCAACGCCATCAGCTTTTTACGATCAATCGGCGTCGTGCCACTGATGAAGGGGGTCGACAGACGTAAGCTCCTTCTCTATTCGATAATTTTCATGATTGTCCTTCTAATCTGTCTGGTGGTCTGTCTCCGCTTTCAGCACGATTTTCCGTTCACGGCCTACATCAGCGTGGTCTGTGTTCTCCTTTTCGTCCTTGCAATCGGCTTGGGTCTTTCGCCCATTGCGACTCTTGTCGGGTCGGAGTTATTCCGCCAGGACGCCCGATCCAAGTCAATGGCCGCCGCATCTATCGTCAACTCGATTCTAACTTTTATTATCGCACTGGGTTTCGAACCGGTGCAGAAGGTTCTGTGTTATTACACTTTCGTTATCTTCGTCGGTTGTCTTTTCTTCTCGTTCTTCTTCATATACTTCCTCCTTCCTGAAACGAGGAATAGAACGTTTGATGAAGTCGCCGCAGAACTCTCCGGAGGAAGGAACAGAGGTGAAGAACAAATAGTGGCACCAGCTGAAAAAGAACTCCAGACCACATTGAGCGACCAATCGGTTCATCTTTGACATTAATTACTGCCGTAGACTTGAGTATATTATCGAGTTGAAGTTGAGAGGTGGAAATTGGACTTTGTAGCCTAGGGATGTACAAAAGTGAACCGCGCAGAAAAATGTATACACAATACAACTTACTTGGTGATTTGATTGCATCAAATGTTTACTTGTATGTTGATCATGCCCATAATGTTCCTTTACGTATTCATCTTTTATATATATGTTATGGATCGAATAAGAACTGTAGCTGAAAGCCTGTAGTTATAGACATAACTTCGTTTTCGGCATATAGCTCTAGAAAATAGATGCCGACGAGTCCCTTGAGACCGAGACCAAAGCGAAACCTCAGTCACTACATCCCAAGATCGAGACTAGACTGATACACAATAATTATTGTATAAGATAGGCTTTTGTTGATGCCCTTCAAATTGACAAACACGTCAGTAGCCTATAATATAGGTAAAATATATAAAATTTATATATTTTACCTCTTATCGGCTACTGATGTGTTCCGTTGCAACTTGCTACTCGATCAGCAGTAAAATAGCGTAGAGTATCAACGTGTTAATCTTATCCCCCGAGATGAAGAGAAATTGAAAAGACACTTCCGCGTGTATTTATTTTTGCAAATTAACTTCCATCTGCTTCTTTCGAACATTGACACTAACAGATATTTTTAGGCCTATTATTACTAGATAAATTTTGTTTGCTTTGGCCTTATTGCTGAAAAGATAAAAAATGTGCCAATACATTCTTTCATACGAAACATTGAGTAATGAAGGAAACGTTCTGTGTGAAATGTCCATTGGCCCCTGGATCCGCCACTGAACCCATCAGAACATTTCGGTCAGTATATAACCTACAGTCCTACACGGTGGACATAGTAATGACATCAATCCCGGCAAAAGGAGCTCATTCAGTAGGCAATAATTAATATGCTGCAACGAGTAAAGCGTGCAGCATGCAAGAGGTGATGACGTTGCGCTTCATCTTATTGTTACGTATTGGGCTTCACGATATCATTTCGTCTGTTATCGTGATGTCGAATTGCCTTAGGTCTATAATTGTCAGTTTGTTTTTGCGTGGATAACACATAGCCATTTTGGTAGCATGCCAGAAGCGATAGAGGGGCAATCTGGGACAGGCGGCGTTAATGCAAACATTTTCTTTGCGGGGTTCTTCATCGCCTACGGATCTTCGTTTCAGTTCGGTTACAATCAAGGGCTGTTGAATTCACCTTCGAAACTCATCATCTCGTTCTACAACGAAACCTACACGGAGCGGGGCAACGGGGTGCCACTCGATTCGATGCACATCACCGTCCTGTGGTCCCTCACTACGGCGGTCATGTATCTCCCAGGAGGCATTCTGGGCGCCGTCGTAGGCGCGTGGTTGGCTGATATGATTGGCCGGAAATGGAGCCTCCTCGTGAGTCAAGTATTCATCGTCATCGGAGTCATCCTTTCGGTCATCTGTGTCCCGACTAAGTTACCTGAGCTGCTGATGGTGGCTCGGATCTTCATCGGAATCCAGAGCGGAATGGCAAACGGCGTTGCACCGATGTATCTGCAGGAGATAGTTCAGCCGAATCTTCGAGGTGTATTCGGAACATTGCACCAGCTGGCCGTCGCCGTGGGCTTCTTAACCGGCAGCATCTTCGGCCTTCCACAACTTCTTGGAGCCGAGGACCGGTGGCAGTACCTGATACTCCTGGAGATGGCCCCGGTCATTGCGTACTGCGCTTGTGTGCCGTTCATTCCAGAGTCTCCGCGGTTCTTGATGCTGGCCAGAAAGGATGCGGTTGCAGCGAGAGCGTCTCTTGAGTTCTACCGGAAGTCTAAGGAAGTGGACGCTGAGCTGAAGGAGATGGAGGTGGAAGGTCGGGCCATGGAAGCGCTCCATCAACGTACGATCACGGAGATGTTCAAAAGCGACATACGTAAAGCAATGATCATCTGCTGCATGTTCCAGGTAATGAAGCAGTTCTCTGGCATCAACGCCATCTTCTTCTACTCAAGCAGTATCTTCGCAAACGCCGGCGTGGCCTCGGCCGACATTCCGTATGCGATCATGGGTACAAGCGCACTAAGGGTGGTTCAATCGGCTGGACTCGTGCCACTGATGAGGGTGGCCGAAAGACGTAAGCTCCTTCTCATCTCGATCACTGTCATGATAGTCCTTCTAATCTGTCTGGTTGTCTGTCTCCACTTCCAAGACGATTATCAGTTCACGGCCTACATCAGCATTGTCTGCATCCTCCTCTTCGTCTTCGCATTCGGCTTCGGTCTCGGGCCCATTCCGTGGGTAATCGGGTCGGAGTTATTCCGCCAGGACGCCCGGTCCAAGGCAATGGCAGCCGGAGCCATCGTCAACCCGCTTATGACGTCTGTCGTCGCACTGGGTTTCGAACCATTGCTGAAGATTCTGCATTATTACACTTTCATTATCTTCATCGTGAGTCTTTGCTTCTCGTTCGCCTTCATCTACTTTCTCGTTCCAGAAACGAAGAATAGAACATTTCATGAGGTTGCCACAGAACTCTCCAGAGGCAAGAAGAAAGACGGAGAACGGAACGTGGGACCGGCGGAAGTAGAGCTCCATGTGGCACCAGCGGAAGTAGAGCTCCAACTGGTAGCAGCGGAAGAAGAGCTCCAGGCCAAAATGAGCGACCAATCTGTTCACGCCTAACAATAATTATTGCCGCTGGATCAATCGAGTAATAGCCACTCGCTCCAAATGAACCAGTACGAGCGGCACGACAAGGTCGGTCTAGCATAATGACTACCTGCTACGATACGGCATATTCCGACGGATTATATTCCTGTATATCATCAATTTAAACTGATAAATGGTATTGTGATTGTGGCTGCAAAGTTTTGTTTGAATAAGCAATTACATGAGTCGAATTTAACTGATTGGAAGTCGTGCAAAGGGTTGGTGTGTCGAACAGATCATGTTTCATTTGTCACCTAGCGAATGGTTGGACCTTTGAAGTGTATATGGTTGAACTCTTGTCGAAGCTGGTCGTCTGCCCTTCATACCGGAGTGTTGCCACTCACCTAAACCCGTGCATCCATACTATTTCACAAGTGCATCCGTTATCACAAAACCGTTTAATTAGGGCACAGAATTGAGACATTGCAGTACGTTGATAAGAGTCTTAATTTTTCGTTGTAGTTCAGTGGTGAAAATGAGACAGACAGACAACAATCCGCTGATATTGTACATGTATAAAAGTGTCCCCCGCAGAAAGACGTACACTATGCCTTAGTCTACAGCCTACTAACTTGCTGATTTGATTGCATCGAGTTTTTGCTTGTATGTTGATAATACCCATAGTCTGCCTTAACGAATGTAACTTTTTACATTATTTTATATATCGAATGAGAACTATAGTTGAAGACTTAAAGCTATATACATAGGCTTTATGTTTTCGGCATATATAGCTCTAATCTATAGATGTCGGCAAGACGTTTGAGACCAAGACCACAGCGAACCGCAGACATTACATCCCCACAGCGAGATGAGACTATAAGACGGTCACTTCGAAGCGTGAAACGTGACCGAAGATTTGTGTCTCTTAGACAAGAGCGAAACCGAGAAAGCCCAGTTTATAAGCATTCACCATTCTGTCTCGGCTCTACTGTTTTTATTTGGACTTATTAATATTTGGGTTTTATTTAAGAAAGTTTTAGAACTGCACAACTAGCAATTTTAATCTATACTGTGGCTTAACTAGGTCAACAAAATTTCTGACCATTTTTTAGTCGTTTGTCAGATATTTCCCAAAAGGTGACAAGTCGCCGGCGAAAAATCTGATTTTTCTGTCGTTTGTCAGAAATTTTTCAAAAATAATGCCACAATTAGCTCAACGGCTATATATTATCTGAAGTCATCCACTTGAAATTTTACCTTCCTGCATATTTTTCACTGCACAAGCCTTTAGTTCTATTTCGCTCTTTCTTGACAAACCGGCTGCAGTTCCTTTTTTTCTAATGATGATCACTGCATGCACAAGATTGCTTTTACAACTGCACAAATTCATTTACAACTGCACATTTTGTGTAGACGTGCACGTAAAAAACCTGATCAATATACACTCGTGTTAGAAAACCTCGAATGATTTTCAATTATTTCATGAGTTTTGTTGTTGTTGTCACTTGTTGACCTTTCTATTTATGACATACAACTGCAATTTACCCATTGCTTACACAATTTAGGCCTGCAACAGCATCCAGGGGCGGATCCAGGGGCCAATCCGGCCATGCCCCCATAAAAATGTCCATGGGACGTGCCCCCCAACCCCCATTAGGTTTCAAAAAGTGTTCGATCAATGGAATGAGCAAAACAGGAAGTAGGATATGACTTAGAAAACAGATGATGATTGTAGCATTGGCTTGGGAAAATGGTAGCCTAGGCCCCTACATGTTCAAAGCAGTTGGTCGATGAAATGACTAAAAAATGCCATTTTTAGATTTTCAAGACATTTCGACCCGAATGACTAAAAACAGCCATCAAATTTTTCGGCCAATAACCAACGGTTACCATGGCCGGATTGCCCCATGGATCCGCCACTACTCCGCAGCAGAACAATTCGGTTAGTATAGCCTACACGGGAGACCTAGTAATGGCATAGCTCCCGGGGAAAGGAGCCCATTCAGTGGGCTATGTTATGCTACAATGGATGAAGCGAGCAGCGTGCATTGCAAGTCTAGAGGCGATGACGTTGCGTTTCATCTGATTGTTACGTATTGGGATTCACGATTTCATTTCGACTGTTATCGTGATGTTGAACTGCAGTTGGGGTATAATTGTCATTTTGTTTTTGCGTCGATAACATATAGCCATCTTGGTAGCATGCCAGAAGCGACAGAGGGACAAACTGGGACAGATGGCGTTAATACAAATATCGTGTTTGCGGGATTCATCATCGTCTACGGATCTTCGTTTCAGTTCGGTTACAATCTCTTGCTGTTGAATACACCTTCAAGACACATCAACTCGTTCTACAACGAATCCTATATGGAGAGGCGCAATGGAGTGCCACTCGATCCGATGCAGATCACCGTCCTGTGGTCTCTCACTACGGCGGTCATGTTCATCCCAGCGGGCATTGTGGCCAATTTGTGGGTGCATTCGTGGGAGCATGGTTGGCTGATACGATTGGTCGCAAAAGAAGCCTACTGGTGAGTCAAGTATTCATCGTCATCGGAGCTATTCTTTCTGCCGTCTGTGTCCCTGCTAAGTTGCCTGAGCTGCTGATGCTGGGTCGGATTTTCGTCGGTATTCAGGGAGGAATGATCAACAGCATTACACCGATGTATCTACAAGAGATCGTTCAGCCGAATCTTCGAGGTGCCTTCGGAACATTGCACCAGTTAGCCAGCACCGGAGGAGGCTTGGTCGGCAGCATCTTCGGCCTTCCACAACTTCTTGGAGCCGAGGACCGGTGGCAATACCTGATGCTCATGGAGATGGCCCCGATCATCGCGTGCAGCGCTTTTATGCCGTTCATTCACGAGTCTCCGCG
Organism: Lumbricus rubellus; assembly: GCA_945859605.1. Classification (NCBI taxonomy): domain Eukaryota; kingdom Metazoa; phylum Annelida; class Clitellata; order Crassiclitellata; family Lumbricidae; genus Lumbricus; species Lumbricus rubellus. The sequence continues at coordinate 27,620,623 of OX243817.1, read as the reverse complement.
ATTCTTGATGCTGGTCAGAAAGGATGCGGTCGGAGCGAGAGCGTCTCTTGAGTACTACCGGAAATCGAAGGAAATGGAGGCTGAGCTGAAGGAGATGGAAGTGGAAGGTCGGGCCATGGAAGCGCTCCATCAACGTACGATCAGGGAGATGTTCAAAAGCGATATCCGAAAAGCAATGATCATCTGCTGCATGCTTCAGGTAATCATGCAGTTCTCTGGCATCAACGTCATCTTCTTCTACTCAAGCAGTATCTTCGCCAACGCCGGCGTGGCCTCGGCCGACATTCCCTATGCCATCATCGGCACCAACGCCATCAGCTTCCTGCGAACGATCGGCGTTGTGCCACTGATGAAGGTTAGCGGCAGACGTAAGCTCCTTCTCTATCCGATGATACCCATGATTGTCCTTCTAATCTGTCTGGTGGTCTGTCTCCGCTTCCAGCACGATTATCCGTTCACGGCCTACATCAGCATGATCTGTGTCATCCTCTTCGTCTTCACATTCGGCTTCGGCCTCGGAACCATTCCATGGATAGTCGGGTCGGAGTTATTCCGCCCAAATCAATGGCCGCCGGATATATCGTCAACTCGATTCTAACTTTTATCATCGCACTGGGTTTCGAACCAGTACAGAAGGTTCTGCATTATTACACTTTCATTATTTTCATCGTGAGTCTTTGCTTCTCGTTCGCCTTCATCTACTTCCTCCTTCCTGAAACGAAGAATAGAACATTTGATGAAGTCGCCGCAGAACTCTCCGGAGGAAGGAACAGAGGTGGAGAACAAACAGTGGCACCAGCCGAAAAAGAACTCCAGACCACATTGAGCGACCAATCGGTTCATCTATGACATTAATTACTGCCGTAGACTTGAGTATATTATCGAGTTGTAGTTGAATGGTGGAAATTGGACTTTGTAGCCTAGTGATGTAGAAAAGTGAACCCCCCACTGCACCGGGCAGAAAAACGTATCCACAATACAACTTACTTGGTGATTTGTCGTCATGTATATATTCTGTCTTGGGTAATCAGCGTTGACTGGAAATTTTCTGTTCGTCGTCCCACCCATGCAGCCTCAACCCTGCGGATCGAAGTGTGGGCACATCACAAAAAGACTTACAGAAAACGGGTTAATTAGTTCAACCATTAGTGAGGACAGCGGACGGTCATTTCAAAAGTAGGAACCAAATATTGCATAGGTTACTAGCGATGTCGAATAAGAACTACCGATCGCAATGTCTGTCACTTTTTTACTACAATAGGCTGATTATAGGACTGCGATATTAATTTGTGAAGAGTTTCTGAAACAAGCACCCAACACGGGCCAGCAGAACATAGGTAAGTACACGGAAACCTTGTAATAACGTTGCGGCAAGCGCTGCCCGGACTTTAACAGTGAGCTGTAATAATATAGTAGGCCTATGCAAGCGGTGATGACGTAACGTTTCGAGCGATTGTTACGTATTGGGCTTTACGATTTCCTTTCGTCTGTTATCGTGATATCGAAATACAGTTGGGCTATAGTTGTCAGTTTGTTTTTGTGTGGATAACATAAACCATTTTGGTAGCATGCCAGAAGCGAGAGAGGGACAATCTGGGACAGGCGGCGTTAACGCAAACATCGTGTTTGCGGGGTTCTTCATCGCCTACGGATCTTCGTTTCAGTTCGGTTTCAATCACGGGCTGTTGAATCAACCTTCGAAACACATCAACACGTTCTACAACGAAACCTACACGGAGCGGGGCAACGGGGTGCCACTCGATCCGATGCACATCACCGTCCTGTGGTCTCTCACTACGGCGGTTTTGTTTTGCCCAGGAGGCATTGTGGGTGCCTTCATGGGCGCGTGGTTAGCCGATACGATTGGACGCAAAAGGAGCCTACTGGTGAGTCAAGTATTCATCGTCATCGGAGCTATTCTTTCTGCCGTCTGTGTCCCGGCTAAGTTGCCTGAGCTGCTGATGATGGCTCGGATCTTCGTCGGCATCCAGAGTGGCATAATCAACTGCATTACCCCGATGTACCTACAGGAGATCGTTCAGCCGAATCTTCGAGGTGTATTCGGAACATTGCACCAGCTGGCTATCACTGTGGGTATCTTTGCTGGCAACGTCTTCGGCCTTCCACAACTTCTTGGAGCCGAGAACCGGTGGCAGTACCTGATGTTCTTGGAGATGGTCCCGGTCGTCGCGTCCTACTTTTGTCTGCCGTTCATTCACGAGTCTCCGCGATTCTTGATGCTGATCAGAAAGGATGCGGTCGGAGCGAGAGCGTCCCTTGAGTTCTACCGGAAGTCTAAGGAAGTGGACGCTGAGCTGAAGGAGATGGAGGTGGAAGGTCGGGCCATGGAAGCGCTCCATCAACGTACGATCAGAGAGATGTTCAAAAGCGACATACGTAAAGCAATGATCATCTGTTGCATGTTCCAGGTAATCAAGCAGTTCTCTGGTATCAACGCCATCTTCTTCTACTCAAGCAGTATCTTCGCCAACGCCGGCGTGGCCTCGACCGACATTCCCTATGCCATCATCGGTACAAGCGCACTAAGGGCGGTTCAATCGGCCGGACTGGTGCCACTGATGAAGGTGGCCGAAAGACGTAAGCTCCTTCTCATCTCGATCACTGTCATGATGGTCTTTCTAATCTGCCTGGTTGTCTGTCTCCACTTCCAGCACGATTATCAGTTCACAGCCTACATCAGCGTGGTCTGTATCCTCCTCTTCGTCTTCGCATTCGGCTTCGGTCTCGGGTTCATTCCGTGGGTAATCGGGTCGGAGTTATTCCGTCAGGATGCCCGGTCCAAAGCTATGGCTACAGGAGCCATTTTAAACCCGCTTCTAACGTTTATCATCGCACTGGGTTTCGAACCGATGCAGGAGGTTCTGCATTATTACACTTTCATTATCTTCATCGTGTGTCTTTGCTTCTCGATCCCCTTCGTCTACTACGTCGTTCCGGAAACGAAGAATAGAACATTTGACGAGGTTGCTGAAGAACTCGCCGGAGGCATAAAGAAAGACGTAAGACGGAAAGTGGCGCCAGCGGAAGAAGAGTTCCATGTGGCGCCAGCGGAAAAAGAGCTCCAAGTGGCACCAGCGGATGAGGAGCTCCAGACCAAAATGGCCGACCATTCTGTTCACGCATAACAATAATTATTGCCGCTGGATCAATGGAGTAACAGCCACTCGCTTCGAATCAACCAGAACGATCGGCACGACAAAGTCGGTCTACCATAGAACGTAACTGCTACGATAAGGCCTGTTCCGACGGATATATTCCTGTTACTGTATGTTATCAATTTAAATTGACATATCGTTGTATGACTGCAAGACAGTGCAAGTGTAGTACGAACTAGCGATTACAAGAGTCGATTTTAACTGTATGAGTACCATGCAAGGCGTTCTTCCCCTACCCTTAAAAAATCCCGCCGATTTTCCAATCGCCATCTAACGAATGGAAGGCTGTTTGAACCTCTGAGAGAGTATGGGATTAGAATCGGTGTCTATGCTGGTAGCCTGCCCTTTGTACCGGTGATAGGCTACCACTCACTTAAACCCATTTAACATAACTAATTCACAAGATCATCCTTTGCCATAAAGTTGTTTAAGTATTACGCAGAATACTATTAAATCAATCCAGGGGACTTTTCGACATCAGAAGACGTTATATTCATTTGTGTAAAGGAGACTGCATGTGTATAGCCTAATCATGTTTAAAAGGGCACAGTGCAGACTTGGGTGTCTGCCGTATTTGATATTTCTTCAGCTCGAAAGGACCGTAGATTGAGCTGTTTGGTCGACTGAAGCTCCGTTGGGATTCATTGATAAGTCGAGGTTTGATCCTTTAAATAGAGACGAGACTGGTAATGCTTGTCTGAGTGCATTAGAGAAAACATGGCTTTCATCTCGCCGTGCTACTATCATCATCAGCCTGCGAAGACATCTAGATGATGTTCACCCACGAGAAGACTATCGAGAGTTTGCCTCTTAGGCTGTTGGGCAAAGATACAGAAACAGGATTTTCAGCTCCAGGCGCATACCACCGTGCTCGTTGGATGGCGAAAGGCATTTATTGCTTTAAAATCTTTGGATTTCGTCATCAGTTCAAACTGAGTAAGAATGAGATGACCTCTTTGCGGCGTATCTGTGTCTCTGTCACCACAATCTATGCAGGTTTCTGGTTTGCCTCACCTCTTTCGGCGGATGCACCTGCAAATGACTTGGCGATGCTGCAGCTGATATTTTCGCCAGGCCACCCTAATCTACAGGTAATCCTATATCAAATGCACGTGGGACCTGTGAACTCATAACGTACATTTCAAGAGTATAAATTATTCATTCTCAGATTACCAGGAACTCACTGTGAAAGGGAAGCGCCTCAATGTCGTCATGTATTTATTCTGTCTTCGGTAACCAGCGTTGACTGAAAAATTTCTGTTTGTCGTCCCACCCAGCCGCGACCCTGCGGGTCGAAGTATGGGCACATCACAAAAAGACTTATAAAACCGGGTTAATTAGTTCAGCTATTAGAGAGGACAGCGGACGGTCATTTCAAAAGTAGGAACCAAATATTGCTTACTCGCGATGTCGAATAAGAACTATACCGATCGCTATGTCTGTCACTTTTTTAAATACAGCAGGCTGATTATCGGACCGCGATATTAAATTTTGAAGAGTTTCTGAAACAAGCATCCACGCACAGGCCAGCAGAACATAATGTAATTAAGTACACGGAAACCTTTACTTGTAGTAACGTTGCGCCAAGCGCTGCCCGGACTTTAACTTTAATATACACCGTGAGGCATAAAAATCAAAGCTACTAGAAAAATTGCTATAATTTTGACAATATTCAAACAATGTCAATGAAATTCAGGAAAATTATAGCCAAATAGCAGTCAATGTAAATACATTTACAGTTTTTACTCTAACTGCCCGCCTTTTGCTTCTGCGCATGCGCGAAGTCGCTTGCGCCATTCACGCACCGCCGAGTCAATAATTCGCTGGTCAAGATCGTTCCAAGCTTGCATTAATCGCGTACGAAGATCTTCAACATTACGGACCTTTGTTTTGTACACCATTTCCTGCATGCATCCTCTTATTTTATGATCGATGAGATTCAGATCTGGGCTGTTAGGGGGCCATAGCGTAATAATTATGAAGTCAGGAGCTTCATTCGTCAGAAGTGCATGCACCGTTTCTCGAGCTCCGTGCGCTAGAGCACCACCTTGCTGGAAAATGTAAAATTCAGAGTTCTCGAATTTCAGGTAGAAGGCATTCCATCAGTAAAACATCTCTGTAGTATTGGCCGTTGATTTTTACCCCCGGTTCAACAAAGTGAATTGACGTGCGCCTCAGAGAAGAAACACCGACTGGCTCCATCAGGGATTTGCTAAACGTCGGACGTGTGCGTAAAAGGCGGTCGGCTGCAATATTTCTCTTTCCAGCAACATGGCCCCTAACAGCCAAGATCTGAATCCCGTCGATTATAAAATATGAGGATGCATGCAGGAAATGGTGTACAAAGCAAAGGTCCGTGATATTGAAGATCTTCGAAAGCGAATAATGCAAACTTAGAACGATCTTGACCAGCGAATTGACATGGCGTTGCGTGAATGGCGCAAGCGACTTCGCGCATGCGTAGAAGCAAAAGGCGGGCAGTTAGAGTAAAAACTGTAAATGTATTTACATTGACTGCTATTTGGCTATAATTTTCCTAAATTTCATTGACATTGTTTGAATATTGTTAAAATTATAGCAATTTTTCTAGTAGCCTTGTTTTTTATGCCTCACGGTGTAGTTTGAAAGCGGTGATGACGTAACGTTTCGAGCGATTGTTACGTTCTGGGCTTTACGATTTCCTTTCGTCTGTTATCGTTATAATCGAAATGCAGTTGGGTTATAGTAACTGTTGTCAGTTTGTTTTTGTGTGGATAACACATAGCAATTTTGGTAGCATGCCAGAAGCGAGAGAGGGACAATCTGGGATAGGCGGCGTTAATGCAAACATCGTGTTTGCGGGATTCTTCATCGCCTACGGATCTTCGTTTCTGTTCGGTTACAATCTCGGGCTGTTGAATTCACCTTCGAAACTCATCATCTCGTTCTACAACGAAACCTACACGGAGCGGGGCAACGGGGTGCCACTCGATCCGATGCACATCACCGTCCTGTGGTCTCTCACTACGGCGGTCATGTTCGTCCCAGGAGGCATAGTGGGTGCCTTCGTGGGCGCATGGTTGGCCGATACGATTGGCCGCAAAAGAAGCCTACTGGTGAGTCAAGTATTCATCGTCATCGGAGCTATTCTTTCTGCCGTCTGTGTCCCGGTTAAGTTGCCTGAGCTGTTGATGCTGGCTAGGATCTTCGTCGGAATCCAGAGCGGAATGGCAAACGGCGTTGCACCGATGTATCTGCAGGAGATCGTTCAGCCGAATCTTCGAGGTGTATTCGGAATATTGCACGAGCTGGCTATCACTGTGGGTATCTTTGCTGGCAACGTCTTCGGCCTTCCACAACTTCTTGGAGCCGAGAACCGGTGGCAGTACCTGATGTTCTTAGAGATGGTCCCGGTCATCGCGTCCTGCTTTTGTCTGCCGTTCATTCACGAATCTCCGCGATTCTTGATGCTGATCAGGAAGGATGCGGTCGGAGCGAGAGCGTCCCTTGAGTACTACCGGAAGTCGAAGGAAGTGGACGCTGAGCTGAACGAGATGGAGGTGGAAGGTCGGGCCATGGAAGCGCTCCATCAACGTACGATCAGAGAGATGTTCAAAAGCGACATACGTAAAGCAATGATCATCTGCTGCGTGTTCCAGGTAATGAAGCAGTTCTCTGGTATCAACGCCATCTTCTTCTACTCAAGCGGTATCTTCGCAAACGCCGGCGTGGCCTCGACCGACATTCCCTATGCCATCATCGGTACAAGCGCACTAAGGGCGGTTCAATCGGCCGGACTGGTGCCACTGATGAAGGTGGCCGAAAGACGTAAGCTCCTTCTCATCTCGATCACTGTCATGATGGTCTTTCTAATCTGTCTGGTTGTCTGTCTCCACTTCCAGGACGATTATCAGTTCACGGCCTACATCAGCATTGTCTGTATCCTCCTCTTCGTCTTCGCATTCGGCTTCGGCCTCGGCCCCATTGGGTATATAATCGGGTCGGAGTTATTCCGCCAGGACGCCCGGTCCAAGGCTATGGCTACCGGAGCCATTTTAAACCCGCTTCTAACGTTTATCATCGCACTGGGTTTCGAACCACTGCAGGAGGTTCTGCATTATTACACTTTCATTATCTTCATCATGTGTCTTTGCTTCTCGATCCTTTTCATCTACTTTCTCGTTCCGGAAACGAAGAATAGAACATTTGACGAGGTTGCTGAAGAACTCGCCGGAGGCAAAAAGAAAGACGTAAGACGGAAAGTGGCGCCAGCGGAAAAAGAGTTCCATGTGGCGCCAGCGGAAGAACAGCTACAAGTGGCACCAGCGGATGAGGAGCTCCAGGCCAAAATGGCCGACCATTCTGTTCACGCATAACAATAATTATTGCCGCTGGATCAATGGAGTAACAGCCACTCGCTTCGAATCAACCAGAACGATCGGCACGACAAAGTCGGTCTAGCATAGAACGTAACTGCTACGATAAGGCCTGTTCCGACGGATATATTCCTGTTACTGTATGTTATCAATTTAAATTGACATATCGTTGTATGACTGCAAGTGTAGTACGAACTAGCGATTACAAGAGTCGATTTTAACTGCATGAGAACCATGCAAGGCGTTCTTTCCCCCCCCCCCCTCCCACAACCCTCCCTCCAACCCCCTCCCCCTCAACAAAAACTGCCGATTTTCCAATCGCCATCTTACGAATGGAAGGCTGTTTGAATCCCTGAGAGAGTATGGGAATTGAACCGGTGTCTATGCTGGTAGCCTGCCCTTTGTACCGGTGATAGGCTACCACTCACCTAAACCCATTTAACATAACTAATTCACAAGATCATCCGTTGCCATAAAGTTGTTTAAGTATTACGCAGAATACTATTAAGTCAATCCAGGAGACTTTTCGACATCAGAAGACGTTATATTCATTGGTGTAAAGGAGACTGCATGTGTATAGCCTAATCATGTTTAAAAAGGCACAGTGCAGATTTGGGCGTCTGCCGTATTTGATATTTTCTTTAGCTCGAAAGGACCGGAGATTAAGCTGTTTGGTCGACTTAAGCTCCGTTGGGATTCATTGATAAGTCGAGGTTTGATCCTTTAAATAGAGACGAGACTGGTAATGCTTGTCTGAGTGCATTAGAGAAAACATGGCTTTCATCTCGCCGTGCTACTGTCATCATCAGCCTGCGAAGACATCTAGATGATGTTCACCCACGAGAAGACTATCAAGGGTTTTCCAGGTTGGCTCTTAGGCTGTTGGGCAAAGCAAAGATACAGAAACAGGATTTTCAGCTCCAGGCGCATACCATCGTGCTCGTTCGATGGCGAAAGGCATTTATTGCTTAAAAATCTTTAGATTTCGTCATCAGTTCAAACTGAGTAAGCATGAGATGACCTCTTTGCGGCGTATCTGTGTCTCTGTCACCACAATCTATGCAGGTTTCTGGTTTGCCTCACCTCTTTCGGCGGATGCACCTGCAAATGACTTGGCGATGCTGCAGCTGATTTTCCCCCTGGCCACCCTAATCTACAGGCAATCATATAGCAAATAGGTCTTGGGACCTGTGAACTCATAACGTATAATTATTTTAAGAGTAGCTTATAAATTATTAATTCTCAGATTGCCAGGATCTCACTGTGAAAGGGAGGCGCCGCGCCTCAATGTCGTCATGTATATTCTGTCTTGGGTAACCAGCGTTGATTGGGAAATTTCTGTTCGTCGTTCCACCCAGCTTCAACCCTGCGGGTCGAAGTGTGGGCACATCGCAAAAAGACTTATAAAAAACGGGTTAATTAGTTCAGCCATTAGTGAGGACAGCGGACGGTCATATCAAAAGTAGGAACCAAATATTGCATAGTCGCGATGTCGAATAAGAACTACCGATCGCTGTCTGTCACTTTTTTTACTACAGCAGGCTGGTTATAGGACTGCGATATTAATTTGTGAAGAGTTTCTGAAACAAGCACCCAGCACAGGCCAGCAGAGCATAGTATGTAAGTAAACGGAAACCTAGTAATAACGTTGCGCCAAGCGCTGTCCGGACTTTAACAGTGAGCTGTACAAATATAGTATGCAAGCGGTGATGACGTACCGTTTCGAGCGATTGTTGCGTATTGGGCTTTACGATTTCCTTTCGTCTGTTATTGTGATATCGATCTGCAGTTAGGCTATAGTTGTCAGTTTGTTTTTGTGTGGATAACATATAACCAAGTTCAAGTTCAAGTTCAAGTTTTTTATTGCTCCCAAAACAGAAAAAATTAAAACAGATACAGCAATTACATAATACTACTTGCTTAAAAAAATACATGGGCAAACGAGTAGTAGTTCAATGGAGGCAAAAGGAGCCCCAGAAGGGAAAATCCCACTAGTTAGGGGCCCTAGATAGATGATTACTCATGGCAAAGATGCTGGATAGATGACGTGAGGGAGTAAGTTAGAGGCACAATGAGAGAGAAAAGGGAAGACAGAGAGAAAGAGGGGGGAAAAGAAGAAAGAAGAGAGAAGAAGAAGAATAAGAGGAAGAAGAAGAGATTCAAAGAGGCCATTAGTTTTCAACATCACACGATAATATTAGTTTTAGATAAACATTTTAGATAACATTTTTCATCGAATGCACACGTATCAGACGTTTAAATTGAGTGAAAGCCATGCCCATCCTAATACTAGGAGGTAAACTGTTCCACATTAAGGGTCCTTGGTATTTAATAGAAAATTTACGTGTATTAGTTCTCGGATAAATGCTTATGTAGTCCCGTTTATTTCTGGTAGCATACGAATGCTCTAGTTTATTAAAGTAGGATACAAAACAGGATGGGAGGAGACCATTATGGAATTTATACATAAATTCACATGTTTGTGTGAATTTAATTTGACTGATGTTAAGGAGGTTAAGATCCAAAAATAGAGGTTTGGTGTGGGCACAGTGAGGCGACCTGGTTATGAGTCTGATGGCTTTTTTTTGGAGAGTTTTCAAGCTAGCAATATGGGAGTCATAGGTTGAGCTCCAGATGAAATTACAATACGTAAAGTAAGGGTAGATCAAAGTAAAGTACAGGTTTTTTAATATATAGGGCGGAAGCAAATATGCTATACGTCTTATTATTCCAATGCTCCTAGATACTTTTTTTGATATTTCAGATATGTGATTAGTCCATTTTAGGTGCTCATCAATATGGACACCAAGAAACTTTGAGGAGGAGACAGAGGGAATTGTCGTACCGTCAATTTCCAGGGTCATGCTCGAGTCGGGAATTGATTTCTTACTGGATCTAAATACAATGCAATTGGTTTTGGATATGTTGAGTGACAGTTTATTTGATTTGAACCAGTCATTTGTCTTGATAAGTTCTTCATTTGCTATTGAGATCATTTGGTCATAAGAGGCATTGGATAGGAATGCATTGGTATCGTCTGCAAATAGGATAAATCTTAGTACACTAGTCGAGTTGGGAAGGTCATTTATGTATATTAAGAATAGTAGAGGTCCTAGTATCGAGCCTTGAGGAACACCAAACATAATTAGTTGGAATGTTGATAATTTGCCATTGCAAGAAACTTGCTGGTAACGATTGTTCAAATAGCTTTTAAACCAATTCAGAGCCTGGTTCCTTATTCCATAATGCTCCAGCTTTTGCAACAGAATTTTATGGTCTACGGTGTCGAAAGCCTTGGCTAGGTCCAGGAATACACCCAGGGAGAATTCATTATTGTCCATAGCCTGTGATATTTTATCCTGTATGTCCAATAAGGACATAGAGGTGGAGTGCCCAGGTTGGAAACCGTGTTGAAGGGGGTACATAAGGTTATTGTGGTTTATGAAAGAAAATAGTCGCTCGTACAATATCTTTTCAAAAAATTTAGAGAAGAAAGGTAGGATTGAGATAGGTCTGTAGTTAGATATTTCAGTTTTGCTGCCTTGCTTATGTATTGGTATTATTTTTGCTAACTTAATTTCGGAAGGTACTTCTCCATTTCTGAGAGAGCAGTTAATTATATCAGCAAGTGGAGTAGCTATCAGGTCCAGTATGGGGGCCAGTACCTGGGGATTAAGGTCATCTGGTCCAGAGCTATAGGTTTTTTTCAGAGTTTTGTTGATAGATAGTATTTCATGAGTGTCTGTTGGTAGGATGCCAAGAGAGTTTAAGGTTGAGGGGGGCATGAAGTTATGGAAGGAGCTACTGGAGGATGGGATTTTAAGAGATAATGATTTAGGTAGATTTACAACGTAGGAGTTAAAGTGTTCAGCTATTTTCCCTGGGTCGTTAGTTAAGTCCTCGTTAATAAGTAGTTCTTTAATATGCGAGTTTTTGTCATCAACATTAATTATAGTTTTGATTATTTGCCAAGTTTTCTTAATGTCATTACTGTGCTTGCTGAATTCACTTGCGTAATAATCTTGTTCTAGTCTGATGCGAATGGTTTTATATTTGTTACGATATTTAGTAAAAATAAGTTTGTTTTCAGGTGTGGGGTTCTTGATGAAATTAATGTAAAGTTTTTCCTTTTTTTTGATTGATCTTAGCAGGCCAGCTGTCATCCATGGGTGTTTGAAATTACATTTTTTGGAGGTTTTCTTAGGTTTTAAGGGGAAGGCCTGTATGTAATTAGATGTTATTTCATTCAAAAAAGCTGTGTATGCCAAGCTAGTGTTGTTTTCTTCACATTTAAGGTAGATAGGACTCCAGTCTACATTTGTGAGTAAATTCTTTTTGGTAGCATGCCAGAAGCGAGAGAGGGACAATCTGGTAAAGATGGCGTTAATGCAAACATCGTATTTGCGGGGTTCTTCATCGCCTACGGATCTTCGTTTCAGTTCGGTTACAATCACGGGCTGTTGAATCAACCTTCGAAACACATCAACACGTTCTACAACGAAACCTACACGAAGAGGCATAACGGTGTACCCCTCGATCCGATGCACATCACCGTCCTGTGGTCCCTCACTACGGCGGTTTTGTTTTGCCCAGGAGGCATAGTGGGTGCCTTCATGGGCGCGTGGTTGGCCGATACGATTGGCCGCAAAAGAAGCCTACTGGTGAGTCAAGTATTCATCGTCATCGGAGCTATTCTTTCTGTCATCTGTGTCCCGGCTAAGATACCTGAGCTGCTGATGCTGGGTAGGATCTTTGTCGGAATCCAGAGTGGCATAATCGACTGCATTACACCGATGTATCTACAGGAGATCGTTCAGCCGAATCTTCGAGGTGTATTCGGAACATTGCACCAGCTGGCTATCACTGTGGGTATCTTTGCTGGCAATATCTTCGGGCTTCCACAACTTCTTGGAGCCGAGAACCGGTGGCAGTACCTGATGTTCTTAGAGATGGTCCCGGTCATCGCGTCCTGCTTTTGTCTGCCGTTCATTCACGAATCTCCGCGATTCTTGATGCTGATCAGGAAGGATGCGGTCGGAGCGAGAGCGTCTCTTGAGTACTACCGGAAGTCTAAGGAAGTGGACGCTGAGCTGAACGAGATGGAGCTGGAAGGTCGAGCCATGGAAGCGCTCCATCAACGTACCATCAGAGAGATGTTCAAAAGCGACATACGTAAAGCAATGATCATCTGCTGCATGTTCCAGGTAATCAAGCAGTTCTCTGGCATCAACGCCATCTTCTTCTACTCAAGCAGTATCTTCGCCAACGCCGGCGTGGCCTCGGCCGACATTCCCTATGCTATCATCGGTACAAGCGCTCTAAGGGCGGTTCAATCGGCCGGACTCGTGCCACTGATGAAGGTGGCCGAAAGACGTAAGCTCCTTCTCATCTCGATCACTGTCATGATGGTCTTTCTAATCTGCCTGGTTGTCTGTCTCCACTTCCAGCCCGATTATCAGTTCACGGCCTACATCAGCGTTGTCTGTATCCTCCTCTTCGTCTTCGCATTCGGCTTCGGTCTCGGGTTCATTCCGTGGGTAATCGGGTCGGAGTTATTCCGTCAGGATGCCCGGTCCAAAGCTATGGCTACAGGAGCCATTTTAAACCCGCTTCTAACGTTTATCATCGCACTGGGTTTCGAACCGATGCAGGAGGTTCTGCATTATTACACTTTCATTGTCTTCATCGTGTGTCTTTGTTTCTCGATCCCCTTCGTCTACTACATCGTTCCGGAAACGAAGAATAGAACATTTGACGAGGTTGCTGAAGAACTCGCCGGAGGCAAAAAGAAAGACTTACGACGGAATGTGGCGCCAGCGGAAGAAGAGTTCCATGTGGCACCAGCGAAAGAAGAGCTCCAAGTGGCACCAGCGGATGAGGAGATCCAGACCAAAATGGCCGACCATTCTGTTCACGCATAACAATAATTATTGCCGCTGCATCAATGAAGTAATAGCCACACGCTCCGATTCAACCAGAACGATTGGCACGACAAAGTCGGTATAGCATAGAACGTAACTGCTACGATAAGGCCTGTTCCGACGGATATATTCCTGTTACTGTATGTTATCGATTTAAATTGACATATCGTTGTATGACTGCAAGTGTAGTACGAACCAGCGATTACAAGAGTCGATTTTAACTGTATGAGTACCATGCAAGGCGTTCTTCCCCCTACCCCTCCAAAAAACTGCCGATTTCCAATCGCCATCTAACGAATGGAAGGCTGTTTGAACCCCTGAGTGAGTATGGGATTAGAATCGGTGTCTATGCTGGTAGCCTGCCCTATGTACCGGTGATAGGCTACCACTCACTTAAACCCATTTAACATAACTAATTCACAAGATCATCATTTGCCATAAAGTTGTTTAAGTATTACGCAGAATACTATTAAGTCAATCCAGGAGACTTTTCGACATCAGAAGACGTTATATTCATTGGTGTAAAGGAGACTGCATGTGTATAGCCTAATCATGTTTAAAAGGGTACAGTGCAGATTTGGGCGTCTGCCGTATTTGATTTTTTCTTTATCTCAAAAGGACCAGAGATTGAGTTGTTTGGTCGACTGAAGCTCCATTGGCATTCATTGATAAGTCGAGGTTTGATCATTTAAATAGAGACGAGACTGGTAATGCTTGTCTGAGTGCATTAGAGAAAACATGTCTTTCATCTGGCCGTGCTACTGTCATCATCAGCCTGCGAAGAAATCTAGATGATGTTCACCCACGAGAAGACTATCGAGAGTTTGCCAGGTTGGCTCTTAGGCTGTTGCGCGAAAATACAGGAACAGGATTTTCAGCTCCAGGCGCATACCATCGTGCTCGTTGGATGGCGAAAGGCATTAATTGCTTAAAAATCTTTAGATTTCGTCATCAGTACCAACTGAGTAAGCATGAGATGACCTCTTTGCGGCGTATCTGTGTTTTTGTCACCACAATCTATGCAGGTTTCTGGTTTGCCTCACCTCTTTCGGCGGATGTACCTGCAAATGACTTGGCGCTGCCGCAGCTGATTTTTTCTCAGGCCACCCTAATCTACAGGTAATCCTATATCAAATGCACGGGGGACCTGTGAACTCATAACGTACATTTCATGAGTATAAATTATTCATTCTCAGATTACCAGGAACTCACTGTGAAAGGGAAGCGCCTCAATGTCGTCATGTATTTATTCTGTCTTCGGTAACCAGCGTTGACTGAAAAATTTCTGTTTGTCGTCCCACCCAGCCGCGACCCTGCGGGTCGAAGTATGGGCACATCACAAAAAGACTTATAAAACCGGGTTAATTAGTTCAGCTATTAGAGAGGACAGAGGACGGTCATATCAAAAGTAGGAACCAAATATTGCATAGTCGCGATGTCGAATAAGAACTACCGATCGCTGTCTGTCACTTTTTTTTACTACAGCAGGCTGATTAGCCTATAGGACTGCGATATTAATTTGTGAAGAGTTTCTGAAACAAGCACCCAGCACAGGCCAGCAGAGCATAATATGTAAGTAAACGGAAACCTAGTAATAACGTTGCGCCAAGCGCTTTACGGACTTTAACAGTGAGCTGTACAAACATAGTATGCAAGCGGTGATGACGTAACGTTTCGAGCTATTGTTACGTATTGGGCTTTACGATTTCCTTTCGTCTGTTATTGTGATATCGAACTGCAGTTGGGCTATAGTTGTCAGTTTGTTTTTGTGTGGATAACATATAACCATTTGGTAGCATGCCAGAAGCGAGAGAGGGACAATCTGGGAAAGATGGCGTTAATGCAAACATCGTGTTTGCGGGGTTTATCATCGTCTACGGATCTTCGTTTCAGTACGGCTACAATCACGCGCTGTTGAATCAACCTTCGAAACACATCAACACGTTCTACAACGAATCCTACACGGAGAGGCGCAACGGAGTGCCACTCGATCCGATGCAGATCACCGTCCTGTGGTCTCTCACTACGGCGGTCATGTTCGTCCCAGGAGGCATGGTGGGTGCCTTCGTGGGCGCATGGTTGGCAGATGCACTTGGTCGGAAAAGAAGCCTACTGGTGAGTCAAGTATTCATCGTCATCGGAGCTATTCTTTCTGCCGTCTGTGTCCCTGCTAAGTTGCCTGAGCTGCTGATGGTGGCTCGGATCTTCGTCGGAATCCAGAGTGGCATAATCAACTGCATTACCCCGATGTATCTACAGGAGATCGTTCAGCCGAATCTTCGAGGTGTATTCGGAACATTGCACCAGCTGGCTCTCACTGTGGGTATCTTTGCTGGCAACGTCTTCGGCCTTCCACAACTTCTTGGAGCCGAGAACCGGTGGCAATACCTGATGCTCCTGGAGATGGCCCCGGTCATCGCGTGCAGCGCTTTTCTGCCATTCATTCACGAGTCTCCGAGGTTCTTGATGCTGATCAGGAAGGATGCGGTCGGAGCGAGAGCGTCTCTTGAGTACTACCGGAAGTCGAAGGAAGTGGACGCTGAGCTGCAGGAGATGGAGGTGGAAGGTCGTGCCATGGAAGCGCTCCATCAACGTTCGATCAGAGAGATGTTCAAAAGCGACATACGTAAAGCAATGATCATCTGTTGCATGTTCCAGGTAATGAAGCAGTTCTCTGGCATCAACGCCATCTTCTTCTACTCAAGCAGTATCTTCGCCAACGCCGGCGTGGCCTCGGCCGACATTCCCTATGCCATCATCGGTACAAGCGCACTAAGGGCGGTTCAATCGGCCGGAATCGTGCCACTGATGAGGGTGACCGAAAGACGTAAGCTCCTTCTCATCTCGATCACTGTCATGGTAGTTCTTCTAATCTGCCTGGTTGTCTGTCTCCACTTCAAGCCCGATTATCAGTTCACGGCCTACATCAGCATAGTCTGTATCCTCCTCTTCGTCTTCACATTCGGCTTCGGTCTCGGGTTCATTCCGTGGGTAATCGGGTCGGAGTTATTCCGTCAGGATGCGAGGTCCAAGGCTATGGCTACCGGAGCCATTTTAAACCCGCTTCTATCGTTTATCATCGCACTGGGTTTCGAACCACTGCAGGAGGTTCTGCATTATTACACTTTCATTATCTTCATCGTGTGTCTTTGCTTCTCGATACCTTTCGTCTACTACGTCGTTCCGGAAACGAAGAATAGAACATTTGACGAGGTTGCAACAGAACTCTCTGGAGGCAAAAAGAAAGACGAAGAACGAAAAGTGGCACCAGCGGAAGTGGAACTCCATGTGGCACCAGCGAAAGAAGAGCTCCAAGTGGGACCAGTGGGACCAGTGAAAGAAGAAATCCAGGCCAAAATGAGCGACCAATCTGTTCGCGCATAACAATAATTATTGCCGCTGGATCAATCGAGTAATAGCCACTCGCTCCGAATCAACCAGAACGATCGGCACGACTCAGTCGGTCTAGCATAATACGTAACTGCTACGATAAGGCCTATTCCGACGGATATATTCCCGTTACTGTATGCTATCAATTTTAAACTGACATATCGTAATTTATTATGACTGCAAGTGTAGTACGAACTAGCGATTACAAGAGTCGATTTTAACTGTATGAGTACCATGCAAGGCGTTCTCCCCCCCCCTAAATGCTGATTTTCCAATCGCCATCTAACGAATGGAAGGCTGTTTGAACTTCTGAGAGAGTATGGGAATTGAACCCGTGTCTATATGCTGGTAGCCTGCCCTTCGTACCGGTGATACCACTCACTTAAACCCATTAATATAACTACTTCACAAGATCATCCTTTGCCATAAAGTTGTTTGAGTATTACGCAGAATACTATTAAATCAATCCAGGAGACTTTTCGACATCAGAAGACGTTATATTCATTGGTGTAAAGGAGACTGCATGTGTATAGCCTAATCATGTTTAAAAGGGTACAGTGCAGAAAGACGTATTCAGCCTACTTTCTAGTTTGATTGCATCAAGTGATTTTGCAAGTCTGTTGAAAGGTCTAATAGGATAATAATTATAATCATAATCTTTTTTATGAATTTATCTTTTTTTATAAAGGCCTAATTTTTATAGATCAAATGTGAGATAGTCGATATTTATTTGTTTATTTATTTATTTTATTTACTGAGAATTTGATATAGCGCTCCTTCGAGGTTGCTACTCAGGAGCGCTCCCCGTCCAACCCCGGTCGAACAAGACAGTCTTGAGAAGAGAAAAAAAATGAAGTAGAAAGGCCAATAGGTATTTGACAAAGGATAACAGGGATCTCATTCCAGGTCGCAGGGTCAGCCACGGAGAATGCACGGCGCAGCCTGATTGCAGTCCGTGAGCGTGGAACAATAAGTTCAACTTGTGCAGCTGAGCGGAGAGAGCAGCGGCGTTGAACATGCGTGGTCGAGCAGCACGCAGAGCTCCTGCAAGTATAAAGGAGCCAAACCCTCAAAGCAGCGCCGGACCAAGACGTATGTAATGCGCTGTGGGTAAGGGAGCCAGTGGAGTACATCCCGCATGTACTCAGAGACTGGGCCAAACTTTGGAATGCGGTCTATGAGGCAGGCAGCAGTGCGCAGGACCCTATATATTTAGGGGCCCCACCCGACAGGCTGGAAGTCCACCGTATGTGGCACTTCAGTAGTACAAGCGCGAAACTACAAACGCATGAATAAGTGTTGAGGCTGCGCTAGAAGTCAAAGAGCGGAAAATGACCTTGAGCTGCCGAAGCTGGTAGTAACAGCTGCGACTTAGAAGGTTAATGTGCCGCGTAAATGTGAGTTCCTGGTCAAGGACGACCCCCAAATTCCGGACTGAAGTGGAAAAAGTGAAATGTGGAGATTTCAAGGATGGGAAGTTAAATCAATTTTAGAAAGCTGCTGCGGCGTTCCAAGCCAGATAAGCTGAGTCTTAGTAGGGTTAAGGCGCTAGCGGTTTGAGGACATCCAGGACTGCAGGATTACTATAGTTTGGCTTATAGGTTGATAGATGCGGTTTGTGTATACCATCTTGTCCGCCAAAAAAGTTGATGACTTTTTTAGTCATCCAGTCCAAATGTCCTCATTATACATTGTTCGAAAGCTTGTTGAAACCAAATGGGGGGGGACGATACATGGGTAGTTCAAAATGTCAAAATGGGGGGGCATGGCTGGATTGCCCCCTGGATCCGCCCTTGGCTATAACGGTGTTCAAAATGTCTTTCTTGTTCACGAACACACGACCGTAGACGTAGTAGTTGTCCCGGAAGGCACTCGGCTTCATATCTCGCAGCTGTGGCCGCCCAGCAGTCCAGACCTCGATTCGGAGTAGCCTACCAGGTACATGTAGCCTACGTACTGGAAGAGCGCGCTGTTGTTCCCATATTCGTGACATCGATATGGCGCGTCTGATTGAAGAGTGGCAGCCGTTTGACCAGGTGATAATCGACCGGACCAGCAAACAGTAGGCCTAACGCCTATGTCTTCGGTCGTGTGTTCGAGAACAAAAAAGGGTATTTGAATACCATTATAAAGGTATATGTGGCTAGCTGAATTTCACTTCCTTTCAGCTTTTGCATGCTGGAAAGTTTCATTTTTCTGTGTTGCATTTCAAACGCTTATAAATTTAAAAAACTCACGAATATTTCTAATCGGCTTTAGGATCTCATGTATAGATATGGTCACTGTTGTTGTGTTTAAAATTTCAGACACATCCTAAAGGTTTTGACCGAGTTATGACACCTGTTGTGTTCTACTTTATGGACACAGTGTAGTTGAACGGTCTTGCAATTGATACTGGACCTGAGGAAGAGAGCCAAGGGTATGCAAGCAGTACTTAGAGTGTAAACAAATAAGTGCCTTTCCAGACTGCTGGCCAGGTTTGGCCTAATAAGTGGCAGGACGTACGACGTTCAGATTTGAAACTAAGTAGGCTTTGGCCGTCCAGTCACACTTTAAGGCTTAGGCCTAAGCCCTGTTAATTAAGGCTACAAGGCAAAAGGAACGTTAAGCTACGACACATAACGCTCGAGTTGCAGTAGCTGCATGGGCGGAGACCTAGGGGGCAGGGGGACGGTCCCCCCAATGGAGGTGTTGGGGGTCGGCCCATGCATTTGTCCCCCCGCCCAATCGTTGAGCGTCAATAATTTAAAAAAAGGTCATCAACTTTTTGGGCGGAGAAAATGGAAAATTCTCTTGACTTTTCGGCCAGATGACTTTAAAAAAGGTCGTCAGAAATTTTTTCGCGCCAAAAGTTGGAAACTTTTTTGCGACACACTTTTTAACTTGCAGTTGTACACAAAATGTGCAATTGACAGAGGAAAGATAGGCCTACAGATAGCCCTCCCACTTCTGGCTTGGCCGAAACAGGAGTGATCCAGCACTTAAGCGCCTGTGATTAAGCTGGTTCCCGCGACTTCGCTTTTGTGGGCGCTGTAGAAGTCTCGAGATTACGATTACGATTAGGCCGATAGTGGGTTCCACTGCTGTAGAGCCGACCTGTGTGCCGTGCTATAGTGGGCCGTATTTCGTATGAACTGTACCAGTAATCATTCTGCGGTTTGTCAGATTGAGTCATTAAAGAAGATATTATTATTATTATTATTTAGAGATAGAAAGGATAATACAAACTTTGAATGATGCATGGCGTCCGCCCACTCAAACAAGTCTTTAATTCGCTAGATGGCAAAAGAGAGTAGCGCCTCAGTGAAAAGATGTGGATGAGTTGTGAATAAAGTCAGTCGCCAGATGGCGTCACGACTGCAGCTGCGCTCCTCCGCAATATCCAGATGCTAGCGAAAGATGGCGGACGTAGGAGAGAGGCAGAATCTCGACGAGGCTGTAGACAACGGCCAAGACGAAGTAAACCTCAGTATCAACTGCGACAGCGATGTAGCCACAGAGCAGACGAAAACGGAGTCCGTTGAAAACCTCGTCGATTCCCTGAATCTTGAATCGGTCAGTGTTTTCTGTACTTTAGTAACAATGGCACTTTAAGTTTCGATACATGTATGTCCGATGAGACATTCAGTATGACTGTTTATAAGGCGCAAATTGTTGCAAGTTGCAACAGTTATATCTGATTAATGATATTCTACACCTCGTGGCCGAAATTCAGTCTTATGTCGTCTTGGAATATTCTAGATGAACTAGTATGAATGTTTTGTCTGTTGCCGGTTTGCAAGTATTTGATGCAGTTCTAAGTGGCATTCCGAAGGCCAACCTAGAACATCAAAATAAATTTTTGTGGTTCAGAATGTTTTTGGCATATTACTAAAAATTAAAAGGAATGAGCTAGAGGTGAGATGTGTTCAGTAAAAGTAAGACTTGGATAGTTTAAACAATTCAGTTATTAACTGGTGTAGTTTATGATTGCCAAGCAAAGAAGGGATAAGGTGAAGCACTGGCCAGTTACTGTGGAGGCCTAGCATATAAAAATAGATTATATTCTTTCTCGTGTTCTTTCATGCAAGCAGCTGCTTTATATTTTGGAGATGGTGGACAATGCTGTTTTACCTGGATAAATACTAATTGTACCCACAGATGATGCAGAACTTTTGTTGCATTAAATAGTTCTTTTGGTAGATCTATGTGAATGCC
The DNA here is from genome assembly GCA_945859605.1 of Lumbricus rubellus. Classification (NCBI taxonomy): domain Eukaryota; kingdom Metazoa; phylum Annelida; class Clitellata; order Crassiclitellata; family Lumbricidae; genus Lumbricus; species Lumbricus rubellus. Next base: position 27,599,584 of record OX243817.1, on the reverse strand, counting down.
TTGCAAATTTGTAATATCTTGGTAGTTTAAGAAATGCTTTGTGCTGACGACAATCCTGTTTGCAAGAAACCTTTAATTTATGTTGAGACAGCTTCTTAGACCTTGATAATTGATGAAATAGCACTTTAAGCTCAGTGTCAATATTTGGCTGCAGCTAACATAGACGATTTCTTTCGGTTTTAGTGCTGCATTGACAGCAACGCAAATGAGACGGAGAGTGATTCAGAGTTTGATTCAGACGAATCAGAAGTCACAGATGAGGAAGAAAGCGACGAAGAGTTATCAGAGGGGTACGGTGAGCAATTTGTTCGATTGGAACCTTGGACGAGTGAAAGGAGGCACAGTGGAGATGGCGAGGTAAAGAGACTGCGATTTCTTTTGTACATAATTGAATTTCAGTAGAATTTTTAAGCATTGCTGTCTTTAAGTTTTAAATTAAATTAAATTTATTTTATCTTAGTTTCATGGTTATTCTGCTGTTGCTGTGAAATTATGTATAACCTAAGACTTATTTTTAAATTACATTTTTGACAGATTCAGTTGTATCTGGCAGTTATCTTTCAGTGTTTTTTATATATATAGCAAGATTGCATAACACTGTGTGACTGTTGTATTTACGGTAACAAGATTGTGTTATACTGAAGTATATCTACACATACAAGCTGAATTAGCTTTTGCTTCTTGCTGCAGACTGCTTTTTAGTGGCACCATTACTGACAATGCAAGAAATGCAATTGTGTATAATATACAAAAACTGGGGAAATTTATACATTTTCTCTGTTTGACACTGGAAAATTTGAATTTAGGAGCAGCCTGACAAAACGATGACAGAGAGCAAGCTTGATGACGACGAAGACAAGCAGAATCCGGCGTATATTCCTCGCAAGGGAGCCTTCTTTGAACATGACTTGAGACTCGACGACGATGGCGTTGACGTTGCGGTGGAAACAGACGCAAAATTGTTAAGTACCACAGTCTCATCAGCATGTCTGTCTGTTGAAAATTTTTCTGAAACGTTGTGTTTTAATTTTCTGGTGTACATAGTCATTGCAGCATTTATTTTCTATTTTTTAAATGTTTGTTAATGTTTATATCGCAAAGCAAGCAGGTGTTGCATTTACAATCACGACTCAGTGCTCAAGTAAAGTGCAACAGGCGCCAAGAAGAGCTAATAATGGCTTATACTGACCTTGACTGTTCTTCCTGATTATTACGCATGTATATTAATTTGCTAATTAGAACTAGAGTAATTGGGATTGAAACAATAGCAATTGTAGTAGCAGCAGCAACAATAGCAGCAGTTGCAACAACGCCTTCGACATTATTCTTCTTCAGTTCTTTATTAACGTTGCGAGTCCCTGACGGATTTTGTGTTTCTTGCGGCAAATTTATAATACAGATGCTGATGTTTTAAATTTAAATGAAACCATTCAGTGATTGGATATACTGATTAGTATGCTTTATCACAGAAACCTGTGCTCCAAAACTGCCCATATGTGCAGTTTTGTGCAAATTAAAGCAAGCTTTATTATGCTTGCGATCACTAGACTATCGTGTACTCAATATATCCTTCTGTTGAAAAATCTTCATTTTTATTTTTGATTTTGCTAGTTATTGTGGCATTTTTTAAATTATTGACTACAGACAAAGATGGTAAAGTGAAAGATGCCTGTAGATGAGAAATTGGAAACCTATACGTGTAAAACATCTCGACTTTTAACCCTTTAATGCCGAGATGGTAGTAAATGGTATGGGAAATCCTTTACCCTCCGGCATTAAAGGGTTAAAGTAACATTTTATTTGCAAGCAACGAGCAAACTAGACGATACTGTATGGTTACAATTTTGCAGGATCAAGAAGAAGCTGTGGTACGACAGAGTGAAGTGGCAGCACGATAAATTCGACGAGAGATCACAGGCGCCGAAATCACGCGACGAGATCGTTTCGATCTACGGCTTCGACATCCGGGATGAGAATCGAGTGCCACTCGACGCCACACGCCGATCGGTGAAGAAAAGGTTTGTTTCCGTATTCCTAACTCTTCATCCGACTCATTCCATCTTCCAGTTCTCGACCTAAACGTCACCCACCATACCTACCAGCTACTCTGCCACCTCTGATCCTTTTCATTCATTCATTCATTCATTCAGAGCATTTGTATAGTGCCCCTTCAAGAAACTACTCGGAGGTGCTCCCAGCCCAACCACGAACAAAGAAAAAAGACTTGAGAGACTTGTAGAACCCAGCCGGATGGACCACAAGTAGAGAGCGAAGCGTAACCGGGAGGTCGTTCCAGACTGTAGGCCCCACGACCGAGAAAGCACGGCGCTTTGGTAACTGAAGTTAGACCTCCTTTGGAAAAGTTCGGACTACTCTTTTGGATAACCTTTCTGACAAGATACAGAGCTTGTGAATAACCTGGTGCCCCTGCGTTTGGCTTTCGAATGGCACTTTAGAAATTTGGAATTTACGATTGCGATTAAGGCGCTTCATTATGTTCAATATCATTTCATATTTCTGTCCTGATGACAGTATGCTTTGATAGAATGTTTTCGTAGCAGAAATATCATTGCTTTTGACTTTCCAATTTCCTGGGGGCTAGAAAACCTCGTTAGATCAATTTATTTGCATGTCTCCTTATCTCTTTGTCTATGTCTCCTTATCTCTTTGTCTATGTATGATTGTCTTTGAAAATTAATAGTCTAAATATTCTGTCTAACTGTTGCTTTTTATAAGTTGATTTATATCAAAAGCATTTATTTGCCTCTTTGTTCACCTCTGAAGAAATTGCATCTTTTGCAACTTAGGACACGTTGACCAAAGGACACAACGGAAACATGGAACAGTGGGTTAAAATTAGACATGATATATGTTCGTGGTGTTTTAGTCTCTGGTTGTTGTTACAATGTGAAGCTAAATCTACGCGAGATTTGCATAATGATGAGGAAGTGTTCAATCACCTCTTCAATATGACCTTTTAACCCTTTCCAGCCGGAATTGTTTTGATACCTATCCTGTTAATCGGGTCACGGGTGACCCAGTCTGGCGGGAAAGGGTTAAATATAGACAGCTGTAGAGTCATGTATGTCATACAAGGACTGAGACTTCTACTGTCTGTCTAGTGACAGCCTGTACTTAAACATTGCAATTATTTGTCTTCAATTTCACGTCTTTGTGAACTAGATTCCTGTTATCTGTTGGTAGAACTAACAAGAAAGGAAGAGGCAAGAGGTTGGGCGACTACATTGTATTTGCAAAGCCAGTACCTGTCAGTTTAGAAAGGGTTAAACGGCCGGTCGAAGGCATGAGGCAGTTTTGTCCGCGGAGAAGTTGGCCGGAGAATAACCTACGAAAAAAGAACATCATCATGAACAGCCTATCGCCCGAGACTGTGAGAAGAAGCAAATACGTAAGCGAGGAGAAGAAGGAGAATTTCCCAGGAACCGACGACCTGTCTTCATCAACACAGCAGACGGCTGGAGGTTACGACGAGATTCCTGCGTGCTTTGTTCAGAAGGGACAAGATACCTCGTCAGAAAGAAGTTCTATCATCGATACGAGAAGACTTCCGGCGGAGCGTAGGAGTCAGACAAAGTTCGACCCCGCGGACGGAAAGCTCGTTTTCCGAAGCATCCGAGGCAACAAAACGAGCCGGATCGGGACGGGAAGAGTAGCCGCAAAAACCGGACCAAGGGAATACCAACCGGAAAGATATAATTTCAGACACGACAGACAGTCTTTGGATAGTCCGAACAGACCGGCTAAGAAGCACGTTGGTTCAAAGCGGATGAGCGGTATGGACCGTGGGCCCAGTCTGCACACCATGCGAACCATCCGTAATAGTGGGACGTGTGGACAGATGGAGATGATCGAGACCTTCAAAGATGCGGCTGCTGCTGCTGCGGGGGATAACGATGGACAATCAACGCAGAGGATCCTCAGCTCAGCAGTCACGAAGTCGCAGGACATACGTCTGTTGGAGACGCGCGACTGTCATCCTCCCACTGTCGGTCGGATAGGTGGCAGCGCTGGACACGAGGCGTCGAGGAACGACAAAAGCAGCAGAGGATACACAAAGGGAAGTGCCAGGAAATCAACCGTTACGATTCACAGTGAGTAGTCTGAAGCTTTTTTTGGTTCTCAACCTTTTTAGGCAGGACAGTGCATCCAATTTTGCCATTCATCACCTTGTCTGGCTCTCTCTCCTTCAATTTTCTGTATCCCTTCTTCATCATCCAGTCTGGTGGTCTTCCCCTTGTCTCCTTCCCCTGCAGTCAATGATGCCTCAGTGATTGTTCTGAGAATGTAGTCGTTGCCATTGCTTCTTGTGGAAGATTATATGAAGTAAGAAGAGAGTTAACAAACTTCCAATGCTACTTTGACATTTTCAGGAATTTTTAAACTGGGTATCAAATTTATATAGTTTAATTAGAGACCCCTAACATCGATGAAGGTAAAAAAATTTGCTTCAGTGATAGCTGTGCATTCATTGTTTGATTGCAGCAACAATGGCTCCTGATATGATACCGCCTGTGACACGCATTCCCACCTACATGAGATCAGTGGAGACGAGATCGGTGAGAGGTCGACCGCCGGTCACTCACGACGCATCATTGTCTAGCGACACGCCGAGTGAATCTATTTCATCAGGTACCGAAACTACCCCAAGTTACGGATGGTCTGGCGGGGAATTCATCCCGAGTGAGCAGCTTCTTCCGAGGTCCGATGCGTCGGGTCGACCCAAGCGCTACTCGTCGCAGCGACAGAAGGCGGGTACGGAGTCAGGACTGCCGGAAGCAGGCAATTCGAATGATGGAGGAACAATGGCTTCTGTTGTCACAATGCCAGCCACGGCTTGCTTTACTACTTCACTGCCTCAGAGACCACTTCCAGCAGCCACTTATTACGGTAGTCTTTAAAACTTAGAGCTTTTATTGTTTGCTTGCATAGAACATGTTTCACGCTGCACAGTTGCTCATCAGCATTTATTTAACATATGAGGCACGTTATCTTGTAGCTCAGGAACTTGCTGTTCAACATTGTATTGATCAAACTGTTGAATGTCCACTGTCCAGAGCAGAAGCGAATTGTGTAGACCTGTCGTTTATTCGTCTTTCCTCGATTTGTGTACCTATCTTAGTCATTTTCACACTGGATAGATTGATAGATAGGTGTTACTGGAGTAATGGAGCAATTACATTATATGTGGTATATTACAAGTTATGACCTTATAATTATACATAACAGCAGCAGCAGGGAAACTTCTTTGTAATTTAGATGTTTAAACATGTCTAAACATGTTTTTGTTCAACTGAATTTTACGAAAATGTGATTTATGATATTTGTAATGGTCGTTTGTCTTGTCGCACAGGATCTGCGCCTGGTACGCACGGTCTTCCTACCTTTCCTCATGCATCCGTTCTTCCACTTGGCATGTCATCAATTACTTACACAGTGCCAGGTGAGAGGCAGGCAGCATTCGTGGCTTAATTTCTTGTGATTAAACTTATCAGTTTTAGAGAATCATATTCTAGTATAAGCATTGGGTTTTTTCTAGTTATTTATAAATTGTAGTTTTAGTTTTTGCTTGAGAGGCATCACAAGTGTTTCTACACTTGTCATATAGCATTCATGAGGTTTCACTTCTAAAATTCTCTTGATGAAGATTGGTGTATATGGGAATTTAGTCAAACTCCATATTATGTAAATGAGCGTATCTGTGTGTAATGTATGTATATATCTGGAATTATAAGAAGTGCATTTTAAAACCCTGCATCATTCTGCCATTTTAAGAGTGTTGCCACCAAAAGCTTGTAAATTTGTGGTTCATAATTACCTGATACTAGCGGCAAAATGTGGTTCTCTAGAAGAACCCAGCAGCACAATTCATTTACTGCTCCGATCTTTATTGAACCTACAATGTTATAGGTTTTGGTGTTATCTTAACTGCTTCACGTGAAGCTTGAACTTTAACTCTCTGCATTACGAGCCATATTTCTATAGAGAACCATATTTTGCCAAGTGCTGCAGTGTTCTGTAGTATAGTATGTTGCATGATATATTGATAAATACGTGTAAATTCCATCTTACTGTATTTGCAGTCAGTACAAATGTTGCACCTGGCCACATAAGGCTGTACAATGGACCGGCGATACGTGGTAATCCTGTCACTATGGCAACAGCAGCCGCTCCACCGCTCATGCACGCTCCGTATCTGAATCCACCTGGAATGCTGCAAGGTCCATTTATTGGTCCTCCGCCCATCATCAACTACGGACCGCCTCTCGCTCCTCCGTACCCGGTCTCCGCCGGCCCCATCCCAGTCCAGTTTGCTGGTGGAAATCCGGGTCCGGTTAGGAACCCGAGACCGGATGGGAACCCTTTGGAGGTGCGAGGGGGAACAGTCTACTTCAACCCTGAGATTCAGCAGGTCGACATGATGCACGGAATGGTTTACTTCAATCCGGAACGCCAGGCGGGAAACGTTCGGTCGCCCGTTAGACGAGCGAAAGTGGCGATACCAATCGTGAAACCAGAGGTGAGGATTGAGATTTGGAAATTATTTCGTCGTTTTATCTTTGTGAAAACAATCTGTCTGTCTTCGTTGCTTCTTTCCTGTGTCCTCTTGGTGTGTTCCTGTCTGCTTGTCAATGTCTATCTTTGTTTGTTTGTATGTGCACTCATTATAGCGCCCCTTCAAGCTCTCTCTCTGTACTCAGAGGCGCTCCCGATGCAGAGCGGACACTGCATCGGAGTTTCACGCCGAAGCGCTGAGCAATTGTGAGTAAAGGACTTGCCCAAGGTCCTTACGCGGCGAGGTGGATTCGAACCTCTAACCTTCCGGCTCCAAGGCCACGATGCCACCACTACACCACCACGTCCCACATGTTGTAATTTTTCGTTGGGAAAACAATCTGTCTATCTTCATTGCCTCTGTCCTGTATCCTCTTAGTGTGTTCCTGTCTGCTTGGCATGTAACTGTCTTGATCTGTGTCTTGCGATGTCTTGCCTGAATCTGAACCAGTTCACATGGTGTTGCCTGCTTCCTCACATGTCTATTCTTCCACTCGATTTGTATTTAGTACAACGCAGTACAACCATATCCGTTTGGCATTGAAATGCACAGTTAAGTTTCTTCCTTAACTAATATATTAAACAGATTTGTATTGACCAAGCAGAAACTTATGAATACTTATTACTTGTTGTAAAAGCGTGTTTGAACCCTTGCCAGCTAGCTGATTATGTGCATTGCTTTTGCACTCTTTTCCAACTTGTGTCTTGCTATCTATTTGATAGTCATTCTTAATGTAGCAGACACTGTGGCATTGACCCTGCTCAGTTGGGATCAGATAAGATCCTGAACCACCTCTGTCCATATGAGTGGGTGATGTCACCTTTAAGGTCCGTACATACTCAGGATTCTTATCTCTGAAATAATCCATCACCAGAAAGGAACTAAAATCTTTGATGACCGGTCTAACCAATTTAGGCAGTAGTGAACTTCTTTCAGAAACAGTTGAAACATTAAATCAAAACCTGTTTTAATGTAATATGGTTGACTATATTTCAAATATGGAAAGTTGAAACTTGTGATAAGTGAGCAACTGCAAACTGTGAGAAAATAAGTAAGTACTGGCATGGTATGATTACTTTCAGACTGGATACGATGACTACAGAAGTTTTGAAACATTTGATAACAGTTACTGAATTTTATTTGTAGGATGTGTCCGTTAAGCAGACAACTGAATGTGCAGATAAAGAAGAGCCGGGAGAGGGAGAGATTGAGCAAAGAGAAGTTCAAGAAGAGGTGGGACAGGATGGAGCTGGGCAGAAACAGGTCATGGAAGAGGTACTGGTGGAGGATGTTGTGGTGGGGCAACAAGAAGGATGTGTCATTGAACAGGTGCTACTGCTGGACGAGGAGGACAAAGAGGAAGTTGTACAGCAAGAAAGTCTACGTGACTTTTCTGAATCGAAAGACAAGGAGGAAGACGAGAGTAACGTCTCAACTGAATGTTCCACTGCACCAACAGCAGAAGATGCCGATGTTTCTGTGACGGAATCTCCTGAGGCGCCGAAGGACTCTGCAGTTGAAGACAAAGAAAGTGAATTATCAAATGAAAATGAAAGCGAAAAGAAGAACTGAAAATTTAAGGAAAATTCTGGTTAGTTTTAAGATTTGTTGAATTTTGTGGGAATTTGTTGTTCCCTGCAATTTAACTGTCTTAAGTCTTAAACATTGAGGATTTGTCTTTAAGTATAATGAGATAAGGCATGATCGAAATTTTTTCGTATGCAGCATACTGGTAATTTGCATTTTTTCTATGTAAGTGACCAGCAATTTTTGTGGTAGTCAGATGTGTGTGGATTTACTGTGCTTTGATTACTTTACGCTGACTACTTTTTTACACATAGAACATGCTTAAAACTAGTTGTAGGCTCAGATCTAGACTCAGTAATATGTTTAAACTTTTTCCTGCTTATTTTGCTAGATGGACTGATACTACCAGCTTTGGTAATATCTTATGTTTTTTTATCAGATAATTTGTGTCCAATATGTAAGGTAGTGATTCTGAAGATTTTCAGGGATCATCTTGGTAGTAAATGTTATGGTATTACCCTGAATCTCATCTTAGCTTGTAATGTTTCCAATGGATTGCTGGAATCTAATAGTAAAATGCCATTTATTATATGAGAAAAACAGAATGTCTTAGGTGTTGGTTTAAGCTTAATTGATGGAAGTACCTTTGACGGCGTTTCTGAAACTGTTCTACTAAAAGCCATTTGAATAAGAAGTAGGAGTAACAGCAGTTTTAAAGTGGTTTTAAATTTTAAATATATCATGTGTATATTGCATACCAAAGATTAGGGGTTGGTTGCTTTTACTTTTAGCTTGCTAAATTAGCTGTGATATTTTAACCGTACGATTTTGAATAGTTATTTGAATCAGAGTTAAGTTGCATTTATCCTCATACCAAAGCTTAGGGGAGGTGGTTCAAGTGGTGATTGCTTCCAATCACTTCTAACCATTGAAGTCTCGGCAGTAGTCTTTATTTTAGAACTTTTTCTGGTTCTGTTTAAACAGAACTTTTCAATGAGTTCATGTTGACTGATTGTCTTTCTTGGGTCATGCCTTGGACTAGAACTTTCTTGGTGGGTCATGCCTTGGACTAGAACTTTCTTGGTGGGTCATGCCTTGGACTAGAACTTTCTTGGTGAAAATGGGTGTTTTTACTTCTAAAGCCGTACCTTGATTTTTGAACTGTACTACTGAGTCGTTTATTTCATTCTCAATTTAAGACAATAGTTTATTTTGCTCATAATCGATACGCTGCTTTTGTTTCTTGTTACAATAGTATATTCTGGATAAATTGTAACTGATATAGACTATTGTTTCTTAACCTCCCTCCCTCCCACTGCCAGCCTATTTAACGCCAGCAGGCGCTTGGGTGCCGTATCAGCCAAGTTGGCAGTAGTCGTGTGTACCTGTGCCCTGATTAATTATATGGCAGTTTCACTCTTTTAAATAAAGTGTCAATTTAAGTAGATAATAACTTGGCTAGAAACAGAGATTGGCTACCAGTAATAAGTTGCAATTACTTTGGTCCATTATAGACAACAATGTGGCCTTTCAGCAATTGGGCAAATATGACGGCAGGCAACAGTGCAATGTATTCAAATTGGGCAACCTATCTAGTTGTCTTTATTATTATTTTTCCTCTGAGGTAACTCAGATTAAGGTTATCTGGAGATCAAAAAATCTCTGGAAAGTTATTATTATTATTTTCCACAGTAAGTGTCATCCTCAGGAGACTAAAATATTATTGTTGGAAGACAGTTATTTGGAATGTAATGGCTGGAATAGCAAAGTTTCATCCAATTTTCGCATGCCATGGGTACTGCGGTAAGTAACAGCATTGAATCGCTGGATGATTATTGGAAGCTATTGGGTTTTATGGATAGATTATTTTTTATTATTGTTATATGAGCATTATACTCACACTAGGTCTTATGTAAAAAAAGATCTAATGGCGCAGAGCATGGATATATGGGATGCGGTGGCAAAATCAGAGCAAGTTGGAGACGGCAAGTTGCGGCCTCATCATTGTCGCACGCCTGATGGAGGAGAGACCAAGAAGAAGAAGAAGGTCTTGTGTAAATCATGCAGTGTATTTCAGTATGGCTCCCTTAACCTGTGTGCCAGTAAGATGCATTCGCAGCGATTTTGGACCATCGCTTAATAATGTATACGCATGGTTTTGAATGATCAGCATGTTGAGTAGTTTCGGTTTTCTAGGATTGACTTTTGTAATTCGATCTGGAGGCCAACGAGGATTGAAGCAGAGAATGGTTTTAGAACAATCCACCGATTGGACACTGCATAGAATGCGTATTTATTAGAAATTATTATATTGTCGTAACTGTTTGTGTTTTCTTTTTCATTGTAAAATCCGACATTTTTTGTACAGTGAAAATGCTTTTAATGTTATCCTAAGGCGTTCAAAGGACTGCAACAGCTGTTTTTATTGGAACGAATTGTTTGTAAATTGAGTATTTCATATATGTGTTGACATAAATATATGCAAGTTTCTGAATTATTTCAATGAATTTTGTCAAATTATACGTTTAGTTATACAATATCATGTTATTTTATCAGACGTTGTGCCAATTTTTTAGGTCTTAAAATCATGGTAAGGCTGAATAAATAAACTTTTGTTGTTTTAGTTTTTTGCACCGAATATCTTGAGTTACAGAACAGTCATTACTGGCTTTTAATCATGGTGTTATTGTGTTATAATCTTACATATTTATCTCACATTTAGAAGCATCTGGATATATATATGTGTGTGTGTAATATATATATATATATGTGATATATATATGTATTGTGTAATATAATATATATATATATATTTAGTGGTATCATGGGAGATTATTGGTTGTATGGTCTTTCTTATCAGTGTCCCAAACTTTGTTTTTATATTTATTTTTCTGTAGCTAATTTATTTTATTGGTATTACTGTTTCTGAGTACGTTGCTTGTTAATTTATACATCGTTTTCATTCAAGTTTCTTGTTGTGTTTCGAGCCAAATAAATAATTTATTATCGGATGAGACTGCAGTGTTGAAGTTGTTAGTCAACGGACTTTTTTGTGTGTGCTTTGTACGTTTGCTTAGTAGGACAAGTTACTGTAATTTTAAATTTAGCTACCCAGACCCTACCTGTAAGACTGTACTCCAGTTACAGGTTGTTTTCTTGAGATGTCTCAAAGCTGGAGTGTGAAGAGCTGGCCCGAGATCCATTTTGATTCGTATCCTATTGTACATGAGAATTTAGATGACTACCATTACAATACTCTGTTTCTGGCCCGTTTAGCCTTTCTAAGGTGCTATGCAGCACCATTTATGAATTAGTTTAGCTAAATATTTCTGGGGATGGCTGACCAAACTCCCTCAGCTTGCTCCCCCATTTTTGCTGTTGACACCCTGGTCTGCTACTTGGGGGAAAATATTGCCACTGAATCACCAGTAAAAAAGTTTGATGCCTGTTTGATTTGAAGTTTCAATCCAATTGGTTCAACTGCATTGTATCTTGATTCATGCGTAGTAATGCATATTTGTATCGTATTGTATGTATGAGAATTCGGATGACTATTCTTACAGTACTAGCTATTCATATTGTATGCAGTGTTGGAGGGTCTGATGATTTGTCATAACTTTTGTTGTTTCTGGTGTTTCTATTAAGTTAAGGAACTGGATGTTATCATAGGAACTAGATGTTTTATAGGAACTGGATGTTATCATAGGAACTAGATGTTATCATAATAACTAGATGTTACTGTAGGAACTAGATGTTATCATAGGAACTAGATGTTATCATAGGAACCTTCTGGAAGTTTTCAACAGTTTTCTCTTTTTGTGCCAATTCAGAATAGCAATCATGGAGTGTTCATTGTCAATTTAGTTAAACTGTGTCTTGTGTTAGTTTAGTTAAATTGTCAAATTTCTGTTACCTAACTATTCACTTTTATTTCTCCCAACCAGTGCTCTTCAGATAACTATGAGCTGATTACATGTGCAATTTTGTGTGTGCATGTATTTTCTTACATCCTGGGTAATAATGTTCAGCATTCTGCTGTTGCTAATGTACACGTGTAATAATTTATACTATTTTAAGTTATATTTGATGGCTCTTCTTTTAGCATTTTTTTAGCTCGACTGTTATAATTTGACGATATCAATCAATTTTATTTGTACGATCATATTTTTAGAGCAATTAAGAACACGAGTTGGATATGAATTGATTTGTTCTGTTGCATAATTTTTGCATGATTTATGCATAATTTATGCATGATTTATGCATAATTTATGCATGATTGACGTATTGCTTGCGTGCATTGTGTCTGAACAGAACGAAGATGGTCTGCAGAGTGATATTTATATTTTATGTGTTACGCTTTTGATTACTCTCGTGCGTGCTTGCGGTAGTTTCACGTCTTTGCTGATTGCGTCGTTCGACTTCTTCTTCGCGTTTTATCCTGTTTTCGTTTGGCCGCACGTAACTTGCGCCGATTTTTGAAATGCGGTGTTGGACTTTGCGTTCCTTTAGCAATCGCTGTTTCAGTATTTTCTTCTCAGTCGGGTGATTGTTAAACTTCTTCTCGAGTTGCTAATCGTGTTTCAATACAGTTCTGCATTTTCTATCAATTGCCGTAGTGTCTTTTGCGCAAGGTCTACTTGCTTGTAGTAGTTTTTAATGTCATTGTTGGTTATTTTCTGTAGGTGATAATTTGCTTTATATATTATAAATTTTTATGTCATTTCCCTTTCTGATGTAACATAGATCGATTCTTTGACCCATCCTAAAGTTGGTCGTTTTTTTTACATATTAAGTGTTTTGACAATTCATTTTTGGATTGTACATAATTTGCTTTGGAAGGCAATTCCGTCAGCAACACCCCACCACCCGTTGAATTTGATCAGTTGTACAAGTTTTTTTAGCACAGTTGACTATTCATTAGACTGTTTAAATTTAATATATTTATTTGTCTGGAAGAGTTTAAGCTTGGACTAGTTCTATGAATTTTATACTCAATCTGGCATGGTAGTACTAAACAACCAAGTTGATTTACAACATTTAAGCTTTTAATTACTAGTACTTGACCCAATGAGTATAATTATTATTATGTGTTCAGTTGTGTTTATAACAGAATTTGTTTTTCACGAAATAAACCCAGTTTCAGTTGTGTTTAATCAATTATTGAGTGATTCTGGCGACATTTTGAGTTTCATGTGATTGTGAATATTTAATACTGCACCTATCAAGATACTTCCTCACAATCGTTGATTATTTGTGCGCCATTTTAAGAATGCAGCACCATGTAAAAATGAAACCCAAGTTACTGCTTCTTTTTCATGAAGCGATGAATATAGTTTAATAACGTAAGTCGCCAAATGCTTGTTGCCAGTGCTGTGCAGACCAACATTTCGAGGTGACATTGTTTCATACCAAGGCTGCATGGCTGAAGACCAACGTCGTTGCAGGGTTCAAGATCAAAGGTTCAGAGCAAGATTAAAGATTGCAGAGATGTATAAGAAGAACAAGTAATAGACTTGTTGACGGCCTATCGCATGACAAGTTTGTTGTAGATCAAGGCAAAGAGTTTTTTAGTGGAGTGATGTTTGGTGTAGGCAGACTGTTTGGGTTTAGGAGATTTTTGGAGATGAGGTAGCTGTTGAGATGAGAGAGGAACGACAACATGTTCCGAAAGTTTCAATATGAAAGAAATTGATTTGAAATTGAGCAATAGTTGGAAAGGAGTTCTTTTTTAGGCCGGTTGGTAGAGTCAGGTTGATGCTTGAAGAAGTGCTATGCATTCACTTTGCAGGCCTAGATGATTGGAATGAATGAGTGAATGAATGAATTAATTTGTTGATGACTAACTGACTGAATTAATGATTGAATGAATGATTGACTGATTGAATGAATAATGCCCTGCTGTAGGCCTACAAGTCATCACACGAGGTATCTGTAAACACATGTATTGTCATATGGAAATATAGTGAATTCAAACACTTAATCTAGCGACGCTCTATATGTCTGGACGACGTCCTCTTCGCCATTAGACACTACTGTCGTCGGGTGGCTTAAAATGCTATCGAACAACGATTGATACACGATACAGCGTCACACTTGGACAATAACGTAACGCCGTATTATACACATAAGAAATTACACGTATCACGCAATTCAAACAACTGAATGTGTGTGTCCATCGCCAACTGCTAGCTGCTGCTGGCACAAAATGTGGGTCTCAGTGAAATTGTAGGTGTGACTGGACATTTTATGAAGCGACATTTCAAATAGACTCACAATAATCACGACCTCAGAAATTTAAGCAGCGACATAATTATATGCCACTGACATTTCTGTATAATATCTCATGCTCTGTCTGTCTGTATCTTTGCTTGTCTGTCTGCCTATCTGTCTGCCATCTGCATGTCTGTCTCCGTCTAGTCTACCCTCCTCTGCCCTTCCTCGTCAGTTGGTCTTAAGATGGTTCACCGCAGGCAGCAGCTTTCGCAGCATCACAAAGACAATCTGGACGTTTTTATAACGATGCTGCTGCAGCTGCTGCTGCTGGTAATGAGGATGAATTAGGTGATGAGGACGACGACGATGATGATGAGGATGAGATGATGGATCAACAGCACTGCGGGAGACAATCGTGTATTGTCTTCTGGAGACAATATCGTATTGTCTTCTGGAGACAATATCGTATTGTCTTCTGGAGACAATATCGTATTGTCTTCTGGAGACAATATCGTATTGTCTTCTGGAGACAATATCGTATTGTCTTCTGGAGACAATATCGTATTGTCTTCTGGAGACAATATCGTATTGTCTTCTGGAGACAATATCGTATTGTCTTCTGGAGACAATCGATCGTATTGTCTTCTAGCTGAAGTCCTTGAGAATGTGCCACTTGACGACATCGGTTTTGCTCTTTGCGAACATTTCGTTCCAGTGCTTCACTTCCATTGGTCCGCTCTTGTTGCCGAGCACGATCTGCCCGATCGGTTCGTTGCGTCCCATCCGGTCGTAGTCCATGACGGATACGACGAGGGTCGTCTGTCTGATCTTCTCGTATGGAACGGTGAACATGAGTGTCTCATTGAAGACGGGGTTCAGGTCTTTCTCCCTCACCTCCGTCTTCTTCTTGTCGACCTTCTTGCCGTCGTGCATCATCCACACCTTCACGTAC
Source organism: Lumbricus rubellus (assembly GCA_945859605.1). Lineage (NCBI taxonomy): Eukaryota > Metazoa > Annelida > Clitellata > Crassiclitellata > Lumbricidae > Lumbricus > Lumbricus rubellus. Next base: position 27,584,318 of record OX243817.1, on the reverse strand, counting down.
GGATCTAATTTAAACCACAGCACAACATGTATCCACACCTTCACGTACGGATCTAATTTAATAAACCACAGCACAACATGTATCCACACCTTCACGTACGGATCTAATTTAATAAAAAAAAACAGCACAACATGTATCCACACCTTCACGTACGGATCTAATTTAAACCACAGCACAACATGTATCCACACCTTCACGTACGGATCTAGTTTAAACCACAGCACAACATGTATCCACACCTTCACGTACGGATCTAATTTAATATAAAAAAAACAGCACAACATGTATCCACACCTTCACGTACGGATCTAATTTAAACCACAGCACAACATGTATCCACACCTTCACGTACGGATCTAATTTAAACCACAGCACAACATGTATCCACACCTTCACGTACGGATCTAGTTTAAACCACAGCACAACATGTATCCACACCTTCACGTACGGATCTAGTTTAAACCACAGCACAACATGTATCCACACCTTCACGTACGGATCTAATTTAATAAACCACAGCACAACATGTATCCACACCTTCACGTACGGATCTAATTTAATCAATAGCACAACATGTATCCACACCTTCACGTACGGATCTAATTTAATCAATAGCACAACATGTATCCACACCTTCACGTACGGATCTAATTTAAACCACAGCACAACATGTATCCACACCTTCAGGTACGGATCTAATTTAAACCACAGCACAACATGTATCCACACCTTCACGTACGGATCTAATTTAATAAACCACAGCACAACCTGTATCCACACCTTCACGTACGGATCTAGTTTAATCAATAGCACAACATGTATGCACACCTTCACGTACGGATCTAGTTTAAACCACAGCACAACATGTATCCACACCTTCACGTACGGATCTAGTTTAAACCACAGCACAACATGTATCCACACCTTCACGTACGGATCTAATTTAAACCACAGCACAACATGTATCCACACCTTCACGTACGGATCTAATTTAAACCACAGCACAACATGTATCCACACCTTCACGTACGGATCTAATTTAAACCACAGCACAACATGTATCCACACCTTCACGTACGGATCTAATTTAAACCACAGCACAACATGTATCCACACCTTCACGTACGGATCTAATTTAAACCACAGCACAACATTTATCCCCACCTTCACGTACGGATCTAGTTTAAACCACAGCACAACATGTATCCACACCTTCACGTACGGATCTAATTTAAACCACAGCACAACATGTATCCACACCTTCACGTACGGATCTAATTTAAACCACAGCACAACATGTATCCCCACCTTCACGTACGGATCTAATTTAAACCACAGCAGCACACCATGTATAATTGTATATGTGCATAGGTGCAATCACGTCCTAAAAGTTGGGGGGAACCATAATGAATCACGTCCTAAAAGTTGGGGGGGGGCATAATGAATCACGTCCTAAAAGTTGGTGGGGACCATAATAATAAAGTTAGGGGACCACTCAAAAGTTGAAGGGGACGCGTCCCGTGGGTCCCATAGGGTGGTTGCGCCTATGTGTATGTGTTTATGCATGCAGGGTGAGAATTACTTTAGAAACCATGGGTGGAGATTTGGGGGGGGGGGACGAACGAGTGGCCGAAGGACGCGAGATTTTTTGACGGACGAAAATTTCTGACGATCTTTTCCCAAGTAAAAATTTTCTGGTTTCACCGTCAAAAAAGTTGATGATCTTTTATTAGTCGTGACTAGCCCCAAAAAAGGCAAAAACTTATATTTTCACCAAAAAGTCTTTAAAAAAAAATCTATTTTGACCGCCAAAATTTTTTATGCCTTTTTATTTAGTCTTCACGCCCAACGATTGGGGGGACCAATGCATGGTGGAGTGGGCCCTGTCTGGCGTCTCTCATATTGACAGGCGCTATAACAGGTGCGCCTTGAGGGGCGCTGCAACAAGTGCGCATACATAGGGCCTACATCAAGTCCGCCAAATCAAAATATTAGCGTTCCCACTGCTCACCCAGACCACTTTAACCACTGCGTCCCCCCAACACTTTTATTGGGGGGACCGTCCCTCTGTCCCCCTAGGTTTCCGCCCATGTTAGAAATCCAAGAATAGTATGCCTGGTTAAAGATAAGTATCAATTTACCTAGAGGCAAGTGACTTATTGTAGCCATCTTTGTAAATCTGTGTAGATCTAGATCTTTGTAAATCTGTCTGAATCCTTCTATCTCTACCTCTGTCATCCTCTCTGGAGTTCCATTGTTTTTGTCTCGCCTCAAAACCTGTCTTTTCTCCCGAGGTTGAAAATGCTCTTGCTTCTTGCTGCGAAAGCGCTTTATAAATGGTCAGATACAGCACAATATAGGCCTACTAATACATATTTTATACATATCATCCTGGTTCATCCACATCTTAACGCATGAGTCTATAGACAAATGACGTTCTGTTCAAGTATGCAAAAATAGGCCTTAACCAAGCCAATTTTGTTTAACGAGTAGCTATACATAGGCCTACTGTAACAGAACGTCGTAGATCTCTAATCTTTAATTCGATCTTTAATTCGAAAAGAATTCGAATTAGCCAACTGATGTACATAGGCCTATATCTCCATCGCAAACGTCTTATAACAGTACTGTAGACCCCAATTTATAAAAGCTGTTCAGCGCGAAACCAGCTCTTCAACATCGACAGACAGAATTGCGACGACAGAATGCTGAGAATGCGAGTGTTGAGAATGCGATTATGCGAATGTTGAGAATGCGAATGCTGAGAATGCGAATGTTGAGAATGCGAATGCTGAGAATGCGAATGTTGAGAATGCGAATGTTGAGAATGCGAATGCTGAGAATGCGAATGTTGAGAATGCGAATGTTGAGAATGCGAATGCTGAGAATGCGAATGTTGAGAATGCGAATGCTGAGAATGCGAATGTTAATAATATTCATCTCTCCATGCAGCCCGCAGCTTCGTTCTCCTACTTCTGCAGTCTTCATCGCCGGTGAAACATTATTCATTCGAAATGGCTCTCGTGGGTGCATTTAACAAGGCATTTCAATCAGCGACCTCTTCCGATGTTTGTGAGAGGCCTACGGCACATGCTAATCACCGGCAGTCAGTTTAGTGGCGGCCGACTCTGCTGGTGTTTTTTTAATCAGATTTTCGTGTTCTGCTATTTATTTTATGTCTTCTTCTTTGTTTGTTTGGTTGTTTGTATGTGCACTTGTTATAGCGCCCTTTCAAGCTTTCGCTACTCAGAGGCGCTCCCGAATGCAGAGCGGACACTGCATCGGAGTTTCACGCCGAAGCGCTGAGCAATAATTGTGAGTGAAAGACTTGCCCAAGGTCCTTACGCGGCGAGGTGGATTCAAACCTCGAACCTTCCGGCTCCAAGACAACGACGCCGCCACAACACAACGGTGTCACCACCGAGCCCCCTTCTGCCCGTCTACAACCCTTCACATGAACATATGCTGATGTGTATATGTGGACATTTGTATAGCGCCACTCTCAGAACCTCAGAAATTCCTCAGTGCTAGGGTTGTAGACATGTAGAACGGTTTGAATGACAACGTCATTTACTGCTTTCTCTTTAGAATGGTCTGCGACTCTGAGTTGCCTGTGGGCCAATAGTCTGATGTTCATCATTGTGGTTGCCTGACATTGGATTAAAATAGTCCGGAACTATGCTGAATATTCAACCTACAAATGCACTTTCGCCCTGGCCCGATTGTTCACAGATCCCATCCGAAAAAAGACTGACTCTCGTCTCTGATTTGAATCCAGTGTCTATTCGCGTCAATAGCGATCTTTCAACTTGAGACCAGAGGCATATTATCTTGTCAAAGCGTCTATAATTATGTTCATGGAACCCAAAGGTGAAGCCATACATTCTAACTAGAGGTCATCATCTGGCAGAGCACTTTTCGTTCAACTCATCTGCAATCCAGGACCGTTATCTGCATCCTCCGTACCCGACTAAATTACCAGCAGACCCCGGCCACGATTGATTGCTACCGAGTAATAGCCTATTATACGAACTCTAGTCTGGCGCTGCCTGCTTGGCCTTGCTCCTGTCTACATTTGTGTGCTTTGCACTCGTCACATCCGCTCCTTTCGTTCGTCTAGACAAAGTCTGCTCTCGGTCTCTTTTGCTGATACTTGCACTATGCAGACTTTGCAGAGCCATGCTTTCTCGGTGATAGAACCCTCAAATGAATGGAATGACATCCTCTTGATGCTCCGCTTGCCTTTAGAAGATTGTAGGCCTACGTCGTGTTCTTTTAATTTTTTTTATTGGTCAATGGCTAGCATCATGCCAACCTCAAAACAGTAGGTCTCTAGATTAATATTATAGCCTATTAAACGTAACGTAGGTCACTATGCGATCAGACTCTCGGAACTTAAATTCTACCAATGACCGACCTTTACATAATTATAGGCCTAGTAAAAGTAATCGCTATCGTAAATTTATATAGCGCAACTCCCAGAGTAACTAATGAGATGGATCCCGACAAAAACACCAATCCACTTCAGCAACGAAATACGAAGAATTCATTGCGGATGTTTCCATCAGAGCTTGGAAGCCTATAGATAGCACTGCAACACAAAGCTCCATAAGATAAACTGGAGCCTGTACTGCGAATCTGCGATGCAATTACGCAAAAGCATTAGAATCTTAGATTCAATGCGATCTTGCAGAGGACGCAGCCAGTGCAGTTCCTTCCGTGTTCAAAGCAAGATATATTATATTATGCCCGACGTTTCGCTTGACGCCAATCTGGCGAGCAGCGACATTAAGAATAGATTGGAACGAATAAATGCGCGATAGGGTTAAGCCCTCATACAGATGGAGCATGCGTAGCCGACTCCGGTCTGGTGCTTATGAATACATGTATCAGACTCTATCGGCTTTAGTAGTAACAGTGGTGGTCATGGGCGCCCGCAGAAATTTTTGCAGGGGGGGGGGGGCAAAAATTTTCGATGATCGCGGTTAAATGTTTCAGTAGCCTAGCAATTAAGAACTTGAAAAAGCAAAGCTGGAAATTAAGAACACGAGTAGGCCAACATTTCAATGAGGTTTCTTAATGCAAAATTTTCAGTTTCATTTCGTATATCAGCTTTTACATTGAATAGTTTATTTAGTGCAAAGAAATTTATTAAAAATCAAAAATTCTCTACAGTTTGACACCCCTATACTCCTATATATACATGTAGAGTCTGCACTGGCAGCATGCAAAATGGACAAACTGCAGCCTGGCTTCGTGCAGACTTGATTTACATGTATATGATTCTGGCGAATAAGCAGATCTCTCTGACATAATAGGACCTTATTACCTAATTTTGTGCAGTTGTGAAAGGTTGCATGACAGTGAGATTCCAATCAAGTAGTAGGCCATAATCAATAGGCCAATTATTTGCATGGGCGCCCGCCGGAGAGTTAAAAGTCAATGGCCATTGTTCCAGCTTTTAGCAAGATGTTGATAATCAAGGCAGAAAATTAAGAGCATGTTTATTTCTACAGATATTTCTAACCATAGATTTATGACTTTCACTGTGTGTATCGTTCATATCATTAGTGCTTTAATGCGAAGAAATTTGTTAAAACCCTAAAAATAGTAGTTAGAAAAATAAATGTCAATTTTCCAGGGGGGGCAAGTGCCCCTCCTTGCCTCTATGCGCAGGCGCCCATGGTGGTGGTGGTAGTAGTAGTAGTAGTGGTGGTGGTGGTGGAGGTGGTGGTGTTGGTGGTGGTGGTGTGGTGGTGGTGGTGGTGTTGGTGGTGTTGGTGGTGGTGGTAGTAGTAGTAGTAGTAGTAGTAGTAGTAGTAGTAGTAGTAGTAGTACCGGTAGTAGTAGTAGTAGTAGTAGTAGTAGTAGTAGTAGTAGTAGTAGTAGTAGTAGTAGTAGTAGTAGTAGTAGTAGTATTTGCATACATACATGTATGCATGCATACATACATACATACATGTGCCAGGTATACATACATACATACATACATACATACATACATACATACATACATACATACATACATACATACATGTCATACATACATACATACATACATACATACATACTTACATACATACATACATACATACACACACACATACATACATACATACATACATACATACATACATACATGTCATACATACATACATACATACATACATACATACATACATACATACATACATACATACATACATACATACATACATACACACACATACATACATACATACATACATACATACATACATGTACATACTGGTGTTGCAAAATGATTTAACTGTTTTCGCGCGCTCGCAGCTGCAGGAAACGAAGCCAGAACTTGCCTGCCGTTCTGCATTATTTGCTGTCGACCAAACGCCAAAGAAGATGCAGTGTCTACATATTGCGATTGCAAAGCCGGAATCTATTCGGAATATCTACTCTATTGTTAAGCATCTAAATTGTCCAAGTCGATATTGACACATGAGCCGATGCCGCTGCAGTCTATACACGTGTTTATCATGCGGCACAGCGCACGATCAAAGTCCCTAAACGCTTGGAATAATTATGGTCGTCAGATTGGCCGGCGCCGCCGTTGCGCATCTTCCGCATAAGCACCATGGCAGATCGGTCTTAGACTGCAGCTGCAGTTGTGGACTATAGGACGATGCTAATAAGTCTATCATGGGAAAGAATCGTGTTCGACACGTTTGTGTTTGCCAGATGAGGTGATTTGGCTGCATGCAATCGATTAGAGACTACTAAGTCTTGCAGGGTCTCTTTGAAACTGATCGCGTGTAGCTTATACCATCAAAGCTGGCTCCATGAATATATATTGCATTGTCGGTGATAGGACACAGTTTCTTCTCTAAAGCACACACGTCGTGTGATGCATATGCCTACAATGCCCTACATGTAGCCTATAATTATATTGCGCTACTTGCAACGTGTTGTTGCAACTTTAGTTGCAGTTTCAGTCGCGCGTATTTTGCGTAACAGTAGTAACATTTGAGGTTGTAGGCCTATGCTCAGGCAGTACGTTCAGACAGTATTGCTCAGACAGTATGCTCAGATAGTATTGCTCAGACAGTATGCTCAGACAGTATGCACAGACAGTATGCTCAGACAGTATGCTCAAACAGTATGCTCAGACAAAATTCGACTTATGCGAACGTATAAGACCGACAAATCTGGGGCGATCAAAATTGATGGTGCCTTTCATAATGAGTTATTATTTCTATGCATCGCCGTCAATACTGGGGAATCTGGCAGGTAGACAGTCGGATGGCTAGGGTGGGTGATGTTTAGAGCATAAATGGCGAGGGAGGTGCGGAGAAGAGGGGCCAGCTACTTTTTACCACAATGTAAGGTAATATAATAGTCTACAAGCTACATGTACATTAGGCTACGCTTTTACCTAAAACAGCAAGCACTCAGAAGTAGCGTTTCGGGCTCACTGTACCGAGAGAACGATGTCGCAAAACAATTAGTCATTTTGCGTTACTTTAAAATCAACCTGTGTTCATGTAATTAGAATATGGTGGTAGGGCCTATAAATTAGCCTATAGGCCTAAAATTAGTAAAGATGTTTTTCATTAACCCAGCTGTAAATTCTCTAAATCACCTACGTGCACTAAAGTGACCCCGACATTTAGGTTTGTACTCAATCGCTCTGAACTATTACTTTGGTCCGTTTCCTTTCTAGTCAGGTTCGTACGTCCAACGACGCCATTCATCACGCTGTCCGGGTCGCTCTCATTCAACTTGCTCTAGCCCTCATTCATCATCTGGTTCAATAGCAACATACTCAGTCTACCTCTTGTGTCCCTACCATCTATTTCTCCCTCAATTGCGGTCTTCAGTCCAGGGCTGTTTTAAGGAAATTTTAGAACTGCACTACCCCTTCTTTCCTTTTCCATCCTCCATGATAAATTACTTCCAATCGGAGGACAATGACCTTTTTGCTTGTTTGAACTGTGCAAAAGTGCTTCCATATACTGCACAAATCCATTTAGAACTGCACATTTTGTGTACAACTGCACATTTAAAAAACCCTGCTTAGGCGTCTTTCGTCATTATGTGGCCCTACTCTGCATTTAATCGTAAATTTCAAAGTCTAATTTAATTACGTCGTTGAGGAAGCTGAAAATTCAATTTAACAATCCCGCGTACAGAAACAAAATATAGAAGGTTATGCCTATAGGTCTAATCCTAACGATCTAATCATTTACCGTGCTGGTGTCACTAAAGTAAATAACTAAATATCTATAGGCAACTACTTACTTTTTTCTTTCAAATAACCAGTTACTGCAGTGGTGGCCAACCTGCGGCACGCGTGCCACTTGTGGCACGCCAGCCTATGATGAGTGGCACGGAGGGCCATGGAATTTTTGAAAAATATTTATGCTAGATCTGCTAGCTTACAATGTTATCTCTTAGGGCAGACTTAGGAGAATCTCAGGCGCCTCTGTAACTCCGTAGTTGCAGTGACCACTGACCAGGGAAAGGTTAATTAACTGCTGACGGACGCAGCACAGGCGCTCGAAGTGGGGGAGGCAGGCTCATCACTGTCAGTCGGCTGGTGGTCAAAGTCCATACTCTCGACAGCATCCATTCAGAGATAAGAAATTGAGTTTCAGCCCACTGTAGGTTTTCAGGATAAAACAAAGGAAGAGATTCCTGTTGGTTATGTCTTTAGCAATGCTATTTTGCTGTGTACTGCAGCAGCTGTGGTGCATGTATGTAAATAATTAACATTGAACTTCACTTCAGTGAGTTACAGGGGCACTCTAATGAAAACCACTGGCCTATAGGTAAGCTATCAAAACTAATTATAGAGAAAGAACCTTTTAGGCAGAAGCCGCAGAACAGTCATTGTTTGCCAGAACAAGTGATGAATTGATAATGATGGTCAAACTTATACGAGTTAAGTCTGACATCAGCATGAAAGAAACTCATTCTGATGGCGAGTAAAGTCCTTTTCAAGTTTTGTATGGTTCAAAATCTAAGCAATAATAATGTCTAACATTGCAGCCATGGACACACCCTGTGATGAGACCGAAAACAAAATTTTCATATATATATAGGCACGGAGGACCATGGAATATATATACACATATATATATATATAATTATATATATATATAGTTACTTTATGCAAGTGCAGGTTTTAAATTGTAACAGGTTACAATTCCTCTCGTCAGGTATATGTATAGTGGCACGCGGACGGTACGGGCGATAGTTTGTGGCACACTGAGTACAAAAGGTTGGCCACCACTGAGTTACTGCAACTAATTAGGCCTACTTTTTAAAAAGAAATACGAGCCTACCTAACTAAATACTTTTAAAAGGAAACCTCTGACCAATTGCTTTTTATAACAAACACATAACTAATCACTTTATCACCTTTAAGAAGAAACACCTAACTAATTACTTTCAAAAAGAAACACCTAACTAATTACTTTCAAAAAGAAACCTTTAACTAATTAGACTCTACTTTCAAAAAGAAACTCCTAACTAATTACTTTTAAAACGAAGACCCTTACGCTGCTCTGAAGTGATTATGAGACAGCAGCTGTCACATATTGCAAGAGTTCAAACGAATCTCTTGCCAGCAAGACACGTCTCCTCACGACCCTCCATCCATCACACAGAAGAGCTGAGAACACAGTGAAGGAGATCGCGCGGAGAACAACGACAACGACCAAAGCGATAGAACTTAAATTAGACGCACTTCGATCTGACGAGATACTACAGAACGGAGACATACACGAATGTCGTCTGAGCAATTAGCTCCATCGCCCACCGAAGTAGGCTAATATTTGGACGATGGTTAAGAATCCGTGCACCTATACCCAATGCAAATACTTATCTGCAGCTTCATACCACGACTTCAAAGGCGACGCCTACAGTTCTGTCATCAACGTGTAGTTTGTATACCACCGCAAGAAGACCAGAGCAACGAGACTGAATTTTTCTAGTAATTATTATACTCGTTACCATGCAGATCCATCACCTTCGTCAAATTAAAACGCTTTCAATCAGTGGCGTAGCCAGGGGGTCCCCCAATTGGCTTAGGAAAAAACTTTTTGAAAGTTATTTGTCCGCTTATATAAGAAAAAAACAAGCATCCAGCCAGACCCCCTCCCATCAGAAATTCCTGGCTACTCCACTGCTTTCAACAGTGAGCATGCGGCACTAAATAGATGCGCCAGCGCCTAAAATAGCAGCTTACAGGTTTCTAAGATGTCGCTAAAGCCATTATTTTATATATCGATGCTGTGTTCAGTCTATTCATTATTTCCGGTAGACCTCTCTGGCTTCTTGCCCTATTAATGCCCTAATCCATTTTCGTTCAACCATTATCCAGATCCTCTATTGCTTCTCTGACAAGTTCTTCGATATGATATTCAACAGCATCCCTGTCTCACTGTTCTGCTCACGCCTCTCTTGGCTCAGAATACCCTCCATCTATTCTTATTCGCACCTTCTATCCAATGTTATAATGCACAAGTCTCCTGTCAATTTTCTTTCTCTGCAATCTATTATAGCGAAACAGAAGACGTCTTCATCCACGTCAATGCACATAACAACCTTCTCCACTGTCATCTTCGTCAAATTATTGTGTCCCGTATATATATATATATATATACATGTAGAGCTAGAAATGTGAACAGTAGGCTATTTTGGAAGTTTACCGACGACTCTGGCAGCGCAGTTAAGGACGAAATAAATCTGTCGTATCCATATCCTTGGCAGATCCGACAGTAGCGGCGCCAGGGGGGCTAGAAGGGCTAAGCCCCCCCAAAAAATAAGGCCATCGTTTTTTTACACGTGAAAATGAAATATTTCCACGCTTAGACCCCCCCCTAAGAACGTGGCGTATCCGTGAGATTTAGATCAAATGACTAAACAAGGCGTCAGAAATTTTTACGGATGAAAATGAAAATTTTCTCCGGAATTTTTCAGCCCCCAAAACTGAAATCCTCGCGCCGCCACTGAGATCCGAAGGAACACTGTGAACGACAGCGCTCGTGAATAAGCTGGTGCCCGCCGCTTGGCTTTCGAGTAGCGCTTTAGAAGTTTGGAGATTTCGATTACGATTACGACGACTGTTGCAATAAAATTATTGTAGTCGACTCTCGTCAGCACATGGCAGGGAGTGGACAAGCGTCACAGAGTCCTCAACTCACAGATTTTGTCAGGGCTGTTTTAAAGAAATTTTTAGAACTGCACAACTCCTCCTTTCCTTTCCCATCCTCCATGGCAAATTGCTCCAAATCGGAGGAAAATGGCATTTTCCCACTAATTTTAACTGTACAGAAGTGCTTCTACAGCTGCACAAATCCATTTAGAACTGCACATTTTGTGTACAACTGCACGAAAAGCCCTGGATTTCACCGAACCACTTCAATCTGGCGTTCTTGATAAAGGCAAGACGTGCAGACGTAATCAGTAGGCTTATATAGTTCATGCTCCTCCATAAACAGGCTTTCTTCTATAAGTACTTCCAGGTCCCGGACAACGTGTTGTAGGCTATCCTACACTTTATAAGTGGAAATGCCGCTTGAATAGGCTATAATTCTCTCTGTCAATCCTGTAGGACGTGTCTTGTATATATATATATATAGACCTACGCACAAAGGAAACTGAGGGGAAAAGCAAGAGATCAAAAACGTGTAAGCCATTATCTAGCAATCAAGCAAATTATGCGCTTGACAGAATAAAAACCTAAATATAAACTGGATACAAACACAACAGGCGAACCTAGAACGAACATGGCTACAGCTGTCAATGCACCGACCCGTATCATTTATTACCGACGACTTTAGGCATAGGCCTATACAATAGGGTGGAGTGAAAAAACCGAAAATCTGAATTCCGAAAAGTAATGGCAACCAAAAGTTGCCCAATGACATGGGGTCAAAAAATGTGTAAAAAGTTTTAAAAAATATTAATGTCTTCAGCCCCCATAAGTGGGCCAAAGTTCCGAAAAATTGCATTTTTTAACGAAAATTGCCGGTTTTATCATGAAATATTCTTAGTGCAAAATAACTAACTGCCATTCAATACACCGTTGGAAAGAGCTCTGAAAACTTAACAAAATGGTGTATTCATTTACAGAATAGTCCCATATTTGTAGAAGATAATAATTTTTTAACCATACCCCCTCTTCGCGACATGGCGCGAAACCTAAAACAGTAAAACACTAATAACTTTTTTATCCTTTGCGATATTTTAATGCGTAATATGTCATTCGATTCGGTTTAGGACCCTCTTTCAAATGGTGTATTGTAAGGTGAGATTGCATATTGTTTGTCTGATATTATTGGGATGGTATCTAATATGCACCTTAACTGAAAGCACTTCCAAAGACTCATGGAAATCGTATTGCCGTCACAGTAGGGCAAAGTCACAAATGTCAGAATTTGTCTCATATACTGGCATGCATCATTGACCATCAGCAAGTAATCATGCTCTTTTAAAATTTATCCGATCCACTGTGTCTTAGAGGGACAGTAGTGCGTTACAGTCCTAGAATTAATTTTGGGTTCAAATATCAGTTTCAGTTCTTGCGATCTTAGTGGCGTCCGGACAGACTCATCTCTGTTGTCTGCACCTCAGCTACGGCTGCAATAGCTTCATTCACACTTTTAAGACAACTTTCAAAAATACTCTAACCTGGACATTAAAACTGTCAAACTGTCGAGCCTGACCGGTAACATGAAATTGGAGCTGTTCTGTTCTTTGGCTGTGTTTGAACAGATTGTTGGAACAGCTATGAAAGTCAATTAACTCTACATTATCTGTTGAGTTAAGATTCTGAGGCAGAACATGGAAGCACTGCACAGACAACTTTCTATCTTGTTTTCAGCTATTGACATTCTCCTCAGACCAAGTTCTTTCATAGGAGTAGCCTATACACCGCATTGGGATGATATCTATTATGCACCCTGACTGAAAGCACTTCCAAATACTACAGTCACTCTATTAGCCTAATATACCGCGTACAGGCTATTGGGGCGGCATCTAATATGCACCCTCACTGAAAACAATGCCAAAGACTTTCAAGGAAGTCGTATTGCCGTCCAGTAGGGTAATGTCACAAAATGTCAGACATTAGTCTCACATACTGGCATGCATAATTGATTATCAGCAAACAATCATGTTCGCTTAAAATTGTTTCTAACCACTGTGTCTTAGAGTGACTGTAGTCTTTGCAAGTGCTTTCAGTCAGGGACCTCAGGGTGCATAATAGATATCATCCCAATACGGTGTATAGGCTACTCCTATGAAAGAACTTGGTCTGAGGAGAATGTCAATAGCTGAAAACAAGATAGAAAGTTGTCTGTGCAGTGCTTCCATGTTCTGCCTCAGAATCTTAACTCAACAGATAATGTAGAATTAATTGACTTTCATAGCTGGAGGGTTGCTGTTCCAACAATCTGTTCCAACACAGCCAAAGGACAGAACAGCTCCAATTTCATGTTACTGGTCAGGCTCGATAGTTTGACAGTTTTAATGTCCAGGTTAGAGTATTTTTGAAAGGTGTCTTAAAAGTGTGAATGAAGCTATTGCAGCCGTAGCTGAGGTGCAGACAACAGAGATGAGTCTGCCCGGACGCCATTAAGATCGCTAGAACTGAAACTGATATTTGAAATCAAAATTAACTATAGGACTGTAACGCACTACTGTCCCTCTAAGACACAGTGGATCGGATAAATTTTAAAAGAGCATGATTACTTGCTGATGGTCAATGATTCATGCCAGTATATGAGACAAATTCTGACATTTGTGACTTTGCCCTACTGTGACGGCAATACGATTTCCATGAAAGTCTTTGGAAGTGCTTTCAGTCAAGGTGCATATTAGATACCATCCCAATAATATCAGACAAACAATATGCAATCTCACCTTACAATACACCATTAGAAAGAGGGTCCTAAACAGAATCGAATGACATATTACGCATTGAAATATCTCAAAGGATAAAAAAAGTTATTAGTGTTTTACTGTTTTAGGTTTCGCGACATGTCGCGAAGAGGGGGTATGGTTAAAAAGTTAATATCTTCTACAAATATGGAACTATTCTGTAAATGAATACATCATTTTGTTCAGTTTTAAGAGCTCGTTCCAACGGTGTATTGAATGGCAGTTAGTTATTTTGCAATAAGAATATTTCATGATAAAACCGGCAATTTTCGTTAAAAAATGCAATTTTTCGGAACTTTGGCCCACTTATGGGGGCTGAAGACATTAATATTTTAAAAAACTTTTTACACATTTTTTGACCCCATGTCATTGGGCAACTTTTGGTTGCCATTACTTTTCGGAATTCCAATTTTCGGTTTTTTCACTCCACCCTACTATACAAGCGATGGGCATTAGAGCATCATGGGGCACGGTCCCAAACACGGACTGCAATATTAAGACGAATGCACACCAGAGTGCGGTCTGGCAGCTGGTATACAATAAAGAATATACTTACTTACTGATCAAGAACAACTCCTACGACTGCAGCAGTTTTTCGCAGCTAAAGTAAGCCGTCGCTGGTGTTGGCGGCAGCATCGGTTCTCCAGCGTATCGTGAATCATTCGTGGCACGCTATGAAGAGCATTAAATCGTAATCTCGAGATATTTCTACTGCAGCGCTACTCAAAAAGCGTGGTCAGCCGCCGCCACCGCCACCGCCGCAACCAGATTATTTATGGGCGCTCAACAAAAGAGTCCGACGGAATAAATACTCGGAGTAGTTCGGACGGATTAATCCGCTTTCGGTCGAAATTTATCCGCGCCTCAATTCAGGTTTAACCGACGACCGAGTTTGGATCTACAGGAGAACGAGCGTGGCGTATACGAAACTGACCAGAAACGTTGTTGCTGTTGTTGTTTCCAGCAGGAGTGCAATTCATTATGTTACAACGCACGTATACTTTGTCATTGTTTGTCGTTCTTTTGTCCGTGGGGCAACGATAGCATCGGAAAGGGAGAAATGGTAATGATGAATGATAGAAGCTTTTGAGAAGCTTCACAGGTCGCGAGAAAGAAATGCAGAGGCAGAATAATTCTTTTAAAAAAATACGTTCCTCACAGCACTTAATGCAATCGCGGATTTCAGTCTAGCAAAAATTCTCAAGCGTAATTTGATTATACATGTAGGCTACATGTATTTATTATTGCGAGGAAAGTCCCTGCATCTGCGGCATATATCACAGAACAGCCAAGCGATATCTATAGACTCTATATTTAATATCCTCTATAACCTCAGGACTTGACTGACGTTGACATGACCCAGCCAGCCTACACAATGTGTCTGCATTTCCACTATAATAATGCGACTAATGCGTTTTTCAACACCGCTGGCGACATCAATAACGTTTCTCAACTTACATTATTTTGGACGCAACTTATGGGAAATAAAGCTAATGCTGTGTCATCACTGACTTGCTCTACGGGCTCCTGGTTTAGGCCCTAAATCGTAAACCTAATTAGACTACAGCTGTCAACTCCAAATTTCTAAAGCGCTATATATAGTAGACTCTATAGGCCTACTTTTATTTGAGCTAAGCGCAAAACCAACCTAGGCTATTCACGGTGGACGGTCATAATTGAAAGTCTACCGTATAGACCAAAAAGCAATGTTTAGTAGACCAGCCCTTTCCTGTATATAGCCCTGCCACTCAACGTACCGGTAACGTTCCATTGTGACGGTGGTGTCCAGTCATCACAATACTCAACAGGAAATATATTTCTTCTATGGCAGTGACTTAGAGGCTGCAGCAACTAAGCAAGGAAGCAGAGAGTCCCTATTTCTTGTCTATGGCAATCTTCGAATCACGTTATCGTTTTGGTTGCCATGGAGTCTTCTGCATGGTTACGTACAGTACACTGCCTGACCTTTTAAGGAAACGGGGCATTGGGGGAAGGGGTCCTTTGGCTTCCAGTCATTTGTCGTAAATGTTCTGGTGCCGTTATGTCGGGACCTGCTTCTTTTGATTTTTAAGAGGCGCTATATAAATCTTATTACATTTGTGCTTGCATTCGTAGGAAAGCAAAGCAGACCTGAAGTAGCCTACAATAATTGCGATATTAACCAACATTAAAAGGAACGGGGGTTCAGACGAAACCACGTGGCGCCTTAACGACTGCCCACCTGTTCAATTAATTGATTCTGAACGCTTATATAGCGCCTATCAAACATATCTACACAGCCCTGCAGCCATCGCGGAAAGAGAACAGCTGTTTTATTTATGCTGCACGTGTACACACAGTACAGGCCTATAAGCAGTTTTATGATGACTAAGGCAATGATGATGATAATGGCTGAACGTATATATAGGCCTACAACCATTGCCATTATGAGTCGTACTTTATAGGAATTGGCTTAATATTCATATCTTATCTTAGATGGACAAAAGAAGGACAGATGGATATGAGGATGGATGGACGGATGGAGAGATATAAACAGAGATATAGAGATAGAGACAAAGAGACAGAGAAAGACGGAGACTGACTGAGAGAGAGAGAGGGAGGGAGAGAGAGAGAGATAGATAGAGATAGAGATAGAGATAGAGATAGAGATAGAGATAGATAGAGAGAGAGAGAGAGAGAGAGAGAGAGAGAGAGAGAGAGAGAGAGAGAGAGAGAGAGAGAGAGAGAACGAGAGAAAGAGAACGAGAGAGAGAGAGAGAGAGACGCAGAGAGAGAGACAGACAGACAGATAGACAGAGAGACAGAGAGAGCGAGACAGAGAGAGACAGAGAGACAGAGACAGACAGACAGAGACAGACAGACAGAGAGGGACGGAACGAGAAGATTTTCCGATGCCACTCGGATGCTAACGCGAGATAGATTGGTAAGCAACAACCACTCAATTTTCTTTTCTAATAATGCCCTTCGCCTCCTCTTCCCCATCCTCCTCCTCCTCATCTCCTCCTCCTTCTCCTCCTCCTCCTCCTCTTTCTTGTCTTCCTCCTCCTTCTGCCGGTGCCTGTCTATAATAACATGCGCGGAAAAGAAGCGTGTATATAGCTTTTGCTCTTGGCAGCTAATAATATAGGCCTCCTTGCAGACACGGTGTTCAGGAAATGGAAGACCAATTTAAGCTGCCGCGGCACAAAAAAAATAATGTTGTTTTTGGCAAAAGCTGGTTATATGACCGTCTTCTGCAGGATCTTGTTTTCCCTTAAGCCGTCATTTACTTGGATGGTCCTCAAACGAGCGTCATGTTCCTTATTATAGACCGATCTCATTAAAATTTCGACGCAAAAACTTAATAACACTTCCTTTGCCTTAACTAGAAGCCACTCTGCGATAGAGCGGTAGTCCTAGTACCATCGAAAATAGTCACGCTGTAATAATTAATTAATTATGAACCCTTGATAAAAGACTGTTCGTATATGGAAAATAATTAGATTCTAATTATCACTAAAAATTATTAAGCTGCAGAAGCAAAAGAACTTACTTCAAGTTAGGTTTTTATAAAGTTTGCTCAAGGTATTCTAATTTGTCGCATAATTATGTAGGCCTATATTCTTCCTGGACGCAGTATAACAAGCTACGTATAATGCATAATCCACGACATATCTTGCACATATATTATGCAAGCGTTACACACACACGCACACACATACATAATTCATATATATATATATGGATGGATGTATGGATGGATGGATGGATATATGGATAGATGGTTAGAGCGAGAGAGAGACACACAGAGAGAGAGACAGAGAGACAGAGACATACAGACAGAGAGTGGATTCTATGTATTCACCTGAGAGGCCATTGATGTCCTTCGCCTTCAGCGCTCTGGCCTTGATGATTCCAACGGTGATGACACCGACGTTAGCCTGATAATTCAGAGACAGCAGCAACTCTCCCAGTTTTCCCTACACACAGAAAAATAGCCATGCTAAATAGGCGACATGCATAATACTTCTGATGCTTGATGTGTGCGTGTGTGTGTCCGCGTGTGTGTGTGTTTGTGTGTGTGTGCTTGTGTGTGTGCGTGTGTATGGGTGTGATCGTGTGGTCGTTCTGGGACATGTATGTGTGATTGTGGAGGCGACGCTGCTATGCGAATGGTGGTCGTGGAGTTGGTATAGAGGAGGTGATGGAGCAGGTGGTGCCTTGGTTGTGGCGGTGGTGGATGCGGTTGTCGTGGTGGTAGTTTTTGCGGTGCAATGGTTGTGGTGGCTGTGGTCGGGGCAGTTGTGGTGGTGGTGGATGTGGTGGTTATGGCGGCGGCGGTGGCTGTTGCTGATAACAATGATGATGATGACGATGACGATGACGATGATGATGATGTTGATGATGACGATAATGACGACGATGATTATGATAACGAAAGCAATAACGACGTATTGCTGTGGAATACAATAATATCTCATCATGGCAATTAGTTACGGTAACCCTTGTACTAGAAAACTTATTAATCGGCACTTGTACCAAATTTCTTTTGATAGCAGCGAATCACGACAGGAAATGTCGAAGGTGTGCTAATACTATTTATATTCCTCCTCTCATTCCTCTAATTCTCATTCTAACTCATCAGTTTTATAATTACCTGACTGCATCTTAGAGAGAGGCAGATGAATTATCCACGCTTCAGATTCATATTTCGAACTTCGAAGAGATCGTGCGCGCATTGTAAATTTATTAAATAATTAATTATAATAAATACTTAATAATTTATTGTTGCTCCCACTTTATTCCTATGATAGGTCGAGTCTGCGTCCACTCTTTTATCCCGACCCTTTTTCTCTCTAAACTAGTAGACCCTATGTGTCTCGTATATACATGTAGGTCTGCATATCAACATGCATGCACGTGAATCTGCCGACTGATACATGGATTGTTCACCATTATTCGTTGCCATGATATGAAAATAAGCATGAAAAGAGTTTCTATCCAAAGCCTAAGGGCTTTAGTCTGAATGAAGCTGGACTCTGAGTGGTTCCTCCTTTGATCAGAGAACGATGCTTTATTGTGTGTGTGTGTGTGTGTGTGTGTCATCTGCATAAATCCACAGAGTGTCGATTGTAGATCCGAGTCCCATGTTAACAATGTACTGCAGACAAGTGAAGCCCTCTGATCATCATATGTGGCAAACTGTTCAGTTCTCATGCTTTATATATATATATATTATAGATATTATATATTATATCATATATATATATATAAAATAAACAGTGATGTTGTAAAGCTCTGCTTCTTCTAGGCTAACACCAGTATACATGTATAACTTCGCTTGAAAACGTTATCAAAGACACTTTGCAGTTTGCACTTCTTCATTACTTTCTGCCTGTTTCTAATTAAGTTGTTGTCATGTAATTATTATCATTTATGTATTCGTAAATAGTATGCAACTCAAAGATATATATATATATATATATATATATATATATAAAGCGTTGCCTAACATTGCTGAGCGCAGAGGAATCAGCTTATCCACACACAACCACCGGTCACCGCTGTCACAACTAACCCCACACCAATTACCGCAACAACAACCTGGTGGTACACCACCATGTCCAATACTACCACAGCCACAATACCACCAACACTACCACCAACACCAAGACAGCCATGGCGTGCACCGTCACCACCACCGCCACTAACACCACAACCACCACCACTACTAATATCACTACCACAGCCATCATAGTCACAGCCATCTGTGGTGGTGGTGGTGGTAGTGGTGGTGGTGGTAGTGAACACAACCAACACTACCACTTATCTACACTGATTACATTATCTAATCTATAATGCATGTGCATTAAACATATATTTATTATGTATATACTGACGGCGTGACCCTTGCAAGGCTGAAGCGTTCTCCAGAGTGTTTGAACTTTGGAGAGGTCGAGGTCACCGAGAGGAAGGCAGACTTCTCCGATTGGATCATCGCGACTGAATCGATCGTAGTCGAGAACTTGAAGGTAGAGGGTTCGACTGACGAGCTTAGCGTAAGGAAATCCTAGAACATCAGAAAACAGAACATGTATACGCATGTATAGGCTACCGAACATTGAAATTGCATCAGCAGCGTATGCTACTGCATTAATTTTGTCATCGGGTGCGAGATTGAACATAATGCCATTTCGAGGAAAGAGTCTTAATTCCAGTATTCTGTATATCTACGTGTATAGAGCTATGGTAATTTTTATTAGTCCATATACGTAAGCACATAGAGTGTTGTCACTGCGCCTTTAATTTTGTTGAAGCGTCACTACTTAGACCATTTTACCCTATACGCGTGTGTCGTAATTATGCTGAAGAGTATCTTACCCCTTTACTCTACAATGTCTACATGTATGCCATTTACTAAGCAATCACTTTTCCCTTAAAGACGCCTCTCATCCTTGTGCAGTATACACGTGTGGATAATCTGACTGGATTTTCAGTCCCATTCGAGATAGGTCGACCGTGTCCCGTTCGTTCTACATTATTCACGAGATGCAAGGACACTGCTGCTGTATACGTACATGTACATCAACGCAACTGTAGGCCTATATACTTAAGCATGTGACAGGATATGCATGGCTGCAGTCATGAGTGGCCATATTTAAAACCCTAAGACTGTTCGTCATCTTAACAAATAAAGAATGAACGAGATAAAATATAGGCCTAGACGCCGATGGAATCTGCAGTTCTCTTTCAGTCTCACTCATGACATTAATCCCACAGGTCTAAATCAGCGCATATTAATTCGTATCATAATTATGCATTAGCTATCACCACAAAGTATACATGTACATTGTACACGACGTCGTTGACACATAATGGACGACGTGTATAATTATATACATGTATTTATGCTCAAAGGAATACATGTATATCCTATACATGCACTTTGCACACACACACGTCTGTCTGCGATTTAATTTTATGCGTTGCGTGAATGACAGCATTGGGAAAAGACGGATATGGACGGAAACAACGTTGTATGATGGTAAATGGAAAATGGTAATTGCTATGGGATCGTGTGACCCTGCAGCAAGCGCAAAGTGTCTGCCATGCATTACTATATACGTAGGCCTATTCGCACCACGTAGGCCTATAATATGTTAAGACGTCAGAACGCTGCATGATCCCAAAAATTATTAAGCCTAAATTAGGGTGCATATAAACTTAGACTTATAGGCTACTAGTACTATAATATTGGGGCCTATGATAGCAGCATTACGACATCGCAAAAGCGTAACATACACATTCATGAGCGTATAGCCAGACAACAATTTTGGGGTTTCATTTTGGAAAGGGGTCTTTTATTGGACATAATCGCAGAGTGCGGTGTCAGTTTTGAATTAAGAGTCACAGTGTAAGATATACGGTAGGAGTTGGAAAATAATTAATTATCAGGGTAGCTATTTCTAATAAATTTATGATTAGTTACCCAAAATTTTATTAATTCTAATTTTTATGAAAGATGTCTAATTCAAGTTAAAATATCTCATAATTAGGCCAACTCTCATAGTTAACTTGCCACCATGTTTCCTTACTTACTTGCTGGTGACTTTTGTTGTAACTAACAAACATTTTAGCGAACAATTTTGAGTAGCCTAGTTCTTATAGGCTATATAATGTCTTTGAAAGAAGAATTGCCTTCGTACTTATGGCACGTTTTATGAAAAATTTCAGTACACTAACTTGAACAAATCCACTACCGTAGCAGGCCCAAGGTAAAATTAACTGGAAAGTGGTTGTCTTAGCTAGACTATGCTTTATTATTCTCAGCTTTTGACTAGAAAGTTATCGAGAATTCTTAGAGCTTCTTCCGCCTGCATCTGAACCCGTCATGTTGTTCAATGTTTATGCATCGTTGCAGCTCAATAGGCTATACATTGTGTAGTTCAAAAGTACAACTGCGATCTCTTATGAAAACACTTTCCACAGTATACGCTTATAGGCCACGCTAATACATGTAAAAGACATTGGAGGAAGACAATAATTGCAATTTGTGTTTGGTCATCATTTCAAAATTTGAAATATTTGTCTAATGGATTCAAAGTCGATCTGGACACAATAAAATTGACGTATAGAGCTAACCCTTTGTGAGCCTTGTGAGTTTCTTAAAGGGCTCTATGCAAGTGCTGTGAGATACAAACTGACCTCGGCCATCACTGCTACAAATTATTATACGGTCATGTAAGGCCTACAGGTGACTCTCTGTCTATAGGTAGGCTGCAAGAAGACAAAGCATATACAATTGTACATGTACGCGCATGCTCAAAGGTGTGCGTTTGTATGTTTGTAGTACATACACTTCTGTACATTTATCACATCAAAAGAAAACATGCGGCTTTGAACGAGGAGTGACAACAATTGCACATGCATGCTTTGGTACTCGTCCTCAAGACCAGTTTGCCATCAGTTCACAAAGAAGCTCAATAACAATGGCTGCTGCTGCTGCTGCTGCTGCTGCTGCTGCGCTTAGGCCTCACGCAAGCAACGGCAATGTCAACAACTGACAAGACTAGTGTTGGCCATACATTGTACATATCCATATCCAATTCATATAGGCCCTATATAAACATACAGCATATATGTATGCGTATATATAAATATCTACGTCGTCCATATATATAGGCCTATATATTTGTAGCTATAATATATATATACATGTATATAATATTAAATATATATAATTATAATATTAAATCATGGCTTGGTCATCGTATATCGCATTTAATCACTTCGATTATTTCGGTTCGTTTGTCTCAGATTCTCTTTCGACCTCCTCCTCCTCTGCCTCATCCTCTTCCTCCTCTTCCTCCTCCTCCTCTGCCTCCTCCTCTTCCTCCTCCTCCTTCTTCTCCTCTGCCTCATCCTCTTCCTCCTCTTCCTCCTCGTCCTCCGCTGCTACTGCTTTCGTCATTTTCGTTGGATGCAGTCATTCGACACCCAATAGAATTATCACGCATCATTACACAGCACGACATGTTTACAGTCATCGAAGAGAATGTGTTGCGCTAATTATATATATATATATATACTAGCGTACCCGGCCACGCGTTGTTGTGGCTGAAAAGAGCATCCCCTCCCCCTCCCTCTCCCCTTCTTTCCTCCCTCACACCGTCCCTCTCCGATAGCGAGCGGATAGCGCCATAAAACTCTTCAGCAAGAAGGCCGCAATGGGATGTGTTGAAATGCGCTACATAAACGGAACACATTTGAACAAACGTTTCAAACGCGCCCGAATTGGAAGGCAAGGCTTATCGACAGGCGTATGTGTTGAAAACGGTCGAATTTGCAAAGTTGTTTTTTTTGTTTAAAACATTGCGCTTTTCCCCAAAAATCATTCTGCAAACCCGGCCGTGTTGGAACTAAACGTTTTGGTGAAGTTTCGAAAGCAATCAATGAAGAAAGTTCGGAGATCTTTGAAGCCGTGCCAAACGCGGTTACATTTTTATTTATATAGATATATAATATATATATATATATATAATATATATCCGAAGACAGACAGGCAGAATGCCAGACTGACGGACTGAAAGACAACAGACGAAGCAAAGGAAGATGGAGAAGAAGTGCAGGAGTGACTGAGTGAGTGACTGAGTGACTGAGTGAATGAGTAAGTGAGTGAGTGAGTGATTAAGTGAGTGAATGAGTGATTAAGTGAGTGGATGAGTGAGTGAGTGAGTGAGTGTGAGCGTGCGTGTGTAAGTGAGTGAGTGATTGAGTGAGTGAGTGAGTGCGTGTATTTTTATAAAATGAAGCAATTAATGACTGCAATCAGGTGGTTGATTTACATACTGACTGATGATGCTGTGATCTTATGCATGACGCTGATGCTATACAATGTATACGTCATGTATATTAGTAAATGAATTGCATCAATACTATACAATACATACTGAATACAGTGACTGAGTCAGTGAATCAATCAGTCAAACGATCAGTCAATCTGTCATTCAGTCAGTCATTCATTCATTCATTCAGTCATTCATTCATTCATTCATTCATTCATTCAGTCATTCATTCATTCATTCAGTCATTCAGTCAGTCATTCAGTCATTCACTCAGTCAGTCAGTCTGTCATTCAAACTATTTGTGTATCTGTTTCCGCAGTTCCTTTATTTGTCTGTCTGTCTTTTGTCTGCAGTCAGTTTGTCTGTATGACTGGTACTGTAACAGGCCTAGAAGTTGGTGTGACAGCAATATTTGCAGCCGTATAGCTTACTATAGCTTAGAAGCCTTAGATGAAGAGATGCGTGATCGCGAACAGCGTAAACAGAACGGACAAACTGTATATACGAGGAACGAAGAACCGTGGAATGTAATAAAGAGGAAAAGAAGAAAAATGGAGATTTGGGATTTGGAAGACATACGTGGAGCCATGAACAAGTGGAAGAAGAAGAAGACGTCACTTGGAAAGACGCAGGAATGAGTGATGGAAGGAGAGAGGAATTATTGTCATCAGAACGAGAAGGAGTGAGAGACAGACAGACAGAGACAGAGACAGAGACAGACACAAACAGACACAGGCAGACACAGACACAGAGAGAGACAGACACAGACACAGACAGACACAGACACAGACAGTGAGACAGAGACAGAAACAGATATAGAGACAGAGAGACATATAGACAGAGAGAGAGAGACATAGACAGACAGACAAACAGAGAGCCACAGAGAGAGAGACAGAGATAGACAGAGAGAGAGATGGCGTTCGTGATATGTGGGTCAACAGGACGCAGGGCGATCGTTCTTAAATAAGCCGAAGCGAAGGCGCCTAAAAGAAAACTTTCCACCCTCCCCCCAGTCATAAAAGACAAGAGCCGCCAAAGCGATCATCGATCGGCGCCATTCTACTGCAGTGGATGATAGTGGATGGATGGATGGATGGATGGACGGACGGATGGATGGACGGATGGATGGATGGATAGATGGATGGACAGATGGATGGATGGATGGATGGATGGATGGATGGATGGATGGATGGATGGATGGATGGATGGATGGATGGATGGACGGATGGATATATGGATGGATGGATGGATGGAGGGATGGATATATGGATGGATGGATGGATGGAGGGATGGATGGATAGATGGATGGATGGACGGATGGATGGATGGATGGACGGATGGATGGATAGATGGACGGATGGATGGATGGACGGATGGATGGATAGATGGATGGATGGATGGATGGATGGATGGACGGATGGATGGATGGACGGATGGATGGATGGATGGACGGATGGATGGATGGATTAACGGATGGACGGATGGATGGACGGATGGATGGATAGATGTACAGATGAATGGATGTATGAATGGATGGTTGGATGGATGGATGGAAATCGGAATTGGAAAGAAAGACAAACAGACAGAACAAACGAAGCGAGTCGAATGAAATATGAGATTTGAACAAATACGGACAGATATAGAGACGGACGTACAGACTGACAGACAAAACATACAGACGGACGTACAGACTGACAGACAAAACATACAGACGGACGTACAGACTGACAGACAAAACATACAGACGGACATTCAGACTGACAGACAAAACATACAGACTGATAGACAGACATCAGAAATCCAAACAGGTATATATGTTACATATATACATGTGTGTGTTTCTACATGCGTGTGTCCGTGTGTGTGCTCGCGCGCGTGTGTGTGTGTGCGTGACTGCGTGTGTGTGTGTGCGCGTGTGTGCGTGTGTGTATGTGCGTGTGTGTGTTTGTGTGTGTTTGCGCGTGTGTGTGTGTGTTTGTGTGTGGAAGGAGGGAGGGAGGTACATGTATAGGACACGGACAGAGTCGGTTGACGATAAGATAGACTTACAAAACGAGCAATAACAATTGGATTGACTGAAGCGCGAATTAGGGAGGCAGAGAGAGAGAGAGAGAGAGACAGTCAGACAAACAGATGAACAGAGAAGGAGAGAGACAGAAACAGAGGCAGAGAGAGAGAGAGAGAGAGAGAGAGAGACAGAGACAGAGACAGAGACAGAAACAGACAGAGAGAGAGACAGTCAGAAGATGGACAGAGAAAGAGATGCAGAGAGAGAGAGAGAGAGGATTAAGAATGATATTCTAGACATGCATGAGGTGGTAGGAACAGATGGCATAGGAATGAGTGAGACCGGGGGAGCTGGAGTCGAATGCATATATATATATATATAGATATATATGTCTGTCTGTCTACATGTATATATATATATATAATTATATATATAATTATATATATAATTATATATATACATGTAGGCTTATAATGAACTGCTGTTGCGATGATTGGATTCGGATGAAAATTCGGCGGATGATTGATCAGAGACATTATGATTCCACTCTCTCTTTTCCCCTCCCCCTCTCTCTCTTTCCATCTCTCTCCCTCTCCCTTTCTCTCCCTTTCTCTCCCTCTCCTCTCTCTCTCTACCTCTCTCTCTCTCTCTTTCTCTCTCTCTCCCTCTCCCGCTCCCTCTCTCTCCCTCTTCCTCTCCCTCTGCCTCTGCCTCACCCTCTCCCACTCTCTGTCTGTGTGCCTTTGTCTCTATCTGTCTCCATATTTCTTTTTGTCTCTCTCTCCTTGTCTCTGTCTCTGCCTGTCTCCATCTTTGTCTCTGTCTCTCTATATGTGTCTCTGTCTCTCTCTCTCTTTGCCTTTATCTCTCTGTCTCTGCTTCTCTCTCCCATCCATCTAGTCTCTAGCAAGAACAATTTTAATACGGACATTAATATTTTACACACAAAAAACACTCTAAAACTGATAACAAAAACGCCGCAAGGAGGACACATTGGACATAGTGGCTGCGGAGAACTCTAATGAATAATAGAGACAGACAGACAGAAGGCAGACGGACAGAAAGACAGACAGAACGACAGGCAAACAAGCAGGCAGACCCACATACAGAAGAAACACGGACAAACAGACAGCCAGACTGACAGACAGGCGGGCAGACAGACACACAGATATACAGAAAGATAAGATAAGATAAGAATATTCGACAGACAGACACATATATGCCAACATACATATACAAACAGACAGACAAAAGACACACAGACAAACAGACTGGCAGACAGACACACAGATATACAGGTAGACGATAGACATATATACCGACATACATACATACAAACAGACTGACAGAGACAGACACACAAAACACAGACAGACACATAGACAGACATAGAGACACACAGACAGACACACACAGACAGACACACAGACAGGCAGATGGACAGACAGACGATAGAGAGGTGTGGTGTTCTGCCTACCTTCGAATGCAAATGTTTCGTTCCAGCGTGGATTGAGGTTTCGTCGTTTGATTTTCGTCGTCAGCTTTCGCTTCTTGTCGGGCAGGAGCATGATCTTGACGTATGGGTCACTCGTGCCCGACATGTCCTTGGCAACGAGGTCAACGGCCCTGATGACCTTGAGCGTAAGCACCAACTCCTTCGGGTCGTAGCTGATGCTGAACTGGACGCTGCCCAGCTTCTCGCCTCCCTCCGCTCCCCCATCCAGGTCACCGTCGTAAGACACGAGAGCCCCTGGGTCGTCAGAGGCGACGGCACCTCGGCTGCTGCTGCTGCTTGGACCTGCAGCAGCTGCAGCAGCGCCTCCATCTCCTCCATCATCTCGAAGCCAGGCTGCTGCTGAGGAAGATGAAGCGCTCGTTCCCGTATCATCCCTCGATTGTCTGACTTCTGACGCATGATGCTGAGGCTGAAAACATCAACAACAATAGCATTTGTCATCATCAGCTGCTGCAACAGGTGAAAGGCAGTCGGACTCGGTGGTCATTTACCATGATAGGCGTCGCTGTCAAAAGTCGTCCCCGCTGAGATGCGCGGTTCCGACGCTGAACGAAACAAACCAGACAATATGCGATGACCCCTATAGGATATACTCAAGAGGGGTCGCGACCCGGCAAGAAGCTGTCTGCAGTCGCATACAAATGACTGGGTTTTCATCTCCACTGTGCATGGTGGCGGAGAGGCAGGCACTCGAACGAGACTGCAACTCCAACAAACCCGGTATACATAATTAATTATGTCCCTCCCATCAATTCACCCTAGTTCGCATCTGCCTCAGGGTGAGAATTGCCGAGGGGTTGGGAGGGTTTCAACCCCCAGTCTTTCTTAGAGCCCCATAGTAAAGTGTGTTTTTCACACCCAATTCCAAGTTGTTGATAATGGTCCAACACCCCAGTTATTTTTCCACAATTCTTACACTGATCTGCATCACAAACACTGCTTAATCCGGGTGAATATTAACATCACCATTTAGTTTGTTTATCTTGGGCAAACTTGCAAAGTCAATGCAAGTGACGCTTTGTTAAATGTCCAAATGCTAACAAACGCTCTTTCCTATTTTAAAACACTTGATAGTGCAAACACCATCAAAACTTAAAATTTAACTGACAGACATTAACGATAGATTCATTATATTTTTCGAGTGCATATGCAATTATAGCCTACATACATACAATGTCATACATATACATATATATATATATATATATGCATGAGCACCCGCAGAAATGTTTACAGGAGGGGGGCAAAACTCGATGGTCAAAGTTAAAGTTGTTTGTAACATGAAGTTGAAAATGCAAATCAGGAAATTTAGAACATGCACGGGTAGTTTTCATATAGGTTTCCTACTAGAAATGTCTCAGTTTCACTTTCTTGTGATTTTTATTACGATTCTTTAGCGCAAAGAAATATATATCTCTCTCTCTCTCTCTCTCTCTCTCTCTATATATATATATATATATATATATATATATATATACAAGCATAGGCTATGTAGATAGAGATGGATAGGTCAATTCGTATACGACTGGTCAAAAGTGGTCGTCCATGCATCCATTCGGAACCCATCCATGTGCAGTTGCTGTTCTGCTGCTACACGCTTTCTCGTCGCCTCCAAACTTTGTATTCTTATCCATAGATCTGATTATAACCCATTCATCCCCCAGTCGTCCTACCCTCCACCCCCCACTCTGCCCCCTCGTCCTCATAAATCCTTCCACTATTACGGATGACATACGGTCAGCACATCTGCCCGCAACACATCACCGAACAGCCATAGGACGCATGCACTTGGAGCAGATCATATGCAGCGAGGATACTCCCGGTGCAAGGCATCTAATAAATCTTGCGCTATATAAAAACAGCCACATAGGTCTGCAGCAGCAGCAGCAGCAGCAGCAGCGGCCATCGAGACCACCGACCGCATCCCGGGGTCTGAATGGTGATGCTGTTCGTGACTCGTGACCTATCTGTCTCTGTCTCTGTCTGTCTCTGTCTCTGTCTGTCTGTCTCTATCTCTGTCTGTCTGTCTGTTTCTGTCTCTGTATTTGTCTGTCTTTGTCTGTCTCTCTCTGTCCCTCTCTGTCTGTCTCTGTCTCTGTCTATGTCTGTCTCTGTCTGTCTCTGTCTCTGTCTGTCTCTGTCTGTCTCTGTCTCTGTCTGTCTCTGTCTGTCTCTGTCTCTCTGTTTCTCTGTCTCTGTCTGTCTGCCTGTCTCTCTCGTGATGTTGCCGTAAGACAAACGACTTCATGCACAAACGGAGTGACCTCTCTCCACTGTCTGTGTTTGTCTCTCTCTCTGTCTCTGTCTGTCTCTGTCTGTCTCTGTCTGTCTGTCTCTGTCTGTTTCTTTCTTTGTCTCTCTGTCTCTCTGTCTGTCTCTGCATGTCTGTCTATCTCTGTCTCTCTCTGTCTGTCTGTCTGTCTGTATCTCTCTCGTGAGGTTGTCGTAAGACAAACGACTTCATGCATAAACGGAGTGACCTCTCTCCATCTATCTGTCTCTGTCTCTCTGTCTGTCTCTGTCTGTCTCTGTCTCTCTGTCTGCATGTCTCTCTCTCTCTCGTGATGCAGTCGTAAGACAAACGACTTCATGCATAAACGGAGTTGTTGTTTGGCCCAACCTTTGATGAAAGATTCATGATAAGCCTTCCTACACCGCCGACTCAATAGCCATGCATGTAGCAATACATGTATAGCAAGTGTAGCAACGCCTCGAGCGAGTAATGATGTAGATTTTGTCCGATGATGGTACCACAAAACGCCGTGCAGCATCTGAGTTAATCTGCAATTATCAGATATATTGTACGGGGAATTATAAAAGATAAATCTTATTCCTCCGACCTGCAGCAGTGGAACGAGAGGTGAAAAACTCTACTAATGGACATCGGCCATAACAATTGGCTATCGTTGGATAGATCTATATAATATACACATGCATAGATATGGCTATACAGCCTTACAGCCTATACTACATAAATAAATGCATGTAAATATACCATTATCTGCTCCAGGAAGTTCCATTTTTGAACTGATTGTTTGTCTTCGACACCTTGGTGTACAACTTAAAGGTCGCTTGAGACAGAAGTTTTTTTACTTGTTAGAAACAAGAACTACTGTAACACTAGTACAATACAATACAATACAATATATGTAGACCAATGATTCTGCTGAATTGTTCTGACGTCTGAACCGTGCTTTGTATGCGGCTGGAAGAAAGTCTAGTCCCTGCAGAGAACGGGAAGCCAGTACCGCATTCGGTGCAAACGAATTGACCTAATAGGTCACAGTTTGGGAAATAGGGATCATCGAGTGACCATTGAGTGACCATTGAGTGACCATCGAGTGACCATTGAGTGACCATTGAGTGACCGGTGATGTCCATTCGACAAGCCTCGTGATCTCCCATTGGACATCAATTATGACCGTATAATACGGTCGACGTCGGTGTCGGCGGTGAGAGGACCCTCTGAGAACCCTTGTCTGTGCATCAGCAGCATCAGTCGAAAACAACAACGTGACATGATTACCTCTATAACTCGCTTCTCATTACGCGCTGATATAATTGCTTGACAAAGCAATAACGCAGCTAAACTGCGAGAAGATTTATCGTCTGCACGTCCCCCCCCACCCACTCCACCCCACCCCCGGTGTCGAACCAACTAGTGCACGCCGCCTCTGGAACAAATCTATGGGGTCAAAAGTCCGCCAAGGGAGGGAGGGAGTTGTGATTCGACGAAGAAGAGGGGGACGCAAGCAAAAGGGAATCTGCCAGTGCGCTGGAAATTGGCGACCATCCAGGCGCATGATATGATGAGCTGCTGTCCGTATAAATATATATATATATATATATATTGCAAGCATCAGACGCTCGTATATATTATAAATATATATACATGTATATATTGCATGCTTCAGACGCTGCAGTAAATTGATGTATGTATATATGTATATAATATATATATATATATTGCATGCATCAGACGCTCGTATATATATTATATATTTTTTTAATGCTTCAGACGCTGGTATATATATTATATATATTTTGCATGCTTCAGACGCTGCAGTAAACTGATGCGATGTAGTTGGAATTGCGCTGCATTTCGGACGATTTCATCAGCAAATGATCATGAATATTGAAGGAGTATATATATGAACTGCAGCATCATGAGCTGCTGCTGCATTGGCCCACCATCTGCTGCCATGCAACTCAAAAGCATCGTCGTCGATATCAGACAGAAAAAAACGCCGTCACGTTTCGTTTGGAGTTTGGACGGATTGCAAGCGTGCTGCTTTCGTAATCATGCGCATAAACGCGATTGCCAGATTAAATTTAAGTGCGACATGCGAGTTATTTTTCTTATAATAACAGTAATTATTACATGATAATAATAATACACATATGGCCTAGTATAACTGCAGATCTCTCTCTCACACACACACTCACGCACACACCACATCCATACATATCTATGCACATACTTATAAATATACTTATGTAATATATCTACAATCTACATTCTACATATAGGCCTAGGCCCTAGGCTATTATACACTTATGACCATCGTGCCACTTAAGCCCTGCTATAACCCAGGTATACATAGGCTATGTTTCCATATGTAGCCTATGCTGTCTTGCTAAAGGCCCTGGAACAGAACGCCCGTGTACATAATTAATTTTTATGTGTGTTGCTTCTGTAAAACACAATCTAATATAATATTATTATAATATGAAGGATCAATTGCTTTCAGCGGAGGCAGCGCTGTAGCTGTTGTCCCATTATGATCTGCTGCCTCGAAAAAGTCAAAAAGGTCGGACTTTTCAACTGCAGCAGCAGGCTGTCAACTGAATAAAAGCCCAGCTATACATGACTCCGCTCAGTTCTTTAGGAGGCATAACATCCGCGACTCGGAATCACGATTTACTGACTGCGAGATTAATAAATAAGTAATATAAAATGAGCATTATTTATAATATGTGCGCTCGTATTATGCACATGCCATTCCATTCTTCACAGGGAATTGTAGAGTAATTAATCGGTAAAATACGGAATGCATAAATATGCCACACGTGAAACTGTTCGTTCTAGGCCGAGATAATAATTATCGGTAAAGGTCTCTGGAGATTTAAGTGGGTCTTGTGCAAACAGACGTATTTATTATTGTGAGGAATCGTGTAATATAATTATTCTAAGTAGGTCTATGGTCCATGGTCTAGATTGAGAGCCAGGCAACCGAGGAGGAGGACGAGGAGGTGGAGGAGGAGAAGGAGGAGGTGGAGAAGGAGACGGAGGAGGAGGAGAGGGAGGAGCAACAAGGAAGTGGACGATGAAAGAGAAGTAGAGTAGAAGGAGAAAAACTGGCAGAGAAGGAGAAGGACGTAAAGAAGTAGGAAAAGAAGAAGAGACGGAAGAGGACGATGAGGAGGAGATGATGATGAGGAGGAGGAGGAGGACGACGACGACGAGGATGTTGAACTGGTGGTCGTGCCTCGTAATGAAGAGCCATTAGTGGTTAGAGCATGCGAAAGCGGAGTGAATGCACCAGATGCAGCTGCTGCTGCTGCTGCTGCTTCTGAGTCAGGCACCACTGGTGGTGATGGTGATGGTGATGTGGCACATTAATCAGCGATGCCATCGTAATGCCATGTGACAACGGTGCTGCTGCTGCTGCTGCTGCTGCTGCTGATGATGATGCTCTGGCCAATGCGTCATAGTCAATGTTCTAATCTCTAACGCGACTCTGACTGCAGAGGTCCAACGACCACGTCACAGTCGTCGTCGTCGTCATCATCATCATCATCGTCGTCGTCGTCATCATCATCATCATCATCATCATCATCATCATCATCACCATCGTCGTCGTCATCGTCATCATAATCATCAACAACAAAACCATCGTTATCATCGTCGTCGTTATCATAACGAACATGAACTTCAGCAGGACACCAAACACATCGATTGTAACAACGACTCACTGACAACACATCCCTGTCACCCTTCCCCCTCCTTCTCATCTTTCTGTCCCTCCTCCCTTCCCTCTCGAACAATAACAAGAAAGGCACACTTAACAAGAAAGGAACACTTAACAAGAATGGAACACTTAACAAGAAAGGAACACTTAACAAGAAAGGAACACTTAACAAGAAAGGAACACTTAACAAGAAAAGGAACACTTAACAAGAAAGGAACACTTAACAAGAAAAGGAACACTTAACAAGAAAGGAACACTTAACAAGAAAAGGAACACTTAACAAGAAAGGAACACTTAACAAGAAAGGAACACTTAACAAGAAAAGGAACACTTAACAAGAATGGAACACTTAACAAGAAAGGAACACTTAACAAGAAAGGAACACTTAACAAGAATGGAACACTTAACAAGAAAAGGAACACTTAACAAGAATGGAACACTTAAGTAACTCATGGACCAACTTTCTTGCTTCATTTAATTTCCTGTCAAAATAATCTTGACGTCAATGTGGAATTCGTTGATGCATGCTCGCAGTTGTTTTATTATTGAAAACAATGATGACAATAACAATGACAATTAATTCTATGGCTATACTTTCGCAACTATACGGTTGTTAAAACCAGGAGCTTGCTTTTCCTTCTCACATTTCACCGCCTTGCCCGCGGCAGTGTGTCCATTAACTGCTCCAGCTTCGCATTGTTGTCCGTTCATATGCCACCACCACCACCACCACCACCACCACCACCACCACCACGACCACCACCACCAACACCACCACCAACATCTACACAAACACCACCAACAACAACAACAACAACAACACCACCACCACCAACACCACCATCACCACCACCATCACCACCATCACCACCACCTCCACCACCAACACCACCACCAACACCACCACCACTACCACCACCGTAGTTCATTCTTTTCCACTATGCAGAACCGTACACGCATACGTCGGTTGTACATTAAAAACAATACTAAGTGCTGATTGGTCTACGGTAACTATACTATAGGGTAAAGAATTAGTAATATTTGATATATTATTTCGAATGTACTTACAGTTGACTGGCAGATGCTGGTATTGCAGGATCCACTGCCGCTCTTCGGATGTGACAGTTCCGGTTCGGGTGGAATCCTTTGTATACAACACAAAACAACAATCAATTGCATTTATCGTCATAACATTATTGCATTTATCGTCATGATATTGCATTTATCGTCATAACATTGCGTTTATCGTCATAACATTGCATTTATCGTCATGATATTATTGCATTCACTATTTGATTGTTTGTCTATCTTTTGTTTGTGTTCTTTCTCTGAATTTTTCCTGTAGTGCTTACTACATTTGTTTTGATAATAACTTTCTTGTTTCCTTAGTTAAGTAACATCTTTGCATTCCAATTCTCCCTACAGCTTTTACTTTTACACTTCACTTTGTTAATTAGGCTCCCTACTTAGCGGGACTTGTCCCTTTTGGTGTGCCTTTTTGTTCCCTCACTCTTATTCTATACTTATTCACTTTGAGTAGTTGCTTATTGCTGATTATGTCTGTACATGGTTAAGCATACATGTACAATTGAATTGTTGCATGGGACCAATAAAAATATGTCTATAAGTCTAATTGTCTATGTCTATAGCGTATACATTGGTTATTCACGTCGTCTGGTCTGGACTGCTGCAACGCTATTCTTTCGCGAGCGGCGTCACAAAAACTTAATGAATTGAAGGTGGTTTGCGAGAATTCGTCTAAAGAATTCATCGAAGTTGTTATTCAAGTGCACGCAACACACCATGTCTTTGTCAAACTTGGATTAGTCTTATAGAATATAGACGATACAAAACTTTTATCATGAGAACAGAGACCTTCACCCTTTTTGAAATTTGTCGGTCCAAGCTTATTTAGGCCTATCTGTTACCCACTATATACACGAACAGCAAGGTGGCATCATTCTGGTAGTTGTCGGGGTGTTCTGAATGCACTTTCTGCGGAAGGTATATAATCGCAATCTGGGGATTTCTTCAGCGCGCGCGCACACACACACAAACACGTACAACCCCCCCACACACACACACCCATGCACACACACACGTACACACACACGTACACACACGTACACACACACACACACGTACACACACACACTCACACACACCCACACACACACACACCCACACACACATATTACATATAGAGCATATATTATAGGCCTATATATTGGTGTTTGGTTGAAGAATTGCGTCGTGTCGTCTAAAGATTGGATTGCGTGACAAATGACGATTACCGTATAATCGCGTTAATTCGCCCGTCTGCTGCAACGCGTGCAAAATGATTTTTTTTCTCGGTGGAAGTAACGACGGTGAAAACCAGGAGAAGCCACACGGTTCATTAGTGCGATTGCAACAATATCCACACAGATACATAGATCTACGCAGATATACACAGCAACGACGTGTATAGGTCTACATGCACGCAGCGTATATATTACACGAATACTTTATATGGGCCTAAATATATAGGCCTATGTATGACACATATTGTATAATATGTAGACCTATTATATGCCTATGTTATAAAAACTATATAGGCCTAGGCCTATATTATATATATATATATATATATATATATATATATAGAAGATACAGAATATATTATACAAGTATTACATATAAAATATTTTCATTTATTTATATCGACAAAGATATATATATATAATTTTATGTATATTATTACATATAAACTATTTAACTAAAATTGACATGATTATAGGCCTATAATTGTTGACTACCGTATAGGCCTACTATAATAGGTTTATTAATTAAGGTGTGACTTTTGTCATAATCAGGAAATCGGTTTGCGTCGGATTTTTCATTTGAACCGATTAATTTCAGGTATTTATTTTAAATAGTTCAGTGCATAAATTCTCGTTTGAATTATAATACATCCTGCGAGAACAATTATAGAACTTGCGAGTGTTGTTCTTATTTCTGCAGCTGTCGCGTATTAGCAAACAATGCCTATATTTATAAGCTTAACCAAACAAAAATGAATATTTCCGTTTTATCTGATTTCTATATTATCCGGTTTCGGCGAGAAGCACTATCCGGCAACTAATCAGATTTATTCGGAAATCGGTCAAAAATGTAAATCGGTCACACACACACACACACACACACACACACACACACACACACACACACACACACACACACACACACACACACACACACACACACACACACACACACACACACACACACACACACACACACACACACACACACACACACACACACACACACACACACACTATAGGCCTATTGTATTTATACAAATGCAGCATATTGAAACTCGGTCAAAATTCTTAGCACGTGCCTGAAATTTTAAAAACAACAGTAGCCGAATAGGCCCTATAGCTAGCTGTTACCACCAAATTGTAACGCCGTTTGGAAATGTTGGTCAGTTTGTCAAATTGATGAGCGTTTCAAATGCAGGACTACAGAAAATGGGAAAAATTTCCATCATACATATAGAAGAACCATAAGGAAGTGAAGTTCAGCCACAGCTGGTGTCCAAAATGTCCTTTTGTTCACGAGACACCGACACACGACCGTAGACGTAGGCTACGTGAGACCATTGTTCTGCTGTCCAGTGAGACACCCGACTTCATCATTATCTCCGCGCGTTTGTGGCCGCACGACAGTTGCAGTCCAGACCACAATGTGGCAAATCCAGCTGACTATCAAAATCTTGAGAGTGAATGCCTATCTGCTGACTGGAGAAGCGCGTTTATCGTTTCCGTATTCGTGACACGGATCACCTGAGGACGCGTCTGAATGAAGATTGGCAGGAAGGGAGGAGAGGAGTAGGATGAGGAGGAGGAGGAGGACGAGGAGGAGGAGGACGAGGAGGAGGAGGAGGAGGAGGAGGACGAGGAGGAGGAGAAGGAGGACGAGGAGGAAGAGGACGAGGACGAGGAGGAGAAGGAGGACGAAGAAGAGGAGGACGAGGAGGAGGAGGACGACGAGGAGGAGGACGAGGAGGAGGAGGACGAAAAGGAGGAGGAGGAGGACGAGGACGAGAAGGAGGAGGAGGAGGACGAGGACGAGAAGGAGGAGGACGAGGAGGACGAGGAGGACGAGGAGGACGAGGAGGACGAGGAGGAGGTGGAGGAGGAGGAGGAGGAGAGGAGGAGGAGGAGGAGAGGAGGAGGAGGAGGAGAGGAGGAGGAGGAGAAGGAGGAGAGGAGGAGGAGAAGGAGGAGAGGACGAGGACGAGAAGGAGGAGGACGAGGACGAGGAGGAGGAGGACGAGGAGGACGAGGAGGAGGACGAGGAGGAGGTGGAGGAGGAGGAGGAGAGGAGGAGGAGAAGGAGGAGAGGAGGAGGAGGAGGAGAAATGGCAAAGACGGGAGGTGTACACTGCAGAAGAGGATGGTCAGCAAAATCCCCTATGAGACATTCGGTGATGTATGCGTTGTATTCGTATACATGCGTATACATGGATATACATGATAGGACCTATAGGTTTTGGAATGGCCTTCCTTGGAGCCTCGCCTCTTCCATGCATAGATCATAATTATACTGATACTTTTGTGACCATTTCAAAAGTCACCTTTTGTTAGGGCTGACATTGAGAGCGCTTCTGAGTAGTTTTATGTTCACCTTGAAGGAAAGCTGCATGAATTTTTGAATAAATACATGAATGAATCAATATGCACTGTTATAAATTTCTGTTGCATATCAATATCATGTATTTTATATGGGGGGGGGGGGGGGGGTGATAATTTGTAAAGCTCCTCTTAAATGTGCTAGATACATGTATATTTAAAGCCCGCTCAGCGTGACAGGCCCGTGGAAATAAGTCTTCAAGCAACGAAGAGACGAGGGTGGGATTCCCCCCTCGACTAAAATCTTTGTGTACGGTTTGAAAGGATGACAATCCACAGATGTAGTAATTGTCGGGGGGTAATTGTCCGGGGGGTAATTGTCCAGTGGGTAATTGCCCTAGAACCCTATAGACCTATACCAGGGAAGCCATACTGAGTTCTGAGTTATAATATACGAGTATCACTAATACCAATATTAGGCTACATATGAATAACAATATTTATGTAAATGTGGAACTATCGACACACATAATTTATACTGTATAATTATGTTGATGCATAGACCTACGCCAGTATGCCATACGACTATGCATACAGATAGATCATTGTTGACATTGGCTATATAAACTACAAATGCTACAGTCATTACATTATAAATCATGTAGGCCTATATCGACGTAATATATTAAAAATATCGATACATTGACATCGGTGTGCTCTATGTACATTATGGTCCAGCACACGGCCATGATGCTGTTCTGCTGAATGGGTTGCATGGTCTGGTCCATCGTATCTATCAAAACATTGATTTTTACGGTCAAAATTATGAACTGCGACTATGTAGCAAAAACCATACGATGTGACTTTTAAAAATTCCCATAAATCTTTGCTCCACGTGCAGCAGGAAGTTGTAAAGTGTAATGGCTCGTTACAGCGAGAGTAGGTTAATCTTTCACGTCAATTCATTAATTAATTATTTCGTGAATTCAGTAATTAATTCAGCCATCCATCCATTCATCTATCTATCCATTCATCTATCTATTCATGCATTCATTCATCTGTCTATCCATTTATCTGTCTATCCATTTATCTATCCACTCATCTATCCATTCAAGCATTTATTCATCTATCCATCCATTCAACTGTCCATCCATTCATTCATTCACCTATCTATCCATTCATCTATAAATATATCTATCCATTCTTGCATTTATTCATCTATCCATCCATTCATCTGTCCATCGATCTATTCATCCATTCATCAATTCATATACCAATTCATTTATCCATTTATTCATCAATTCGTCTATC
Organism: Lumbricus rubellus; assembly: GCA_945859605.1. Taxonomy (NCBI): domain Eukaryota; kingdom Metazoa; phylum Annelida; class Clitellata; order Crassiclitellata; family Lumbricidae; genus Lumbricus; species Lumbricus rubellus. The sequence continues at coordinate 27,545,145 of OX243817.1, read as the reverse complement.
CATTCATGCATTTAAGCCATCAATCCATCTATTCATCTACCAATCCATGCATTCATCATTCATTCATTCACTCATTCATTCATTCATTCATTCATTCATCAATTCATCCATTCATCAATCCATCTATTCATCTGTCCATCTATCCATCTATTCATCTATCCATCCATTCATCTACCAATCCATGCATTCATTCATTATGTAACACAACAAAACCTACTCAGAGGCGCTCGTATGTCAATCGAGGAATGGCAGGGCATTGACTAATTCACCAGCAATGTCGCAAATGGAAGCCATTGTCTTTCCGAATGGCAGCCAGATGAAGTGAGCTTTTCCAGAGCGTGCATTGTAACATTTTCCAGATATTATGTATCCCCAAGGATTTTTCCAATCATACCAAAGTTTGTGCTTGTGTATACATTAATAATGGACCTACAAATCGTTGTGAACATAATTCTAGAATGGCAAATATTAGATGAAACCTAATATCTCAGCAAACAGAGAATGGACGCTTGATTGGATTACAGAAAATAGCTCTCCATAAACTGCTCAAGAAATATTTATATCACTTATTTGACTATAAATTGCGAGACATCTCAATAACACAAAGAAACTATTCAGCAAGGATGTGAATGTATATCATCTTATGCATAGTCACATGAAGTTGTTGTTGTTCATTTAATGCTTTTTCCTTTGTTTAATAATTGCTCAATTCTCTTTGCACTTATCTATATAAATAAAAATGAAACTTTCCAATAGTGCGGTCACAATCACGCCCAAAGTTACGCACCGATTGTTTTGAAAATTTACCAAACCTCCATTCCAATAGCACAGTGTCAGAACATTTTTCTTTCCGAAAAAAACCCAATCGTTTCCACAAAAAGTGAACTTTGCAATCCGTTCGACCGCCATTTGCAAATTCAACAAAACAGCAGGGCTGCCAGATTTCAGACACAGCAGACGAAACATGAATGAGGTCGCGTGCTGTGACGTCATATGCGAGTCGCAAATTAATTTTCGAAAGCGGCCTTTCATCCGATGTCAGGAATGGACGGTGTGACGGAGGAAAGGAGCGGAGGAAGCGAGACGAAGAGGGAGGGGAAGGGGAGGGGAGGGGAAGGGGGAGAGGGAGGGGGAGGGAAGGGGAGGGGGATGAGGAGGGGAAGGGGGAGGTCTTTTCTGCCACAGCAACGCGTGGCTGGGTACAGCTAGTAAGTCTTAAAAAAATGGAAATGTGAACTTTCCCAACAGCTTAGATACTACCAGTATACAATACGTTCGTAAATACATACATACATACATACATACATACATACATACATACATACATACATACATACATACATACATACATACATACATACATACATACATACATACAAATATGGCAAAACATGCATGTTGACCAATAGATATTCTATGTATTTCGTATATTATGTTCAACATTCAATGCATGAATATAATTATATATTGAAGTTTATTTCTTGTCTACATCCAGCTGTAGGCCTATATATACATGTATATAGTCTATACGTCGTGCATATGGAGATATGAAGAATGCTGCAGTGGAAGACAGATGATGTTGAGGTTGAGGGCGAATGTCGTCGTGATTTAGGAGTCGCATTATTGTTGTTGCGAGTGCATATTATTGCATCTAAGTAGTTCGGACATCCAGGCGCCACTCGACCCACCCTCCTCTTCAGGAGGAGAAGAGGGTAACGACAACATATGCCATTTATATATGTATATGTATGATTATATATGTATGAGTGTACTTGTGTATCAGGCTGTATGTATGCATAATGTGCATAATGTATATGGATACATGACAGTGCGTCTGTATATTGGTGACTGTGTATAATGTATATATATATGCGTGTGTATGTATGTATGTAGGTATGTATGTATTGTATGTATGTATGTAAGTAAGTATGCATGAAAGTATGTATGCACTGTTGTAGAGTTGTGCATGTCATCCAAAAAATTGTCTTTTTGCCGGGCTGGTGTCTGGAGCGCTTTTGAGTAGCCTCTCGAAGGAGCGCCATATGAATACTCGTAGTGAATGAATGAATGAATGCATGGGTGAATTTTCGGCTACATTATGCCTTTGAGAGGTTGCACATCTTCGGACATCACCCGGACATCTTTGGACATCTCCGATCATCTCCGCACATTCTTCGGACATTTACAGACATCTCTAGGACGTCCGCGGACATCCTCGGATATCTCCCTGGTGGTCGCCATGCAGTTGGATATGTTTTTGCATTTGCTCCCTTTAATGGCCCTTGGTTTCCATCGCCTGATTGGTACTTCAGTCTCCACGTGTAACTGCATACGTACATGTATACATACATGTATGCGTATATACAAGTGTATACGCAATGCGTGTTACGTCCACTTCAATCTTCTCTTCCTGATGACGTTTTACGTTTCCCTCTTGTCCCATATTTCGTCGACTTGTTACTAAAAGTGGCTTATACTCAATGCATGGGGAAAGTGTATTGGATGAAGTAGGATGACCTGGGCCAACTACAAGCATAGGACGCGTTTTCAAATCGAGTATGGAAATCGCGGCCTCTCTGCATGCAGTTGCAAATGATCTTAAAACATTGCAGTTTCTCTACATGTGAGAGAGTAATAACACGGTGTATTAATTATTAATCAGCGGAGGAAACACATAAAACTCATGATGTTTTCACATTTAACTTCATTGAATACAGGCTTAAGCCCAGAATATAGAAAA
>OX243817.1:27529905-27537405 GCA_945859605.1 Lumbricus rubellus | reverse complement strand
CAATTGAGAGGAACATTTATTGAAGTCTTAAATCATGTCTCTAAGCCAGTGGTTCTCAAATTGGTGGTACGCGGACCGGCGCCGGTCCGCGGAGTCCTGATCGCCGGTCCGTGAAGAAGTCTGAGAGTGAAAAAGAAGTTATAATTATTAATTTACATATTTAATATTGTGAAATTACTCAAATTGTTGTTCAAAATGTATTCAAAATTCTGTTTCAAACTTTAAAAATACATTAGGCCAATGCCTTATTTTAACTTGCCAAATTTTTATTAATTAAAAGTCCCTAATTATAAATAACTATAAATATTTAGTTTTTTATGATAGCCTAAGTTCGCTTTTGATTGTGCTTGCCATTAAAGTTAGCAGTCCGCGAGCTTCCCAAATAAATTATTACCGGTCCGCAGCCTGCAGAAGTTTGAGAACCACTGCTCTAAGCAATGAAATAATAAGACATTTTGCTGAAATAGCATCTTAAAATTTCACTATTTCAGTGTGGATTTTTTAAACAATGGCAAGGACGCTTTTCAATTATTAAATCACGATTATGATTATCAATTTCATCAAAATGACAGCGTAAGATGCTACCATCGCAGTGTGGCAATAAAAAAATTCGAAAATTTCGAATAGCACATCTCCTCCTCTAAATCCCTACCCTTCTCGGGGTTGAGCGCCTCGGCGATCGTCCTTAGGCCGCGAATTTGTCCCCTAAAACCAGGACCAAGTCTCTGTCTATGAGGTAATTTTAATAATTCTCCCATAAAAAAGGGTCCAAAAATTTTTCCGCGCTCACGCGCGGATTTTTACACGTTCTATGGGCGCCACCACTCTTCGGGTCAACTCGGCGCCTATGCCAGGGCTGTTTTTAAGGAATTTTTAGAACTGCACAACTCCTTTTCCCTACCAATTACTTCCAATCGAAGGACAATGACCATTTCTTGTTAGTTTAACTGTACAGAAGTGCTTCTACAACTGCACAAATCCATTTAGAACTGCACATTTTGTGCACAACCGCACGATAAAAAAGAAACCTGGGTTGCGCAGTTATAAAATTCCCTTTAGAAAAGCCCTGGCAATATAGCTACTCAGAGGTGCTCTCAGCGCGACAGTCCCGAGGAAATAAGTCTTCAAACAGCGAAGGGATGAAGATGACACACCCACCCCAACAAGATCTTAATACGGATGGATGGAGGGAGGTCATTCCAAGATGGCAAAAGCGCGGTATTGGGCCATGGTAATCCTTGCCCGAGGAACTAGGAGATCAAGTCGATCAGCAGACAGGATAGGGTGGGAAGAGTCAAGGGTTTGAAGACATGTTGGCCACTTCAATTTCTTAGCCGCGACAGATGAAGGCGGATGTAAACATAGTCGGTTATTTTGTTCTGAGCTGACATAATAATTATTATTGGTTCTTTTAAACTCGTTTCTCGTCCTTACTGATATATCCGCCAACACATTTGTCTGTTGGTTGAACACTTAATTTCTGATCGAGTCGACCACATTAAGTATAATCTCAGCAATGTTTGCTATATCTGATAATGTTTATTACATTCTGTATTTAATTGCAATCATCATCGTTTACGCAAGTGCGCAGAGGGTCTCTTGTCATTCTTTCCATATATCGTAAAACTGATGCTATAATTATATGAAATTCTTAATAATAGAACGAGTGAATGACAGAAGCCTAGATAATTATGTCTAATAATGCTGTCAGCCATTGCTTATACTGGAGAATGTAAGGCGAATTGAAATGGAAAAATGTAATTGGGAGAAAAGAGGAGGAGGAGGAGGAGAAGAAATATGAGGAGGAGAAGGAGGAAGAAGAAGAAGAAGAAGAAGAAGAAGAAGAAGAAGAAGAAGAAGAAGAAGAAGAAGAAGAAGAAGAAGAGGAAGAAGAAGTGAATATATTCGTGTTTATGCCGTCGACTCACGGGCACGATGCCCGGATGTAATCAGCTAATGACACCGATGTTATGGCGAGCAGCGTATACACAGCCAGACACAGAAACAGACAACCAGACAGACAAGCAATGACACCGAACGAAGACCTACAGGAACACGAGCAACGCGACTGACTATGGTGGTGGTGGTGGCGATGGTGTTGGCGGTGGTGATGGTGGTGGTGGTGGTGTTGGCGGTGGTGGTGATGGTAATAGTGGTGGTAGTGGGAGTGATGGTAGTGGTGGTGGTGGTGGTGGTGGTGGCGGTGGTGGTGGTGGTGGTAGTGGTGGTGGTGGTAATGGTGATGGTGGTGGTAGTGGTGGTGGTGGTAGTGGTGGTGGTAGTGGTGGAGGTAGTAGTGGTGGTGATGGTGATGATAATGGTGGTAGTGGTGGCGGTGATGGTGGTGATGGTAGTGGTGGCGGTGATGGTGGTGATGGTAGTGGTGGCGGTGATGGTGGTGATGGTGGTGGTGGTGGTGTTGGGATGGTGGTGGTGGTGGTGGTGTTGGCGGTGGTGGTGATGGTAATAGTGGTGGTAGTGGGAGTGATGGTAGTGGTGGTGGTGGTGGTGGCGGTGGTGGTGGTGGTGGCGGTGGTAGTGGTGGTGGTGGTAATGGTGATGGTGGTGGTAGTGGTGGTGGTGGTGGTGGTAGTGGTGGTGGTAGTGGTGGAGGTAGTAGTGGTGGTGATGGTGATGATAATGGTGGTAGTGGTGGCGGTGATGGTGGTGATGGTAGTGGTGGCGGTGGTGATGGTAGTGATGGTGGTGGTGGTGGTGTTGGGGTGGTGGTGGTTGTAGTGGTGGTGGTGGTGATGGTAATGGTGGTGATGGTGATGGTGTTTGTGGTTGTGATGTTAAAGTCAACAATACGAGCAGTGCATGTCACGTGTCACTGAGCTGAAAGCATTCTACCTGTACATGACATCATGTACAATAATGTACATAGCAGATAATTGTTCATCTGTCTATTTTTTTACTAGAGCTTCATTATGTATTCGTATAGGCTATATACGCTGCAGCTAATAGTAGCTATATGTCAGTTACAATAATGTCCTCGCAATCCATTTGAGTTCTGAGGACATATTATTAGACGATCAATTACTATCCGAATCTACTCAATCGAGAAGTGGCTGCTGTTGGTCATGACCATTTGGTCTGAATTAACGCCACTTAGCTCTCTCTCTCTATACTCTAGTCTGCTGCAGTCCAAATGGCCTTTTAACCATGGCGGCCATTGCACGGGAAATCAATCACCGATGGTTGGATGGCGGAAGGAACCAAGTGCAGGACACGAGATATACTCCTCCTCCACCTAACCTCCTCTTATCCTCCTCCTCATTGTCGTCGTCGTCGTCCTCCTCCTCCTTCTAATCTCCTCCTTATATCCTCCTCCACCATCTCCTCCTCCACCATCTCCTCATATCCTCCTCCTCATTTGCTCTTCCGTCCTCTCTCCCTCCCTCCTCTCTCCCTTCTTCCTCCTCATTCCTCCCTCCCTCTTTCTCCCTCTCGCCCTACATCCTCCCTCCCTTCTTCCTCCATCCCTCCCTCTCTTCCTCCACTGCAAGTCACGTGTTTATACATCGATTACAGCCCATGACTCATGTCGCCTGAAAATATCACACACCGTTGCAAGAGCAATGAAATGTGAAACATTGTGTCGAGAGTATCGCATTATTATCTTTCAGGAGCAATAAAACAAATAATTTAATTGAATTACATGATAATGGAAATGAAAATGAACCAAAGTATCTGTTTCTGCAAATATTCTAGGCTAGAAAAAAGTAAGTAAGAACACCATCAGATAAAATTCAAGGCGATTAATATCAAACATTTCACTACAAAAAGTTGCTGAATGCAACTGTATTGTTCTCCTGCAGACAACAGAACACAATCTATAATAACAATAGGCTGACTATAATAATTATTATTATAATTTTTGTACACTATAATAACAATAGGCTGACTATAATAATTATTAGTATAATTTTTGTACACTATAATAACAATAGGCTGACTACAATTATTATAATTTTTTGATGAAGACGAGCGTTCTCTGGCTTACTTTATTAACCAGATTCACGCTTGCATGTGCACTTGCTATAGCGCCACTTCCAGCTCTTTACTCAGAGGCGCTCTCGGCTACAGCGCGGACACTGAATATAGAAGTTTCACGCCGAGCAATTGCGAGTGAAGGACTTGCCCAAGGTCCTTACGCGGTGACTTGAGGTGGATTCGAACCTGCATCTTTTCGACTGCCAGGCGACGAACATACCCACTACACCACCGCGCCCCACGCGTACAATGCACGAATACATTATATGCAATAATGCATACAGCATTGTATACAAACACACAATACAGTTCATATGACTGCATATACAATACATATAGGAGCATTGTCTTTGTGTAAACATTCAGCATGAATACATTATATGCAATAATGCATACAGTATTGCATACAAACGCACAGTACAGTCATGGATGTGACTGCATAGCCTATAGCATACATATCGGGGCATTGTCTTTGTGTAAACTTGCATCAATCGATATTACATGTACATGTAGGTCTGCTTATGATTAGTTTTGCAAGACAGTAGAATGCTTGCCTGTAATAATGGAGAGACCAAAGACTAATGTTTGTCTATCATTTATGGGCATGCACGTTTCCATTTAATTAGAGAGACTACCATCAATGTTTACATATCTGCACGCGAAATTATTTAATGACGATTTACACAATTAGTTTGTGGTGAGCTTATGTAGTCCGTGTCTCTGCCCCTGCCTCTGCCGCTGACTCTGCCTCAGTCTCTGCCCCTGCCTCTTTCTTTGCCTCTGCCTCTGCCTCTGCCTCTGCCTCTGCCTCTGTCTCTGCCTCTGCCCCTGCCTCTGCCGCTGACTCTGCCTCAGTCTCTGCCTCTGCCTCTGCCTCTTTCTTTGCCTCTGCCTCTGCCCCTGCCTCTGCCGCTGACTCTGCCTCAGTCTCTGCCCCTGCCTCTTTCTTTGCCTTTACCTCTGCCTCTGCCTCTGCATCTGTCTCTGCCTCTGTCTCTTCCTCTGCCGCTGACTCTGCCTCAATCTCTGCCCCTGCCTCTTTCTTTGCCTCTGTCTCTGCCTCTGTCTCTTCCTCTGCCGCTGACTCTGCCTCAGTCTCTGCCACTGTCTTCGTCCAGCCTCTTCCTTTGCCTCTGCATGTCTCTGCCTCTGTCTGTCTATAAACTCTGTCTATAGCCTACATCTGCTTGCCTGCTTCTTCGTCTGTCTGCTTCGCTGTCTGCCTGTGTCTGCATGCCGCCTACTCGTGAGCCCTTTGCCTGTCTGCCTGTCTGTCTGAATGCAATTATACCGGTAGGGTTGTGATCAAACTTCAAACCTCTATGGCGTCGTTTGAAATAATTATGTCTACACTATACCTATGTAGCGAATCTGTCAAACCGAAACTATAATAGAAGGCTTTGTGCAAATGGTTAATTAACTCTTGCAATTTTATAACTTCTAAACCGCCACTCGATAATCACGCAACATATAGACGCATCTATCCTAAAGCTTCTATGGCGCCAATAGAAAACCGCGCACACCTGCAGGTTTAAATAGGCCTACGTTGTTAAAAGGCATGCTTATAATTGCCCAGGGTAAGAATCCGCCTCTTTGTATATATAGCCTACATGTAGATCTACATGTATGTCGGTGGTCGGAATCGCCTGCCATGTTCGAACACGCTCCCCAGAGTATTGTATACAATGAAACAGATATGCATTGCTGATATTGGAATTAATTGTATAATGAGTAAAGGATTAGGATAATGAATTTGATTCGACGGTTATTTTTGTGTAACGCATGTCGGAGCCAATAAATTATGATTGAGTATATATAATTATATATATATATATATATATATATATATATATATATATATATATATATACGCTGCACCATGCTGCAGTCGCGGTGGATAAATGCAAGTAAGTACATGTAGGATTCCATATGTTGCGCGATGAGTCTGTTCGTGGATGTGGGTTGTGGTTAATTAATATGGACACCAGAGGAATGCGGGGAACCAGCCTGCGGGCTTCGACAATAATCATGTAAAACAGGGAATCGGTCTGTAGCAGAGCCTTCTATTTACAGTAATAAAAGGCTCTGGTCTGCAGGCTCCGCCATGCTCAATCATGCCTGAAACGGGGAACAAGTCTTAACTTTGTATTAGGGCTTATACTGAGAAAGGGAAGGGAGCCAGTGACGGTGTCTAGGCACTTGTTTTCAAAGCTGAACGTCGTCCTGCCACTTAAGCTAGCATGGGAAGGCCTGGGGGCGTCCAGGCACTACTACTTTTTTACACCCTATGGCACTGTGTTTAACCACACTGTGTCATATCAAGGATGATTAGTGTCGCCCTCCTCCTTTCTACAGACTTGAGACTGGCTCTGCCAAAGTACAAGCAGTGGCGGAGTTTACCTGTGCACACCATAAGAGTATACAGCCCATGCACTATATCTGAGTAGATAATTATGTCCTTCCGTTCGGTTGCCTATCAGTGCGTCTATACTCTATAGCCTACATGTTTGTCGCATCCAGTGTGTGTTTGCTGATGCTGTGCTACTTTCGGTTTTGGAAAATTTTCTGCTCTCTTATCACTACTATATACTATAGTTGATGGCTTTCGACATCGACACTCTACCTCGCGAGCAGTCATTTATTTTGTCTCGATGGTGTAATTATACCTGAAGAGGAATCTTATCAGTTCCAACAAATTTATTATTAAATTCTTCTTACTCCTATTATTTTTAATGCCTACAGTCTCGCCGTCCTTATGCTTATCTTTCTTTGCGTCTGTCTGTCCGTCTGTCTGTCTGTCCGTCCGTTAATTTGCCTCTCTGTGTGGCGTTCGTCCAACAGCTGTCTGTCTGTCTATCTGTTCGTCTGTCCATTTGCTTGTCTGTCTGCTTATTTATCAGTGCGTCCTTTGCCCGTCTTTCTATACATATCCGTTTACCTGTCTGTCTGTCTTTCTGTCTGCCTATCCGTCTGTCTCTTCACTTGTCTCTATCTGTATCTACTTGCTTTTTTGTCTGGCCGTCCATCTGCCCGACTGTTTCACCGCCTTTCTCAACGATCCTGCAGCTGCCTACAGCTGAAAAATAAACGACACGAAAGGTCGTTTTATCGGCCATCAGAAAATCGTTTCATCCTTTCTCCTCTCGGATATTCATTTGATGTTCATTTGTAGTTTTAACAATGCGTCTCTCTCTCGACCCAACTGCTCGCTCGACGTTCACGAACCGTTAAAAGCGACTGAACTCAAGCGTTAAATTACCGACGACGCCACTGCCGCTGGTTGGCCTATACACAACGAGGGAGAGAGTGAGGAAGGGAAGGAGGGAGGGCAGTCGTGGACGATGACAACAAACAACAGCCCTGCACACAATATGTCTGCTTGTCTGCCTCAGTGTTTACGACCGAAATAACCTGCAGCCATCAGCGATTAATCGAGGACACACAAGTCGAAACTCATCTCATTCAAAAGCACAAAACACATCGATGGCTTCTGCTTCCTCCTCT
>OX243817.1:27504905-27522405 GCA_945859605.1 Lumbricus rubellus | reverse complement strand
CTATCGATCGGAGCCGCCTCCTCTTCCGTGGAAAAGACTAGGCTCGATAAACAACAACTTAGTCCGAGGGAATCCGGAATCGTCCTCCTACTGCATATTCATTGCGAGCTGGCTACTCAGTCACGGACGACGATGGAGGACGGTTTAATCCGGTGGAGGAGTCCAAGACGAGTCCAGAGGTCAGGTAAGCGGAGGACGGTGATGGACAGGGACGTCGAGGAGGACAGAGGCATACGCACGGTGACATGCAGACGGAGGATGAGGAGGAATAGTGACAAGAGAAGAGGATAATTTGTGCGGGAAAAGATTGGAAGACATGCAGTATCGCATATATATATATATATATCCAGGGTGCGCCAAAAAAAAGACCCCCCTAGGTTTTTTGCCACTATCTTGGCCAAAATTAAGAATTTTCAAATGAAATTTTACAGGCTTATAGACAATTCATATTTACATATGATGGCCAGATTTCATCAAAATATTTCAAACAGAACAAAAGTTATGCCACTTTTAGGGAGGTGACCCCCCGTTTTTTGACGTTTCAAAAACGAAACGCAATTTTTAAAGGTTTTTTGCGAATATCTTGGCCAAAATTTAAAAAATCAAAATGAAAATTTACAGTCTTATAGACAATTCATATCTACACATGGTGGCCGGATTTCATCACAATATTGAATACTGAACAAAAGTTATGCCACTTTTAGTGAGACCACCCACGGTTTTTTGACGTTTCAAAAACGAAACGCAACAAAAAGTGACAAAAACACGATTTTTAAAGTTTCATCACAAATAACTGTTGTCAAATGAACTTGGTAGTGTTTCCCAACTTGTGTTCAATGTGCCCACCACCCGTGCCAAAACTTATTTTGAGTTTCTATGAAGAGTTCTTGATGGACCTGTTGATTATCTGACAGATTCATTATTATTTCTTATTTTAAGAATTTGATTGTCATCTTGCTAAGTGACTTCTCAGTTACGTGCAGCTACGCTGGTACCCTGTTTCTTTTATAAATAGTAATAATAATGATCATCTGTCAATATCAAGGCTATTTTATAATAATTATTTGAGATGAGACTTAATAAAATCGTGTTTTTGCTGCGTTACATCTTTGAATTGTCAAAAATAGGGGGTGGCCTTAGTAAAAGTGGTATAACTTTTGTTGTTTTGGAAATAGTTTGATGAATTCTGACCATCATATGCAGATATGAATTGTCTTTAAGCCTGTAAAATTTCATTTTGATATTCTTACTTTTGGCCAAGATATTGTCCAGAATAACTAGATTGAATTTTTATTACTTTTGTTGCGTCGCGTTTTTGAATCGTCAAAAAACGGTGGGTGACCTCCCTAAAAGTGGCATAATTTTTGTTCTGTTTGAAATATTTTGATGAAATCTGGCCATCATGTGTAAATATGAATTGTCTTTAAGACAGTAAAATGTCATCTCAAAATTCTTACTTTTGGTCAAGATATTGGCAAAAATCTTAGGGGGGTCTTTTTTTTGGCGCACCCTGTATATATATATATATGTGTGTGTGTGTGTGTGTGTTAAGGTGTGTGCGTGTGTACGTGTGAGTGTGATTGTGTGCGTATAGGTGTGTGTGTGCATGCGTGCGTGCAGGTGTGTGTTTGCATAGGTGTGTTTGTAGGTGTGTGCGTGTGTGTGTGTGTGTGTGTGTGTGTGCATATATGTGTGCGTGTGCTTGCGTGCAGGCGAGGGTGTGCGTGTGGGTGTTGGTCTGCGTGCAAATGATACAGAGGCAGACAAACAGAGACAGAGACTGAGAGAGAGCAAGCGATATACAGAGGGAGAGATACAAAGACACGGATGATGAAGCAGACAAAAGAAGCTGATATAATTATTATGGACCGATAAATAGATGGACATAATATTTATTAAAGACAGAAACTAAATCAGAGGAGGGAACATATATTGTATATGTTTATCTATAACGAGAATTTACTGTTTTATAATAGGCCATAATAAAATGCTTCATTAACCAATGAAGCCATCACAGCTGACCATTTGCACACGCACTTACACATGCACAATCATAATTTTATGTAAATATAAATACACATTATATATAATTATGTATTGTTCCTGCACGTGAAATGGTATATATAATTCATATAGATATATAAAATAAATAATAGATTATATATTATACACTTGATATATTATTATATATAAAGATCTCTTGATACAGACCGTGTCACTATGAAATGGATGGATGGGTGGATGGATGGATCGATGGATGGATGGATGGATGAATGGGTGAATGGGTGAATGAATGGGTGGATGGATGGGTGGATGGATGAATTGATGGATGGATGAATGGATGGATGGATGGATGAATGGGTGAATGAATGGGTGGATAGATGGGTGGATGGATTGATAGATGGGTGGATGGATGGATGGATGGATGAATGGATGGATGGATGGATGGATGGATGGATGGATGGATGGGTGGATGATTTGATAGATGGATGGATAGAGCTGGAGGGTCTTTCATATATTATGAGACATATGATGGTAGATGTACAATGTACAGGGTGGTCCAGCATAAATGTCCCGACTTTGCACGCTTATAACTTCGCCAATTTTTGGAATTTATTTATACTTTATACGTCAAATAAAAGGTATTTCACTCTAGTATTTGCAGTGAAAAAATGGAACTGGTACAAGTTTAAGTCTTAGTTATATCCTTGGAACAGCGCTAGCTACCATATTTTGTTGTTTTCTATGACGCGATCTGGCGCCGTTGACAGACGGTGATTGCGTTTTGATCTTAATTTTCAGAACTGATAAGGGATTTAATTCGGTTGAAATGATTAACGAATTTTCTAACAGTGTATGGAATAAACAATACCTTGAATTATCTGCTACGGAAAATTGATAAAAACAGGACTTTCTATTTTAGTGAACCATGGGAATTACGGCGTTCATATCCGCTAACATTGCTCTTGGGTCCGAGTAAATTGGCCGTCAAGACAATAACCCGGGCAGACCCTATAAACAAATCTCTCCAGGTCATTTCGCGCGATACAAGGTAGTCCTAGAAACACCGTATCCTAAAAGATGATCTAAAGTTATTTGTCAACGTGATGTCCAACAGCACTAAAACACTGACGCAAAGAAACGGCTATAGCGAGACAGACGTTTCTTTGCGTCTAAAGCAGCGCGTGGCAGTGCGCACGGTTGTTGATAAAATTGAAAGAAAACGGTTTAGCGAAAAGAGGATATTCATGGGAGAGACTCCTGCAAACACCTAAAATAATTGTGTCTATGCGCGCGTTAGCAAAAAACGATTTGTGAATATCCCGGGAAAACGGCGCCATATTAGTCATAGAAAACATCAAAATATGGTAGCTAGCGCTGTTCCAAGCATATAATTGAAACCTAAACAAGAACCAGTTCGACCTTTTCAGTGCAAATACTAGAGTGAAATGCCTTTAATTTGACGCATAAAGTATAAATAAATTCCAAAAATTGGGGAAGTTATACGCGTTCAAAGTCGGGACATTTTTGCTGGACCACCCTGTATATAGACCAACGATTTGACCGGCTGAACAAAACAAAGACTGACCAGTGACCATTCTGTGTTCAAACAAGAAACAATGCTTTGTAGTCTGACAGTCTGTCGAACTAAACATTGCTCCTTCTTTGATCGAAAGCATTGTCTGCTCTGCCTTTAAGTTAAATTTAGATGTATACGGGTTCCATGCAGTGCAACTAGAAAACATATTAAGGATCCCTTTCCACAAAGAAATCTTCTTTAGAGCAAACAATAACCGATTACTCTCGAAGACAAAAAGATCCTTGTCCCTCCTTGATTTGCTTTCAACACGCAATCCATCCATTCATTCATCTATCCATCTATCCATCCATCCACCCATCCACCCACTTAACATCCATCCATCCCTCCACCAAACCACACCCACCACCTGCTATCAATCCATTAATCCAACCAGCCATCCAGCCATCCATCCGCCCACCTACCTACCCACCCATGCATCCATTCATCCATCCACTCGCCCATCCATTCGTTCATCTATCCATCCATTCATCCTTCAATCCATCCACCCATCCATTTATTTATCCATCCTTCCATCCATACATCCATCCTTCCACCCATCCATTCACCCATCCATTCACCCATCCATTCACCCATCCATCCGCCCATCCATCCATCCATCCATAATTAAGCGCTGATTCAATCGCTGAAAACGATGCCATAGTCCCTGCCATTCCAGCATCCGCTCCAGCTTCTGCCGCTACGGATGATGATGCTAATGCTGATGCTGTGTCCTAATTTGTATATATACTTGACTGAATTGATGTCATAACTGTGTCACATGCACCCACCCCACCCCACCAAACCCACCCCACCAAACCCACTCGACCAAACCCACCCCACCGCACCCTACCCACCCAGATAACGTCTCCTCATCTCTCAACCTCATGGCAATCGATACACGAGGGTGTGGGGCAAACACACGCACACACACACGCACACACACACACACACACACACACATGTCCTCCACGCGGAAACTGACAGCCATGCAGCATTATGCCTCCAACCAATTATCCAGCTGTTTCCATGCATAAATATATACATTTTAATATAAAAGAACATAATTACATTACATGTATGTATGTGATTATGTAATATGCATGTATTATTATGCTTAATACAAACACAGATAAGTAGGAGCACATTTACATACAAATAAACATAATCTTACACACAATTATACAATCAAGCATACACACCACACATATTATATTATATAACTTTTACGCATGTGCAAATGTGCGCACTTGTACATCAGCTGAGCATGTGAATTTAACATATGTGCGTATAGATAAATGTATTATGTCAGTCGTAATTTATATAGCGCCCTCCATGGTCTCTCGTCAGAGGCAGTGAAAGATTTAAATACACACTCACGTATACACTCACGTATGCATTTATGCATGTGTATATTATCCTATAATTATTATATGTGAATATAGATTTGTATATAATACACGCACATTTATGTATGTGTATTATATATATATATATTATATATATATAGACACACACCCACACACACATAATTATGTATACAGAGATATTCATATATATATATATAATATTTTTATATATACATATGGGTTCCATATATATATCTAGTGATGTTTGGACTGCATGAGTCTCTTTCCCGCAGCACGCCATATATATACACTGTGTCCGGAAAAAAAGGGACCCATTTTGTAAATATGAAAATAAATAGTAAATATTCATCGATTTTTACAATTCAAACACCATTTTAATCCTGACATATTTGTCTAACATTGGTGAAAATATAAAAGTTTTAGTCTCAACGATGACGTCATAATGACGTCATTTGCATTAAATTTCATTTAGACGGCCAGTCATGCATGGTTTCGGTTGGTATATTGGCTCTTGGTAAAACGGAAATCCATTTAATGGAACCAAGAGTGAAAATAAATGCAGCTTATTACAGGGGTTGTCTGCTCCATATAAAATTGATGCCTGATATCCGAGAATGTTCGGAACAACAGCCTACACATTTCAAGAAAATGGTGCTTCAGCTCACTGAGTTCGTCAATGTGTTGAACTGTTGATTAAGGAGACTCGGATTTCATACCTCTTAATCTTTGGCCGCTAAACGACGCCCGCTTAAATCCCGCTGATAATAAGATCTGGAGACTGATGGAGGAGAAGGTGTACAACACAAGAATAAGAGACATTGAAGAACTCCGTGAGCGAATTGTTGATGCCTGGAAGGATTCTGATAAGCTGGTTATCGATGCTGCTTTTGGCTATTAGCGCGACCGTTTTGAAACTTACGTTGAGGCCAAAGGTGTACACTTTGACCAGAAATTGTAGCCGGACATAATTCAGATATGAAAATAAAAATAAACCTACATTTAATATTGATAAATTAAATCATAAAATATTGAAATTTTGGGTGATTTTGCGGATTTATCTCTTAAATTTGGCTTTTTGTGCAAATGACGTCATTATGACGTCAGTTTTTGGACTGGAACTTTTATATTTTCACCCATGTTAGACAAATATGTCAGGATTAAAATGGTGTTTGAATTGTGAAAATCGATGAATATTTACTATTTATTTTCATATTTACAAAATGGGTCCCTTTTTTTCCGGACACAGTGTATATATATATATATATTTATTATATTTATTTATATTTATATGGTGCCGTCCGCCATTCATTCCATGCTTCCATGTTGATGTTTCCATCGTTTCTCCCTCTCCACATCTTCCTCTTGCTCCTCTTCCTCCGCTCTGTCCTGCCTTCCTTCCATCCTTCTTTATCCCTCTGCTTCTCCACGGTATACAGCCATAACTTATGCATACGCAATCGCTTGCCTTATCCGCTGTGGGTGGGGGGTTGCAGGGGGGTGCCACCGTCGCCTGGGCTCTCATGTGTACATCAGGGGGGAGGGGTCGTCGTCTACTCCCCATAGCTTACCCGCTCCCTGATGGGAAGGACTTCCTATCCTTCCGCTTCTGAGTGACTTCTTTTCGCTCTCTGTCTCTGTGTCTCTGTCTCCCTGTCTCTCTGTCTCTGTCTCTTTGTCACTCTGTCTCCACATATATCTCTGTATTTCTGTCTCTGTCTCTCTGTTTCTCTGCGTCTCTCTGTTTATGTCTCTCTCTCTCTGTCTCTGTATATCTGTCTCTCTGTCACTGTCTCTCTGTGTCTGTGTCTGTGTCTCTGTGTCTCTTTATCTCTGTCTCTGTGTCTGTCTGTCTCTCTCTCTCTTTGTGTCTTTCTGTGTCTATGTCTCTGTGTCTCTTTATCTCTGTCTCTGTGTCTGTCTGTCTGTCTCTCTCTCTGTCTGTCTCTCTCTGTCTCTGTGTCTGTCTGTCTGTCTGTCTCTCTTTGTGTCTGTCTGTGTCTGCCTCCTTTTCTCTGGTGACTGCAGCCTCCTGCGCCTCGCATTTGTCGTTTGACGCGAACGGATCCGAAGTGAATCCCGAATTGATCCGAACGAAGCATGGAACGCCGGATCCATAGAACGGAGGATCTCGAGTAATTCCCAATCAGACAAAAATCCCATTCACGCCACATCCATTAAATCCTTCCTTCCCATGCATCCAATCCTATCTATACTTCTATAGCAAACGACGACCGACAAATACGACAGCGACATTAGACGCTGGCCGACATTAGAAGTTCGATTCTAGAAGAGGATCAAGATAATATCCTACATTGTACATCCAATTTCAATGTTCACTGCTGAGACTGCTGCTGCAGGCAACAGCGTTACCATGAATAATTAATATTGCTAAATACATGTACCAGTGCAAAAGGTAATGACAATGGTGGTGGTGGTGGTGGCGGCGGCGGTAGTGGTGGCGGTGGTGGTGATTGTGATGGTGGTGGTGGTGGTGGTGGTGGGGATGGTGGTGGGGTTAGTGGTAGTGGTGGTGCCGTTGTGGTGCCGTGGTGGTGGTGGTGGTGATGGTGGTGATGATGATGAAGATGATGATGATGACGACGACGATGATGATGATGATGATCAAATGGTTTGTGCAAAAATCTCCTTCAACTATATTGCAGACAAGCTGAAACAAGAGACCTAAGAAGGTCAGATGGTAATCATGTTTACGATGTGACCAGTGGTGGAGACATACATGGAGAGAGACATGGAGACATACATGGAGAGAGAGGACGATGGAGACAGACACGCGGTGAGATATTCACAGGGACAGGAGGACATTGATACAAATTAGGACAAGACACGAATTGCATGCAACATTAGACTACACCGTCTACACGTCATCGTTATGAACCGAAGTCACACTGACAGACAGACAAACGGTTAGAGAACCGAAGTCACACTGACAGACAGACAAACGGTTAGAGAACCGAAGTCACACTGACAGACAGACAAACGGTCAGAGAACCAAAGTCACACTGACAGACAGACAAACGGTTAGAGAAGCGAAGTCACACTGACAGACAGACAAACGGTTAGAGAACCGAAGTCACACTGACAGACAGACAAACGGTCAGAGAACCAAAGTCACACTGACAGACAGACAAACGGTTAGAGAAGCGAAGTCACACTGACAGACAGACAAACGGTTAGAGAACCGAAGTCACACTGACAGACAGACAAACGGTTAGAGAACCAAAGTCACACTGACAGACAGACAAACGATCAGAGAACCAAAGTCACACTGACAGACAGACAAACGGTCAGAGAACCGAAGTCACACTGACAGACAGACAAACGGTCAGAGAACCAAAGTCACACTGACAGACAGACAAACGGTTAGAGAAGCGAAGTCACACTGACAGACAGACAAACGGTTAGAGAACCGAAGTCACACTGACAGACAGACAAACGGTCAGAGAACCAAAGTCACACTGACAGACAGACAAACGGTTAGAGAAGCGAAGTCACACTGACAGACAGACAAACGGTTAGAGAACCGAAGTCACACTGACAGACAGACAAACGGTTAGAGAACCAAAGTCACACTGACAGACAGACAAACGATCAGAGAACCAAAGTCACACTGACAGACAGACAAACGGTCAGAGAACCGAAGTCACACGGACAGACAGACAAACGGTCAGAGAACCGAAGTCACACGGACAGACAGACAAACGGTCAGAGAACCAAAGTCACACGGACAGACAGACAAACGGTTAGAGAACCGAAGTCACACTGACAGACAGACAAACGGTTAGAGAACCGAAGTCACACTGACAGACAGACAAACGGTCAGAGAACCGAAGTCACACTGACAGACAGACAAACGGTCAGAGAACCGAAGTCACACTGACAGACAGACAAACGGTCAGAGAACCGAAGTCACACTACCAGACAGACAAACGGTCAGAGAACCGAAGTCACACTGACAGACAGACAAACGGTTAGAGAACCGAAGTCACACTGACAGACAGACAAACGGTTAGAGAACCGAAGTCACACGGACAGACAGACAAACGGTCAGAGAACCGAAGTCACACGGACAGACAGACAAACGGTCAGAGAACCAAAGTCACACTGACAGACAGACAAACGGTTAGAGAACCAAAGTCACACTGACAGACAGACAAACGGTCAGAGAACCGAAGTCACACGGACAGACAGACAAACGGTTAGAGAACCGAAGTCACACTGACAGACAGACAAACGGTTAGAGAACCGAAGTCACACTGACAGACAGACAAACGGTCAGCGAACCGAAGTCACACTGACAGACAGACAAACGGTTAGAGAACCGAAGTCACACTGACAGACAGACAAACGGTCAGAGAACCGAAGTCACACTGACAGACAGACAAACGGTTAGAGAACCGAAGTCACACTGACAGACAGACAAACGGTCAGAGAACCGAAGTCACACTGACAGACAGACAAACGGTCAGAGAACCGAAGTCACACTGACAGACAGACAAACGGTTAGAGAACCGAAGTCACACTGACAGACAGACAAACGGTTAGAGAACCGAAGTCACACTGACAGACAGACAAACGGTCAGAGAACCGAAGTCACACTGACAGACAGACAAACGGTTAGAGAACCGAAGTCACACTGACAGACAGACAAACGGTTAGAGAACCGAAGTCACACTGACAGACAGACAAACGGTTAGAGAACCGAAGTCACACTGACAGACAGACAAACGGTCAGCGAACCGAAGTCACACTGACAGACAGACAAACGGTTAGAGAACTGAAGTCACACTGACAGACAGACAAACGGTTAGAAAGACAAAACTGCGACCAGAGCAGAGAAGAAATATTGACGTCGACACGTGGACAAACAAAGACCTGTGGTGGCCACGGCGCATTAGTTTCAGTTGTAAACAGGCGATGATACGATGCAGTAGGGCAATAGACAAATTAGGAGAGAGACGGAGACAGAGAGAGAGGCAGACAGACACAGCGGTAGACAGAGGCAGAGGCAGAGAGAGACAGAGGCAGATACAGAGACAGCGAGACAGAGATAGAGGCACAGAGTGTTAAACGTAGAGAGAGAAGGTCACAGACCGGAGTCAATGGTGAGGTTGCACGCAGGCAGTGGGTTGTGAAAGCTGCATTTTATGCGGTGTAATCAGGCGACGCTGCGTGTCAGAGGTAGAGAAAGGGACAGAGAACAGATGCCAGCACAGCCGAACAGAGACAGAGAGACAAAGACAGAGACACTGAATAGTGTTAACGCAGACAGCTGCAGAGGAGGTGCGTTGCATTGTTTGTAACCATAGCCTGGCTAAATTATTGTCTAAGATGCCAGTTGTTTCGGATCGCTTAGAAAGGCGCCGCTGCGATGCTATTGTAAGGCATTGTAGGCCTACGTACATTGTATAAAGACATGCATTAATTTGCATGCTAACTGTTGTTGATGATATGTAATTCAGTTAAAGATTACATGTAGGTAGGCGCCGTTGCAATGCTATTGTAAGGCATTGTAGGCCTACGTACATTGTATAAAGACATGCATTAATTTGCATGCTAACTGTTGTTGAAGATATGTAATTCAGTTAAAGATTACATGTAGGTAGGCGCCGTTGCAATGCTATTGTAAGGCATTGTAGGCCTACGTACATTGTATAAAGACATGCATTAATTTGCATGCTAACTGTTGTTGAAGATATGTAATTCAGTTAAAGATTACATGTAGGTAGGCGCCGTTGCAATGCTATTGTAAGGCATTGTAGGCCTACGTACATTGTATAAAGACATGCATTAATTTGCATGCTAACTGTTGTTGAAGATATGTAATTCAGTTAAAGATTACATGTAGGTAGGCGCCGTTGCAATGCTATTGTAAGGCATTGTAGGCCTACGTACATTGTATAAAGACATGCATTAATTTGCATGCTAACTGTTGTTGAAGATATGTAATTCAGTTAAAGATTACATGTAGGTAGGCGCCGTTGCAATGCTATTGTAAGGCATTGTAGGCCTACGTACATTGTATAAAGACATGCATTAATTTGCATGCTAACTGTTGTTGAAGATATGTAATTCAGTTAAAGATTACATGTAGGTAGGCGCCGTTGCAATGCTATTGTAAGGCATTGTAGGCCTACGTACATTGTATAAAGACATGCATTAATTTGCATGCTAACTGTTGTTGAAGATATGTAATTCAGTTAAAGATTACATGTAGGTAGGCGCCGTTGCAATGCTATTGTAAGGCATTGTAGGCCTACGTACATTGTATAAAGACATGCATTAATTTGCATGCTAACTGTTGTTGAAGATATGTAATTCAGTTAAAGATTACATGTAGGTAGGCGCCGTTGCAATGCTATTGTAAGGCATTGTAGGCCTACGTACATTGTATAAAGACATGCATTAATTTGCATGCTAACTGTTGTTGAAGATATGTAATTCAGTTAAAGATTACATGTAGGTAGGCGCCGTTGCAATGCTATTGTAAGGCATTGTAGGCCTACGTTACGTATAAGGACATGCATTAATTTGCATGTTAACTGATGTTGATGATCTGCTGGAGATTATTTTACAGACTGAATCTAATCATCTTACTTACTCGATGCCGAGGAAGCCGACGACCTGCTGGACGAGTGGAAAGAGTCGCTCCTGAACGAGATCGTGAAGTCCTGGATATTGAGCGGCCATCATACCATCACTCACTGATCGTCCATGAATCTGACCGATGCTGACCGGTGGTGGCTGACCACGACGATGACCACGACACACAAGTCTCTCTCTCTCTCTCTCTCGATACCCTGCGGCGCCAGCTGCTGTCCAGGTTTCTAACCCTAGTCCATGAGCCACGCCGTCCGTCCGTCCGTCCGTCCGTTCGTACTACAATGATCACTTTCTAGTTTCTGAGCCCTGCACAGTTTCCTTCCTTCTACACCTCCTCCTCCTCCTTCTCCTTCTCCTCTTTCTTCTCCCTCTCTTCCTCCTCTTCCTCTTCCTCTTCTTCCTTCTGTTTTCCCGCTCCTCTTCAGGCGATCATTGTCGCTATTCACGCTGTCTGCTGCTGCAGCAGAAGCATCAGCAGCAGCAGCAGCTGCAGCAGCAGAGGAGGCAGAGGCCTCAGTCGATGCCACGGCGGACAAATACGACGATGGCGAATAGGAGCGAAGAAGAGGAGGAGGTGGAGGAGGAGGAAGAAGAAGAGGAGAGAGAGTAGGAAGATGAGGAGGAGGAGGAGGAGGAGGAGAAGGAGGAGGAGGAGAAAGAGTAGGAAGATGGGGAGGAGGAGGAGGAGGAGTAGGTAGATGTGGAGGAGGAGGAGGAAGAGGAGGAGTAGGAGGAAGAAGAGGAGAAAGAGGAGAAAGAGGAGGAAGAGGAGGAAGAGGAAGAGTAGGATGTGGATGTGAAATGGAAGAAAGGAGAAGGAGATGGTAGAGGTAGTGAAAGAAGGAGGAAGAAGAAGAAGAGGATCTCTTCTATGCACGGCCTTATGTTCCACACAGACTCAAACATACATGTACATGTATAAAACGCCATACACGGTGCTCCCTTTTCGGCGCTATCCCCTAATTATATGCCTATGTAATATGTATATAATGAATATTTAATGCATTGTGTAGATATATATATATATACATACAGATATATAGGTGTACTGGTATAGATAGGCAGACAGTTATTGCACATATAATTATATTATAAATATCTTATTTGGCTATTTAACTAAGCTAGGATTGATAACTGCATTGGGGACTCCATTATTTGGGGATGAGGATTGGCCTGCCTCTCTCTGTATGTCTGTATGTCTGTATGTACATGTATGCATGTAAGTCTGTCTGTCTTTGTCTCTTTTTCTCTTTCTCTGCCTGTCTGTCTGTCTTGTCTCTCTTTCTCTCAGTCTGTCTGTCTGTCTCTCTCACTTTCTCTGTCTCACTCATAGCCACACCCACACACCCACACCCACACACACATACACACACACACTCCCCATTCTTTGTTTTCCTATGTGTCGCTGGTCCGTCATTCTTCTCTCAGATTCTATGCATATGTTTCACTAGAAGCAACAGAGAGAGACAACGATTCAACAGTCAGACAGACGGAGAGATACATGTATGAGAACATTGGATAGACAGACAGACAGACAGACAGACAGATAGACAGACATAAACAAAGCAAGACTGAATGAAAGAAAGACTATTAAACAGACAAACACAGACAAGTACACGGACAGACAGTCAGGCAGATAAAGCAAGAAAAGTCAAACAGATAATGCAAGTATAAAGACAGACAGACAGACAGACACACACACACACACACACGGACATACACAGCAGGACACTTAGAAGGCTGCAGCATCTATGCATGCAGCAATCGAGTGGTCAGTTGCGGCGTCGTCAGTGACCTGCATGCGGTCATCGATGATGAAATTGGCGCCGCGATTCCTGGGCACTGACCATCAGCATCAGCAGCAGCAGCATCAGCAGCAGTGAGCCTTCGTTCGTCTGTCGCGGGCCTCAAGATAGGCCTCTCTCCTCAGCAGCTGAGGGATGTGGCGGTGGCGATGGTGGCCCCGCATCTCCTCAGCAGCATCCCCCATCGTCGTCGTTCCTCAACTGCTGCTGGAGCCATGATGATGTCGACTGAGATTAGCTTCGCTTGCACCAATCCACATCCTCCTCCTCCTTCTCCTCCTCCTCGTCTTCTTCCTTCTTTTCCTCTTCCTGCTCCTTCTTCTTCTTCTTCTTCTTTTTCTCCTCTTTCTTCTCTTCCTGCTCCTCCTCCTCTTTCTCCTGCTCCTCCTCCTCTTTCTCCTCCTCTTCCTCTCCCTCCTCCTTCTTCTCCTCCTTCTCCTCTCCTCTTCCTTTTCCTCTTCCTCCTCCTCCTTCTTTTCCTCCTCCACTTCCTCTCTTCTTTCTCCTCCTCTTTCTTCTCCTCTTTCTCCTCCTCCTACTCCCCCTCCTCCTCTTCTTTCTCCTGCTTCTCCTTCTCCTCCTCCTCCTCCTCTTCTTCCTCTTCCTTCTCCTCCTCCTCCGTCTTCTTCTTCTCCTCCTCCTTCTCTTCCCACTCCTCCTGCTCCTCCTCCTTCTCCAGTCATGAACCAAATCTCATATTACCTCTAACTGCTTCGATCAACCGAATGACACGCACCGACAGACTGACTTTGTCAGCTATTTAGTCCGATCGTTCGTCCGTTTTGTCAGTCCGTCTGTATGTCCGATTGTCCGTCTGTATGTCCGTCTGTTTGTCCGTCTGTATGTCCGTCTGTATGTCCGTGTGTGTCTGCATGTCCGTCTTCATGTTCGTGTGTGTGTTTCTATCTGCTTGTTCGTCCCAATGTCATCTGAAAGGCTCTTGCTGCAAGAAGCGCTTTATAAATGGTCAGATACAATACAATACAATACAATCTGTGAGCAGCGCTGTTGTCAATCTCTAGAATTCCTTCTCCACGTATGCCCGCTTATACTGCATGTCACTGTCTGTATTCCTCTCTGTTTTTCTCGCTTTTTCTCCCTATCTCTCTGTCTGTCTGTTTCTCTCTCTCTCTCCGTATATATCATTGTAAATATCTCTGTCTATTTCTGCATTTCTCTGTCTCTGTCTCTGTCTCTGTCTCTCTGTCTCTGTCTCTGTCTCTGTCTCTCTCTCACACTCTCTCTCTATTTCCGTCTATCTGTCTCTGTCTTTAGTCTGACACTGCAAAGTCTGCCTCTGTAGCAGTAGCCTCCAATTGACCTTCTTTACCCTCTGACCGACCGACTTGATATTATTCCACTAACTGGACTTGGAAGGACGTCCTCCATCTCCAACAATCGATCGCCAGTCTCCATCTGTCTGTCTGTCTGTCTGTCTGTCTGTCTCTTGTCGCTCTCTCGCTCTCTCTTTCTATCTCTCTCCATCCCTATCCTCCCACTTCCCTTCCATCCATACGATCGCACATCCAATCCATCATCCGTCCATCCGTCCTTCCGCCTGTCTCCTTGCTCGACCATTCATCCATCGCTCCTTCCTTCCGTTCGTCCCTCCCTCTCTCCCTCCCTCCATCCATCCATCCATCCATCCATCCATCCATCCATCCATCCATCCATCCATCCATCCATCCATCCATCCATCCACTGCAACTCTTTCGTCCGTCCTTCCGTCCCTTGGTCCATTGCAACTATATACAGTAAGCTGAGAATATCTAAGCGCTGCTTTTAAGAGCTAAGCGCTGGCAATGCATCTCATTCGTGGATGTTGTCTCCAATCCGAGGAATCTAATAAATTGAAGAACAAACCCGGTTGCCTAAACTTAAGACCATGGTAGAACGGAATGTGTGTAGAAGTGTTACAGGAGAGAGACGGTTACATAGTCGACGTTATGATCTCTTCAATTATTCGGTTTATTGTTGATGAACAAGAATGGTGCAACGGTGTAATGGTGTATATACTATAGTGTAATGGTAGAATTGTAAAGTGGTGGAATGGTGAAATGGTGCTACGGTGTAGGCCTAATGGTGGAGTGTTGGAATGGTGTAATGGTAGAATTGTGGAATAGTGGAATGATCGAATGGTGGAATGGTGTAATGGTGGAATTGTAAAATGGTGGCATGATCGAATGGTGGAATGGTGTTATGGTGTTATTGTGGAATGGTCCGTATATGAAACGAAGATCTGCATTCAACTGTCGATCGGTTCGTAGTATTGAGCTGTGAAATGAAATTTTCCATCGAGTGAATTCCATCTTCATTGGAGATTAATCATGACGACGTTTTGGCTGCAGTGACATCTTGCAACGTATACGAGTACGTGAAGTTATTAATCGGCGCCAGATCGTGGCCGTTATAGTTCAGTTTATGAACAAACAGTCTTGTCTTGTCTTGTCTTGTCTTGTCTTCAACCTTCCTCGATTCGAGGGTTGGTCGCTTCATGGACACTTCTTCGCCACCTTCTCCTGTCAAACAGTACTGTGTTAAAACTGTGTTATATAAAACAGGCACGAGCCAAGTCTAAAGTCATATGCATGATACATAGCCTAATACAGTGCTAAAAAGGTTAATCGTCGTAGGATAAACGCGTTGAGTTGATTAAGGGAATTCTAGGTCGTCGTCATCGAGATAATAATTATGTGGCTGCAGATGGTTTCGTGCTGTTGAAACTAAATCAGTCAGGAGCAGTGCTTATAAAGTGTAAAAAGGAAACGCCTGAACGACGTCCTTACCTTTCCAGGTTGTGGCGGTCTAATAAGTAAGTGGACACTCGACAGCGCTCAGATTTAAAATTATTTGCATGGACGCCGCAGGAGAAGAATTCATTGGCTTCGATGGTCGAATGTCAAGACAATATTAGTGTCGCAAATATATTTATGAGCTGAAATTCCGCCTTGACCATGCACACTTCAGTTTTCGTTATTTCCTCTAAGATATTGCAATTTGCATAAACTTTAGATAGGCCTAGTCGATCATATTAGGCCCTACATATTGCAATTTTTATTTGCACAGTTTATGACCTTTCTGGATTTTTCAATTTTCAGTTTATTTTGTAGTTAGCCGCATTATCTCTACATTTCCGATATTACATTTCCAATATTACATTTCCAATATTACATTTCCAATATTACATTTCCAATATTACATTTCCAATATTACATTTCCAATAATACATTTCCAATATTACATTTCCAATATAGGCTGCTAAGATTTAGATGATAAAACATTTTTGGCCACTGTTGCTATATATAGCCTATCACTTTGGTTTGCTATTAACGCCATCTTGCGTCATTCAGCAGCGCAAAATAGCATCGATGACATCATCAAAGGAGATCAGATCGGATATAATAGGCCTAATATATTTCTTTATCTTACCAATTACTATCCGCATTTGAGTGTATAGGCCTACCGACATGGTAATAGACATAGAGTCTATGTAGGCCTAATTCATGGAATTGAACATTACCGGTATATTATATGCGCTTCAAGTGTGGAAAAATAAGTGCCTGGACGCTCCTTAACTTTCCCTGCTGTGCGAGCCAAATAAGTGGCAGGATGGTCAGGCCTGGCCCTATAGTGTGCGGGGCCCAAGGCAACAGCGGGTCTCCAAGCAAAAAGTTATGGCATTGATGGCAATACGGAATTAATTGGCACCGTATAGGCCTACGACATCGGCTACAGGCCTGCTTTTGTAATGGAAAATCATGAGCGGCGCACATAGCTTTGATTTTCTGGGGTAGGAGGGAACTGGACTTGCCCCTGTTAAATTAAGCCTATTTCTAACAATTGCATTTCTCAAGCTCTTGCTAAACAGTTCACTCGACAATTGTATGCAAGCATAGGCCTAATTATAGTTGTTTTGCAACGCAGCCATTGTCAATCTCAACAAAATTTAAAAAAATTATAACCAGCACAGCGGGGCCCTGGAAGTGCGGGGCCCAAGGCGGCTGTCTTGCTCGCCTTGCCCAAAGACCGGGCCTGGACGGTGTTCAGATTTTAAAATAAGTGCCTGGACGCCGTCCATGACCGTCCAGGCACACTTTAAGCCCTGGCAAATTTGTTGACATAAAATA
>OX243817.1:27452405-27499905 GCA_945859605.1 Lumbricus rubellus | reverse complement strand
ATGAGTTTCTTGTCATAGAAAACATTTGGAGGGGGTGGGCAACTTGATTAGTCAAAATTATTTTTGGGCCATGCATTTGGTTGGCACCCTAACGAGCATAGCATACCGAAGACCTTCGCCGGAAGCCTTCCGTCCATCCTTCCGTCCGTCCTTCCGTCCATCCTTCCGTCCGCCCTTCCGTCCGTCCTTCCGTCCATCCATCCTTCCATCCTCAAAAAGGATCAGTAGGTCAATATGTCAATAGGTCAAAAGGTTAGTCTTTGTATATAATTGTTAGTAGGTTTAGAGCGTGATTCCGACTTATCTACCATGGTGGAAATTTGTGTCTGATCCACATTCACTGTAGTGTCTTGAAGTGAGGAAAAACTGACCACCTGACAGGCCAACATTCTACCGATGTTCGTATAATTATAATTAGTACAACAGATATCGAAACAATAGCAGCAGACAGAAACAGGGCTTTTAAAGAAATTATTAGAACTGCACAATCAGAAATTTGTAGTCGTTTGTGAGACAATTTTTCCAAAAAATTTAACAAGTTTTTCGTCATCCACTTGAAAATTGGAATATTCGCCTTCCTCCTTATTTTTCACTGCATAGGTCCTTCGTTCTTCCGTGTTGAACCGGCTGCAATTACCTTTTTCTAATGAATTTCACTGCACAGAACTGCCTTTACAACCGCACAAATTCATTTAGGCTACAACTGCACATTTTGTGCAGGGCTGTTTTAATGGAGTTTTTAGAACTGTAGAACTCCTTCTTTCTTTTCCCAACATCGATCCATGGTAAATTATTACTTCCAATCGGAGGACAGTGACCTTTGTGCTAGTTTTTAACTGTAGGCTACAGAAGTACATGTACTTCTACAACTCCACAAATCCATTTACAACTGCACATTTTGTGTAGAGCTGCACGTTAAAAAGCCCTCGTCAGAAATGTGAGCACATAGATTCCTCCGCAAATTCAGCTGCAGCATGAGCGTAGTATAGCAGTCCTGAAAATAATAATGGTGTTCGGTCCCTTTTTGATCATCTAGATAATATGACGGATGGGTGAAATAAATGATCGACGATGACATTCTTCTGATCAAAATAGCGCTACAAAAAAAGACCAAGGCCGCACAGATGTTTGAGCCTCATCGTCAAACTACATATATATACTTCAACAGTGGCGGATCCAGAACTCTTCCAAAGAGGGGGGCCAAAATCTTAGATCTTGGGACGGGACATGTGAAATTTTTTTGAAAGTTCGTTCTTGGTAAAAAAAATCGGTCTTCGGCTGAGGAGAAAAGTACCTTTTCATCCGACAAAAAAGTTGATGACCTTTTTTTTAGTCCTCCGCTTGAAAACCGAATGGGGGGCCACGTCCCATGCGATTTTCAGAATAGGGGGGGCAATATACCATTAACCCATATTCGTATTGCTAATTTCAGACCAAATGGGGGAGGCCACGTCCCATGGCAGTTTTAAATGGGGGGCCATGGCCAGATTGGTCCCCCTGGATCTGCCCCTGTACTTCAATGAATATATAATTGTATATAGATATTATATATTATATACACATGTATATTATATCATATGTAATGTTTTATATGCTGCATTATATTTCTAGAAATATTCGCATGGACCCTGCATATTAATAATTTAAAATTGCATACAAAAGCGTAAGCGTATAACTTACTTCATACATACCGTACATTATATACATGCGTAGCGTTTGTTATGCACGCCTGTGCCCTGTGTGAATGAATGGATGGGCAAGCTGGCATGTTTGCATGCTTGCATACATAATATCATTTCTTGGGAACTTCCTGCAAACACCCCAGCCTCCATAGCCTATTTATCCGTTCATTCATACAGACATTCATTATAAACACTACAATTCTTTTAAAAGCGTACTTGACGCCGTTAAGATCCTCCCTTAAAAAAGATTGCATATGAAGTTGACTGTATATGAAAGAGAGAATCATTTCAGATAGATGATTTTTATTTTGCACCGTTTTCTGTCGACCATCGTCCGAATTCTATGTTTAGACTTCAAGAGAAACAGAATATTGGCATTTTGAATCATTGCTTCATACTGCCATGGCTTGAGCTTTTGAGGCAACTTCGACACCTGCAACAGCAGCAGCAGCAGCAGCAGCACTCATCACGTACAGGAGGATGGTTTAGGGTAGGCCCCTAATGGTTAACACTATGACACGAAAGGAGCATGGACGCGGACGCGCTTTCAGCTACCCTCCCAAAGGTCCTCTTAACCTCTTAACCTTACAATCGACAGGTGGCGGTGGTGAAAAAATGGCGATCGTGATGGTCGCACTGTTGGCTGCTGACAGTTAGATTCGACTCCTGTAATAACTTGTGATCATCCGTCATACTACGAATTGTAGTCAGTCTGTATTGTGTCAGTTTGAAATTAAGGGAAGATTATTAATATTATTATTATCATCATTATTATTACTTTAAAACATTTTAAATATGTTATTATCAGTGTTTTTTATTATTTTTATCATTGTCGTCATCATCATCATCATCATCATCATCATCATCATCATCATCATCATCATCATCATCATCATCATCATCATCAACGTCATCATCAACGTCATCATCATCATCATCTTCATCATCATCATCATCATCACCATCATCATCATCATCATCATCATCATCATCATCATCATCATCATCATCATTGTTTTTAATTATTTACGTTCATTCCATGAAAAGCCGTGCATGCATGGACGATGAAAGATTGGGCGAATGGGAAACTGAAAGAAACGCAAAAGAACAAAAGAACAGAGCTATTGGTGCATGCGTTCATTGCGTAGGCGAAGAAGGACACATAAATGTAGAGAATTCGAAACAAGGTTCACCAGGAGCAAACAGAATTGTGGGCCCGCCCCCGCCCCTTGAACCCCCCTCTCGAGAGATGGACGTTAAAACGGACGAATAACTATAGTTATTGAAAACAGAGTTGATGACATTGTGTGCAATGTAGTTGTGACGGACTGAAGGACTTGCGTGACTGTGAGCATCGTTGAAGCACATAAAAGCACCGCCGCTCTGATATTGTCAACAGCAGAGAGACTGCTGGAGAGTCTGAAGGACAAACGATCGAACTAGAAGGAGGAGGAGAAGGAGGAGGTGGTGGTGGAGGAAAAGAAGGAGGATAAGAAGAGGAGGAGAAGGAGAAGGAGGAGGAGTAGAAGGATGGGGAGAAGGAAGAGAAGGAGACGAAGAAAGGGAAGGAGGAATAGAAAAAGGAAGAGGAGAAAGAAGGAGGATGATATGAAGGTGGTGGAGAAGGAGGAGGAGGAAGAGAAGGAGAAGGAAAAGAAGAAGGAAAAGGAGAAGGAGAAAGAGAGGAATTAACAGGGAAAAGAGGAGAAGAAGAAGAATATGGAAAATTAGAAGGAGAAGCAAAAGGAGAAGGAGAAGGAGAAAGAGAGGGAGGAGGAGGAAAGTGGAATTCCGGACGCAAGAGTCACCTTCCCACACATCATCATACGTCACCTAATGGCTTCTGTACAATGTAAATGCTGAGTCAGAGTAGAGTGCAGTAGCAGGTCGTCAGCCGAAAAACATCAAAACACACAGAGGTAGAGAGCCACAGAGGCCCAGAGGCAGAGAAACAGAGATACAGAGAGACAGAGAGACAGAGAGAGACAGACAGAGGCACAGAGGCCCAGAGGCAGAGGCACAGAGGCCCAGAGGCAGAGACACAGAGGCATAGAGACACAGACGCACAGAGGCACAGAGGCACAGAGACACAGAGGCAGAGAGGCACAGAGGCACAGAGGCACAGAGACATAGAGACATAGAGACAGAAAGACAGAGAGGAGGCAGAGAAGCGGAGACAGAGACGAAGACATGGCCGTAGCAATATCGATGCGTTCTATCGTCGCTGCAGGATCTTCGACGGAATTAAGAATCAGAGAGAGACGGTCAGAAGCTGGATGCAGTGAAATTACGAAATGAAAGAGAAGGTGGAAGAATGGAAGACGATGGAAGGAGGCGGAAATGGATGAAGGATCGAATGAATGGATGAAATGAACGGACGATGGACATCGTGATTGCAAATCAAAGTCAGGTTAGGCAGAAGAAAAGAGATTGTATACGAGTTGACGACGATGGAGTGGCGTTGGAAGGGTTAATGAGTAATTGGGAAGGAGGAAGAGTATGTGGCAGTGGTGGAAGAGTTAAGTGAAGAGGATAAAGCTTGGAATTGGAGAATGGAGATTGGAGAGGAAAAGGAGAGGGAGAGTATTGAGATGAAGAGAGGGAATATTGGATTGGAGCTGAACATGGGCGGAGTTTGGTTTCCGTTCTTGGGGGAGCTAACCCCGAATCTGAGCCTTATTGGGAGGGCTTATCCCAAAAAGGATACCATTTTTCATGGTAAAAAGTTGAATCTGGGCCTTGTTGGAGGGGCTTAGCCCCCCCCCTAGCCCCTGATAAACTCCGCCCATGGAGCTGAAGAAGATTGTGGAGGAGTAGATGTAAAATTAATTAGCTAGCTGATTTTAAAGAAGCCTGATATTGAAGAAACAATCAGCTAAAACCCAATTAACATTCTTGGTAGGAGCTACGGTAATGGTGATCAACGCTGATGCAAAACAACTGCAGAATACGGTATTGACTCACAGCAGATGCGAACAGACCCTTTGTTCGTGAGCGCTTAGTACATTATGGTCTATTACAACAACAACCTGACTGGGAGCGAGACAAAGCAGTCGACGTCTCTCAGATGCATAATTAATTACTTAGCTACCTTTTAAGAAATCTGATATTGAAGATAAATTAAGTTAAAATGGTGCTAAAAGATAAGCTGGGGGTGTACCTATTAAAAGCCACGCAACAACCGGCCTATAACATCGTTGACACTTCACACAGAGCACAATACGATAGATCTTATGACACGCGGTGCAATGCGATAAAGTCTTATCCTACGCGGTGCAATTTGTTGAAAAATCGTCCTTCACCTCTGAATCTGTCCCCAAACTTCCGGTTATGTCCCCAAACTTCCGGTTCTGTCCCCAAGATAAATTTTTGTCCCGAGATAGGCAACTTTACAGGACAAGAAGACAAAAAAAATTTTCTAACTTTTTTTTCTAACTTTTTTCTAGGATTTTTTTTTCTAAATTTTTTTTCTAAATTTTTTTTTAGGATTTTTTTTCTAGGTTTTTTTTTCTCAGTTTTTTTTTCCTAGGTTTTTTTTCTAACTTTTTTTTTAGGTTTTTTTTTTTTTTTTTTTTTTTAGTCATCCGTTCAAAAAAGTCAAGAATTTTGTTTTCTCGAATGTCTTTTTCTTCTTAGAACAGGCTGCGAATGTACAGTATAACTTGTTATTAAAGCGTGTTCTTATTCATACAAAAGTAATGATTGCACAAGAGCTGCAGTAAAAACAATTTGCTAATAGTAGTAGTAAATTCACAAAGTTATCAAGTCTTTATTATTAACCCATGAATTGAATGACTCATCATACCCTAACCATTTAACCAAAGACCGATTTCCACGTTTTCTTATAATCTTTTCTATTTTAAATGTATCTTGCGTTGTCGATTGTAACTCAGCTTCATAAAATGTCCCTTGTATTTGTTCTCCATGATAGTCAGAGATTTTATAGGTTATAGGGTCTGTGTACTGAATGTGTGTTATAGTAAAAACTTCCTGTGTCCAATTCTGCGTGTAGCCTTTCTCAAATGTCTTTTTCTTCTTAGAAATTCTTACTTTATCTCCTACCGAAAATTTAGGTTTAACAGTTTCAGGTACAGCATCACCATACAGATTCATCCACACAACCCATTCGTTTGCTTTGATGCTCGCTTTAACAGGAGTCATTTTAATGGAAGAATGTCTTGTGTTGTTGTATAAACTAACCATATTATCTAAAACATCGATATATCTCTGAGTTGAGTTTGCTGTAAAATATTTAAACATCTTCTCTTTTACTGTTCTATTAAATCTTTCTACGATACAAGATTTCTCTTCATTCTCAGTTGAGTACAACTGCATACCTAATGATTTTACCTGTTTATTATAGAATTCTGTTCCCTTATCGACCCAAAGTTTTTCACCCCTTCTTTTGCTCGTATTAAATATTTTAACGAAAGCATCTGCCACAGATTCTCCGCGCTTATCTTTTAACGGCTGAATAAATGCATACTTGGAGAATATATCAATGACGCTTAACAAATATTTCACACCAGAATTAAATTTAGCATAAGCCTGCATGTCAATCAAGTCAGCCGCCCAAACTTTGTCCACTCCCTGCACATAAACAACTCGCTTCCTGAACTTCCTGACTATAGGTTTATGCAATTCGTCAGCAAGTTGGTCTGTCCATCTCAGAGCTTTTTTTTCAATCCCATTCCAAAATGGGTCTTCGTCGATAATATTGGTTTTACTATAGATCTTTCAATTCGTTCGCGGAAAGTAGGATTAGATATATTATTTAATTCATCTATCATAGCTCTGTCAGCGACGTTTCTCCCTGCTGTGTCAGCATGTTTAGCATAAGCTAGGTCATGACGATAGGCTGCTGCATCAACTCTATCTACTGGTTTGCTCCAATCTTTTGGCGTCCCATCAGGATTCAATCGCAAATCCAATCGAGTTCCTGGACCCGTGAAAGAATGTCCTGGAAGATGCATTTCCCCTGGGTACTTTGCCCATGGAAGTTTAATATTAGAAGTAGCAGAATTGAGAGCTGAGACCAAATCTCCACCTGTAGTAGACATTTTAGTAAACTGAGTTTTTCTAGCGCCACAATCAACGCATACACATCTAAGCATAGATCTACCATTCTTACTAACGACTCGTTGAATATCTTGGGATTCAGTTTTTCGTTTACATTTTACGCAATACGAGCTGTGCTCCATTTTAATATAATATAATTAAAATGGAAGTCCATGACCTATCGTGGAATGAAGAATCAAGTAAACGCTTTAACAGTCCTCTCCTACCAAGAAGCATCAGAGGTTTGATCGTAGGTAAGTCTCAATGCGGCAAGACAACTTTACTACTTAATTTATTACTGAGACCTGGTTGGTTAGATTACGATAACCTACATATCTTCGGCAAAAGTTTATTTCAACCGGAGTATAAGATACTTAAGAAAGCATTCGAAGAGAAATTACCAAAGGAAGCAATTATAAGACTTTTTGATAATCGCGATGAGATAATGAAATTAAATGTATCACCGACTGCTGTTGTCGAGGAGATGTCTAAAAACATGGCAAAAAAATCGGATATAGACTGCAAGTTCTTTGAAACCTCTGAAGATGTTCCAGATCCACGAGACTTAAGTCGAGATAAGAAGAATCTCATGATTTTTGATGATTTACAGTTAGAGCGACAAAATAAATGCGAATCGTATTATATAAGAGGTAGGCATAGTAAAGTAGACTGCTTTTACCTAGCACAAAATTATTTCAAGCTTCCTAGACAAACTATTAGAGAGAATGCGAACTTTATATGTTTATTCCCTCAAGACCTCAAGAATATTAATCATATATACAGCGATCATATAGGCGTAGATGATATGACTATTGAAGAATTTCGAAAACTATGCAAAACTGCGTGGGATGAAACGCATGGTTTTGTGGTTATAGACCTTACTAGCAAAACAAATAAGGGCAAGTACAGATCTGGATTAGATACATTTTACATTAAATAAAAGCAATAATAAAATGATAACAAAATTTAAGATTTTATATTCTAGGTTTAAAAATAGCTATCTAAAATGGAAACCGTTCTTAACGAAATTTTATCTACTACTCAAACGATTGCACGCAACACAGAGGCTAAAGAATCTTTTTGCATTTTGTTGAGCGAAAGGAGCACACGAATTCGAACGAAATTTAATCCACTAATCGAACTGGATAAAAGTAAAAAATATGAAATGGCCCTTGTTAATCTTGAAACGTACTACAGTTTTCCTAATATAGACGAAACAAATAATAAATTCGTATATTCGTCAGATAACGGTGTAACGTGGAAAGATTTAGACATTCCAACCGGTTGCTATGAAATCGATGACTTAAACGAATACATACAGAGAATTTTAAAGGAAGAAGGTCATGGTCAATGTATAAAGTTGCGACCAAATAACAATACTTTGAAGGCTGTTTTGGAAATTGATGAGAACTATAAAATTGATTTTAGAGTACCAAATTCAATTAGTACGGTTCTAGGATTTCAGAGTCGTGTATACTCCGAAGGATATAACGAATCCGAGCACATAGTCGAAGTAAACAGCGTGAATAGTTTACGAGTTACGAGTGATATAATAGGATCATCGTATGCTAACGGAACTACGGAGAACATAATTTATTCTTTCTTTCCATCGGTCGGGCCTGGTTACAAGATAATCGAATCTCCTCATAATCTCGTATATCTTCCAATAACGCTATACTCTATTTCATCGATGGAAACAAAACTAATAGACCAAAATGGAAAACTAATTAATTTAAGAGGTGAGGAATTGTCGATACGATTTCATATAAGAGAGGTTTAATTTAAAGTTTATATTTAATATAAGATGAGCGCTTACGCTAAGGTCAAAGTTAATATTTCTGAAGGGCAAAAAGAGAAGATTAAGCGAGCTGTTCAAGTAGGAACTGGGGTGAGTATAAGACTTTCTCATGGAGACATAACTGGTGAGCATGTATTAGCTCTAAACCAGAGGCAAATTAACAAGTTAACTAAAGCGTATCAGAATGGAACTGGTGTGACAATTAAAATGGGTAAAAAGCAATTAGAAGACAATGCGAGAGTCGAAGGCGGATTTATTGGCGCTATTCTACCGTTCTTAGCAACAGCCGGAAAGTTTCTACTGTCTAGTGTTCTCCCGAGTTTAGCCACAGGAGCCTTAACAGGATTGGGTTCTGCAGCTGGTTCCAAAATTGTCGATAAAATAAGTGGATCTTCGACCTCACAAAGTGGATCTTCGATCTCACAGATACGTGGATCTTCGATCTCACATCAGACAAGTGGATCAGGCGTGCTCTACGTTAAGAAAGGAGGAATATGCTGTAAGATAAAGCCTGCTGGGGAAGGTCTTTTTCTATCTCCGTGGAAAAAGGGTATTTCGATATCGGGTTCCGGTCTGTTTTTGAAAAGAGGAGCAGGATATGTCAGCGGTGAAGGTCTTATCTTAGGACCCAATTCACCATTTAAAAATATTCCTATTCTTGGAATGTTACTTTAAAAAACCACTTATATAAATGTCTGGATACGGTCACCCAATACACAAATTTATCACCAAACGGAAGCCTCGTGTGAGTACGATAATTTGGTTGCCCAAAGTGGTCACTTACGCTCCTGCAAGACAACGAGCAGGCGATAGATATGAGATTTTTGCTCAGCAAGCGATAACGATTGAACCAAAGACAAATATTACAGTAGAAGTAGGCCTTGGAGTCCGAATGACCAGTGGAATGTGTCTAGTCTCTCTCAGACAGAAACTCAAACAATTGAGGCTTAGCCTTCAAGATGGTACTGTCCTAGAGGACGCAGAGGATATAATAATTACAATACAAAACAACTCCGATTCACCAGTTACTATAAACGAAAAAGACTCCATATGTTATGTTAATTACTACGATGCATAACGTGTACGTTTTACGTTTACGTTTTACGTTACGTTTTAAACATTATACTTATAATAAAAAAATGTCACTACTGAAAATTAGTGATCCTGCAAAAAGAGATTTTATTATCGAAGAGTTTTTAAAAACGAAAAAAAATATTAAACAAAACTTTCTCTCAGAGAGAATAGATGATCTTGGACTTCAACGAGAATTAACGAAAATCTACAAACCAATAGTCGACTCTCAATCGGCAATTTCAAAAGAACAAAACGCTTTGCTGTCGACAATAAAAGATAACTCTGCAGCAACATCACTTGCTCTAAAATCACTTCCAGATTCGTTGAAAACTATTCAATTTCCTCAGTATCCGTCTATAGAGGCGTACGATGACGATGACCCAGTAGAAGACATTAGAAGGTTAGAATTAGGAAATATTGCAGTTGAATACCTAAAAAAATATGCTTCTGATAGAAGACTTGTGGACACAACATTCGGATTAAGATCAAGAGATGGAAAATTCTACATCGGTGACAGCGAAGCCTCAATCCAAGGAAATGATATTACAGTTGGAACCACAACTTATCAAGGAACTCCAGGATTATGGGAATTGTTAACGTTAGCTAGTCCAAACAGTTCAATTTATGATAATCGTGATCTCGAAGAATACGCCGAGATTCTAATTAAAACGAATGCCATGAGTCAACCAAATAAACCAAACAAACCTAAATCGTCTAGAAGTGTAAAATATGCAAAGATAATAAAACCCATATGGGACGATTACATGAAGTTAAGAGGTAAAACAGGAAGCGGAATAATTACCATTCCTTCGGATCCTAACGAATTAGTAAAACAACTTGAGTTACGATTGTATAGCTACAAAGCGGGAAATACAGGTGTAAGGAATGAAATTGTAGGTATGACCGATGAGTTACTGAGACAAGGAGTGATAACCAAAGATGAATATAAAAAATTGATGATCTAATTAAAAATTGATGATATAGAAATGCTGGTCCTTGCGAGAAGAAGTTACAAAAAAGTACACGTTGTCGGTGGAGCAGGAATATTCGATTCCATTGCAGGATTTCTCAAGAGACTACTGACATCGAATGCAGCCAAACAAATTGCGAGCACAGCTGTCAAAGAGATTGGAGGTGTTGCTAAGGATAAGGCGATCGATGTTGGAAAACGATTACTCAATAAGATACTCCCACCAACCACCGTTCAGCAGCCGATAACTCAGGAAACTAAAGTCATTCTAGCTAGATTACTAGGATCGAATCCGCAAATGACGGGAGGAGCTATTAGAATTCAAGATCTAGTAAAACGCTTAAACGGAGGTGGTTTGAAAATGGCTTAAAAATTTATTTTCTTATTTAAAAATATATGTATAATAAAATGCAATCCGATATTCTAAGATTCACAGAGCAACCACTGATCGATGAAGGTATCGAGCGATACGAATGGCACGAGTACGAACCTGTAGCGAGAACTAACCTTAACAGTTCTGGTGAAATAAGAATAAATATTGAATTACAAGACTTATACAGTCACCCAGCAGAATCGTATCTGCAATTCGACGGAAGACTAATTAAAGCCGATGACACCGCATACGTTAATGCCGATTTAGTCGCTCTTACGAATAATGGGCTTATGTATCTATTCAGTCAAATATCCTATCAGTTATCTAATCAAGAAATCGAAACGCTATTTCATCCGGGTCAAGCTACAACGATGCTCGGTTTACTTACGTATCCAAACGATTTTCAGCTGACTCAAGGCTTAAATCAGCTGTGGTATAAAGACACTGGGGCGACTACTGTTATTGCGGACAACCCCGGATTTGCCACTAGACAAAGCTTTCTCATTCGCAAACCAAACACTAAAGGAATGTTCAGCTTTATTGTTCCGTTGAAGCATATTTTCGGGTTTTGCGATGATTACGACAAGATTATTTACGGCTTCAAACAGACGCTGACATTAGTTCGTAAAGCCGACGATGATGCAATATTCCGAGATAACGCTGCAGCTGCTGGAAAAGTTGCGATAAACAAAATTTCATGGTTTATTCCACACGTTATTCCTTCCGATATGGAACGAATGCAGTTGTATAAGACGATTGAATCGAAATTAACGTTGCCAGTTGCGTATAGAGCTCGTCAATGCGACACGATAACAGTTCCTCAGTCGACAAGTTTCAGTTGGCGTCTCAGCGTAAAAACATCACCGGAGAAACCTAGATATATCATCGTAGGATTTCAGACGGACCGTAGCGGTAATCAGGAAAGTAATCCGTCGCTATTTAATCACTGCGATCTCAAGAACATTTATGTGAGGATGAATCAAGAAAGATATCCAGCTGTAGATCATAACCTGTCGTTTCCTAATCAACAATTCTCCAGAGCGTATAGAGACGCGTCCTCCTTTAGTCAAAAGTTTTATGGTATGGATAAGTTGATTACGCAAGGAAATATAACACCTGTAGATTATAAAGAATTATATCCGTTGTTCGTGTTCGATGTAAGCAAGCAATCCGAGCGTTTGAAATCTTCAGTCGTTGATATTCAGATTAAGGCTCTTTTCAATGCAGCAGTGCCAGCCGACACCGAAGCGTATGCTGTCGTAATTTCAGATAGGTTGCTGCAGTTCCAATCGGATGGACAGAAAATGAGTGTTGTGTATGGAAAATTGATTTAAAGAATACTTATATATTATGAAGCTACCAGAGCTTAGAATGTTGGCCAAGCATAACAATGTTACAGGCACTTCACATCTCAACAAACCTCAAATGATAGCTGTATTGATTGAAAAGAATATTCTTCCGACGGACTACAAGTCTGTGTCATATCGACATGATACGTTGGGTAGTATCAGGAAACAACCGAGAAGAGTAGATATTATAGATCGAGAGACTGGCGTTGTTACCTCGTATCCATCGATGTATAAAGCTGCTAAGGCGTATGGTCAGAGTGCTGGCATAATAGCTTATCATAACGGAAATGTCTGGAGAGATAGATATGAAATTAAAGTGTATGAGAGATAGAAAGGTATGAAATTAAAGTGTGGATCTTCGATCTCACATGTTTTAATATTTTTGCGTGGTAAGATAAAATGGATTTAAAGAAAAGTAGTTTAAGAAACATGAACCATGTTGAACACTTGCTCGACTCATCGGTTCCTGACATTAAGGTTCCTACGCTTACCCCCACACCTGGTAAATACAAACCAGTAGCGCCTAAGAGAAAATACAAAAATAAGGTTAGAGCTAAATTAAATGATTTTGCGGATTGGTTACTTAGTTATGTGCCTGAACAAGACAATAAAGTCGTTAATGAAAAACTGGAATCATTGAAGTTAACTGTTTCCAGGATATTTGATAAACATAAAATTCGAGAAACGGCGTCGGCTATTAAAGGATTTACCAAGCAATATAGAATAGATGGAATTAATGGAATGGATGCCTCGTCGTTTCTTGATTTCGTCAGACCGCAGGTAGTAAATCTGTTGTCGAACAATCGCCAGACAAAGACTAATTTAGTTCTTACTTGTACTATGGAACGAGTAGATATGAAATCTGGAATAGTGACTTCTGAGGATATACCATTCGTTTCCAGGGCAGAAGTTATTTTAGAAGCTACCGACTTGAATGAAATATACAGCAGAAAAAAAGATAAAATCATGGAGTCTATTGCTAGTTTTCAGATGCAAGGAAGTAATTGGAGATTTAAAGCCGTTGTAAAATTAGATATAAATACGGTAAAATATACACCCTTAAGAGGTAGTTCTTACATTCCGCTTCCCGACTTTTTAGCTAATAAAAAGGCTATTATAAATATGAAAAACGACGATGAAGAATGCTTCAAATGGTGTATCACTAGAGCGTTGAATCCGGTTGTGAAAAATTCGGAGATAATAACGAAAGCTTTGAAAGAACAATCGAAAAAACTTAATTGGAGTGGTATTGAGTTTCCAGTTGCTGCTGATGCTAATGTGATAGGTAAATTTGAGAGAAATAATAATATTAGTGTTAATATATTCGGTTATGAAAAACATGTCTACCCGCTTTATCTGTCTAAGTGTGAAAGTAGTATTTGTGTAGATCTATTGCTTATTTCCAACGGAGAAAGGAAACATTATTGCTGGATCAAGAATTTTAACAGATTGATGAGATTTCGGACTAATTCGATGTATTATTGTAAAAGGTGTATGAATGGTTTCACAACGCCAGGAGCGCTTAACAACCATAATGAGTACTGCTCTCAACATAACGCACAAAAAATAGAAATGCCAGAACCAGGAACTATGTTAAGTTTTAAAAATTATAACAATTCTATGAGGGTTCCGTTTATAGTCTACGCAGATTTCGAGTCTTTTGTGAAGCCAATAGACACTTGTCAACCAAATCCAGAGTTGTCGTACACTAATAAATATCAAAAGCATAATCCTAGCTCCTTTTGTTACCACATAAAATGTTTCGACGATAGTGTATATTCACAAGATTCTGTGACGTTTACGGCTGAAAGCGAAGATGATGATGTTGGTCAAATATTTGTAGATAAACTAGAAGAAAATATAAAACAAATATATAATCAGTTTAAATTTAAGAAGAATATGAGATTTACAGAAGAGGACAAGAAGTGTTTTGATACAGCTACTATATGTCATATCTGTGAAAAAACGTTGGGTGAAGACCGAGTGAGAGATCACTGTCATCTTAGCGGTAAATTTAGAGGGGCTGCTCATAACATTTGTAATGTAAACTATAAATGTCCAAAGTTCTTTCCCGTTGTGTTTCACAATCTTTCCGGGTACGATTGCCATCTGTTCATTAAGAAACTGAGAGGTGATAATGGAGAGAAAATTAACTGCATACCTAATAACGAGGAAAAGTACATATCTTTTAGCAGAGAGGTCGTTGTTGATAAGTTTGTGAATAAAGAGGGAAAAGAGATTACCGTCAAGCGAAACCTGCGTTTTATCGACAGTTTTAAATTGATGGCTTCGAGTCTTGATGCTTTATCGAGGAACCTAAGCAAAGACCAGTGTAAAAACATTGGGAAACGATATACAGGAAAGAAGCTCGATCTTTTGCTAAGAAAAGGTATATATCCTTATGACTACGTCGATTCATTTACTACCTTTAATGAAACCGAACTACCACCAAAATCCGCTTTCTATTCTAAGCTAAATGACTCGAATATTAGCGATGAAGACTACGAGCATGCACAAACGGTATGGAAAGAATTTGGATGCAAAACATTCAGAGATTATCACGATTTATACAACGTTTCGGATGTTCTGTTACTTGCCGATGTATTAGAAAACTTTAGAGATGTGTGTATGAAGAACTATACGCTTGACCCTGCATGGTATTATACATCTCCTGGTTTAGCTTGGGATGCCGCTTTAAAATTGACAGGCGTGAAATTGGAGTTATTGAGTGATTACGATATGATTCTGATGATTAAGCAAGGGATGAGAGGAGGAGTGAGCACAATATCAAATCGTTACGGGAAAGCGAATAATAAATATATGAGCGATTTCAATAGCAACGAAAATTCTACATTTATCACTTACCTGGATGCAAATAATCTATA
Organism: Lumbricus rubellus; assembly: GCA_945859605.1. NCBI lineage: Eukaryota > Metazoa > Annelida > Clitellata > Crassiclitellata > Lumbricidae > Lumbricus > Lumbricus rubellus. Next base: position 27,484,716 of record OX243817.1, on the reverse strand, counting down.
TGGATGGGCTATGATCAAACCTTTACCTACTCACGGGTTCAAATGGATGAACGAAAATGAATTAAATAATTGGAGAAGTATTCCATGCATATTGGAAGTTGATTTGGAATACCCTAAAGAGTTACACGATCTGCATAACGATTTTCCGTTAGCTCCTGAAAGCATTGAGATTGACAAAGTCAAAAAGTTAATTCCAAACCTAAACGATAAAAAGAAGTATGTGCTACACTACGAAAATCTGAAGCTGTATGAGAGCTTGGGTTTGAAAATAACAAAAGTGCACAGAGGCATACTATTCCAGGAAAGTGATTGGTTGAAAAAGTATATCGATTTAAATACAGCTCTTAGAACGAAAGCTACTAATGACTTTGAGAAAGACTTTTTCAAATTAATGAATAACAGTGTCTTTGGAAAAACTTGTGAGAACATTGAAAATCGTGTTGATGTAGAGTTAGTGTGTCAAGAGGAGAGGGCTATTGAACTAGCCGCAAAACCTAATTACGAGAGGTGTACTATTTTCGATGAAAATCTAATAGCCGTTCACGTGAAAAAAACTAAATTGTACTATAATAAACCTATCTATCTTGGCATGTGTATATTAGACTTGAGCAAAACGTTGATGTATGAATTTCATTACAATTACATCAAGACTAAATACGGAAATAGAGCTAAATTATTATTTACCGATACAGATTCTTTGACATACGAAATTAAAACTGAAGACTTTTACTCAGATATCGCAGAAGATATTAAAGCTCGATTCGACACGAGTGAATACCCGAGAGATCATCCATCTGGTATTGAGGTTGGAGTAAATAAAAAAGTTATTGGAATGTTCAAGGATGAAACTAGTGGGAAACAGATAAAAGAATTTATCGGGTTGCGAGCAAAGTTGTATTCTTATAAGATGGCTGCTGGAGATGAGCACAAGAAATGTAAAGGTATTAAGAAGAATGTTGTCCAGAAAACTATTACTCACGAAGATTATAGAAACTGCTTATTTACTAAAAAAGAACAACAACGAACGATGAATGTTATTAGATCTTATCATCACGATATTTATACGGAAGAAATTAATAAAGTTGCATTATCTGCAGACGACGATAAACGGGTAATAATGCAAGATGGCATTCATACTTTGGCATATGGACACTATTCGTTGAAAACTATTTAAAGAATAAATATATATATAAAATGGAAGACTCTAAAGTGTGTTCCAAATGTAAGATGGAGAAAAGTTTCAGCGAATTTCATAGAGATAAATCAAATAGGAGTGGGTATTATTCTAGTTGTAAAACGTGTAAAAATATCAAAGGGAAGGAACTTAGACAAAAATACTCGATACTAGAGACTAGGGAAATAAAAGATAAAAAAGTTTGCGGTCGATGTAAGAAAGAAAAGAACATAGTAGATTATGTAAAAAATAGATACTGTAAAGATGGGAGAGATAATGAATGTAAGGAATGTAAATATAAATATAATCACGCATATTCTGAAGCTCGAAAGAAATATGACCCAGGCTTTAAACTACTCAAAAGTATGAGGACCAGGCTGGGCGACGCATTAAAAGACAAATCGAAGTCACAAACGACGAGGCAACTTATCGGTGTCGACTTTGAAATATTTACTAAATGGATCGAATTTCAATTAGAAGAAGGAATGTGTATGGAAAATCACGGTTCGGTTTGGCATGTCGATCATGTTTTACCAATATCATCGTTCAACTTGCTAGATGAAGAAGAACTTATTAAAGCTATGAATTGGAAGAATATACGTCCATTGCTAGCACTAAAAAATATCCAAAAATCAAACAAAATAGATCGCTGGCTGTATGTAGTGCAGGAAGTAAAATCGAATTACTTTTTAAAACATTTAGATGAAATATAAAATGAGTTCTGCAACTGTGAAAAACATCGATGTCGAAGGCGTAGTTCTTCCAAATCATCCGTTAACGAATTTTGAATTATTGGATGCCGCGAAGAAGCTGAATATTCCGAATTTTAGAGGCGTTTTCGTGCGAGACGAGCTGCCGAATAAACCTAGACGGATTGAATGTGGGATATTGAATCTAGACGATTCTAAAGGAACCGGTCAGCATTGGTGCTCTTTTTTAAAGAGCGGTAACGAGAAAATATATTTCGATAGTTACGGCCTTCCTCCCCCTCTGGAACTGATAAAGTATTTACGCCGTCCAGTGTTATATAACAGCGAGCGAATACAACCCGATAACGAAGTATTTTGTGGTCATTTGTGTTTGTACGTCTTAAAGAAGACGATGAGCGATGGTTGTAAATTTCAAGAAGTTATAAATGGCTTGCATTAAAAATTATTATATATAAATATATATATAAAATGCCTGTCGATAAATTTGGTCACACCGCTGCTGGAGGAACATCACGAAGAGTAATCGCTGGAGGTGTTACTCTTAGCCAAGTAAATGCTAATTTTCTTCGATTGGATGGGACAAATCTGCCGACTGGAAATCTAAATATGAATGGATGTGTGATAAAAGGTCTCCCAGTAACGAATACTTCGACTGCCGGAATGGATGAAGCTTTAAGTAGGGGGCAAGCCATAGATTTCATAACGAATCACAACGATTCTCCGTCCAACGATAATCATTTGACGAATAAGAAATACGTTGATGAACAAGTTACAAAGTACGTCGATAAATCTCTGAAAAAGTGCCATGTTGGATATATTCCTCCCTTGGAAGCTGATGTAAGTGTGACAGGATTCGTTGCTAGTGCCAGTGAGTGTTTATCCGGAAGCAAAGCCTACCATGCTTTCACTAATCTCAAGGACGATGTTAACACAGCTTGGAATTCAGGTCAAGTAATGGCTTGGTTACAAATTAAATGTCCTGAGCCAGTTAAAATTTGGAGAATTGCGATGAAAACCGTATCTGTAGCTTATTTCGATTTTGACGCTAGCAATGATGGAGTAGTGTTTGAAAAATTACCCATATACCCTTCTTCAACAAATCCACCGGCTGTTCTGAAATTTTGTAATATTACTAGACCTACGGGTGCGTATCAATATTACAGAGTTACATCAACGCAAGTGGATGATTTTTCTCCACGAGGGATTCAGGTAATGCAATTATACGTATACGATGACTAATCTGCATTAAAAATTATTATTTATATAAAATGCCCGTCGATAAATTTGGTCACACCGATGTTAGTTCATCACAAAGAGTAATTGCTGGAGGAGTTACTCTTAGTCAAATGAATGAGAGTTTTCTTCGATTGGATGGAGCAAATCCAGTGACTGGAAATTTAAAAATGGGTGGTCACAAAATTAAAGGTTTGCCTACAACGAACACTTCGACAGCAGGAATGGATGAAGCCTTAAGTCGAGGTCAAGCAATTGATTTGATAACGAATCACGACGATTCACCGTCCAACGATAATCATTTGACGAATAAGAAATACGTTAATGAACAAGTTACATTGAAGGTGTCTAAGACTGGTGATACAATGACTGGCGACCTATTCTTAAGCAGCAACGGCAGGGATCTTTCGCGGGCGATGGGATGTAAGGATTTGGATGGAAATAAATATTTTAATATATTTTTAGGAAATACAACGAATAAAATAGAAGGTCGATTAAACCAACCAATTATATTAGAATCGACGACTGGATTTCGTTTTAAATTAAATAATGAAACCGTCTTAGAGATGGTTGAGTCGACGCAATACAATATTTCATCTCAAATAAATGTGCATACAACCATCTTTATGCATGATGGTTACATTACAGGTCTACACAAACCCAACAGCGCCAGCGATGCAGCTACGAAGCAGTATGCAGATTCTATCTCAATCGGTCCCGCGCTTAGCATTCATTCTTTCACTCGTCAAGCCATAGACGCTAAAACTCACACAAGAGTTTCTTTCGATAATGAAAGATTCAAAACCGATGCTGGCATAAGTACGAGACTGACTCGTGTCACTCCCGGAAAAGCCGGATACTATTTGGTTTCGACGTATATAGAATTTTGTGACACTAATACCGCTCATGGTAACGTCTACCTGTATAAAAATGGAGCGAATTACATGCAAATTGCGGGCGGAGGGGGTACGGGAGCTGCGCATAACAATTCAACCGGTTGTAGCATAGTTTTTGTAACCAACACCGATTTTCTCGAGATATTCGTTTTTTCACACATCGCACTAAATATATTAGCTAGAGACTTTTCGACAGTATTCTTACGACCTTAATTTTTAACTGGTTTTAACTGGTTTATAAGCTGATTGTTTCTTCAATGGAAAACACCCCCAGATTATCCTTTAGCACCATTTAAACTTAATTTATCTTCAATATCAGATTTCTTAAAAGGTAGCTAAGTAATTAATTATGCATCTGAGAGACGTCGACTGCTTTGTCTCGCTCCCAGTCAGGTTGTTGTTGTAATAGACCATATGTACTAAGCGCTCACGAACAAAAGGTCTGTTCGCATCTGCTGTGAGTCAATACCGTATTCTGCAGTTGTTTTGCATCAGCGTTGATCACCATTACCGTAGCTCCTACCAAGAATGTTAATTGGGTTTTAGCTGATTGTTTCTTCAATATCAGGCTTCTTTAAAATCAGCTAGCTAATTAATTTTACATCTACTTGGAGGAAAGAAAGAAGATTGTAATGGAGATAATGAAGATTGTAGCGGAAAGAAAGAAGATCGGAATGGAGATAAAGAAGATTGTAGCGGAAAGAAAGAAGATCGGAATGGAGATAATGAAGATTGTAGCGGAAAGAAAGAAGATTGCAATGGAGATAATGAAGATTGGAGTGAAAGAAGACAGGAAAAATTATGAGAAAGAATATCTGAATTGAGAGGAAGGAGATCGGAATTAAAAAGGGTAAAGGAAAGGAAGAAGCATGGAATTGAGAAAATGAAGAATTGCGAGAAAGAAGAGATGAATAGGGACTAACATCGGAGAGAAAGAAAACTGAATACTGGTGCGAAGAGAGAGACCATTGGAGACCTGCATGGAGAACTGAAATGGAAAGACTGAGGATCGAGAAGAGGATGAAGAAAATTGAAATGGAGCGGAGGAAGGTTGGAATCGGGTGGGTGCGTATTGGAACAGAGATGAAAGAGCTACAATGGTGATGAAGGTGATTGTGATGGAGAGAAAGAACCTTTGAATAAGGAGTAGCAACTTTCGAATAAAGAGGAAAAATGAAACGAATGAGAAATTATAAAAGACTAAGATTACAACGGGAAAGATATTGATTATAATTTTTATAACTAAAAGAAGATAGAGCAGAATTTCACTGGAGTGGAGAATAAAAATGTTTTAATGGAAAGAAAGCAGAACAGATAAAGATGAAAAATTAGAATTGCAGGAAAGGGGAGCATGGTTGAGAGAATAAACTTTAGAGAAAGGGAAGAAGGTTTTCAACGACATGGAGGCAAGTCAAATAAGAGGATGAAAGATTGCTGCGTAGTGAAAACAGACGTGTTTAATTAAATGAAGGACAAAATCTGCATGAGGCTGAAAACAGACAAAAAAACAAGACAACTGGCAATTCAGAGAGTATGAAGAAGAACAGGTCTTCGAGGGCGCTAAATAAATGGCTGCCAGCATCCTATATACAAAATGCACGAACTGTCGTGGCCTCGGGTATAATGATAGAATGGAACACTGCTTGTGGATCAGGTGACCTAACCCCAACCGAGACAGTAAACGACAACGCTTCCCTTTGCTAACACCAGCAGCAGCAGCAGCATCCTCTGCTTCCCGCATCCCATTGATCCATCCATCCTTCCTCCGTGTTTTCCTTTGAAGCATCGATCGACTATCATGCAAAGAGAGTCATATCCACGTCTTCCACTCAATCCACTGGGAAGCGATACCCTTCAACCGCTTCAATGTCGTCTGCTCGCTCGGTCGTTGGCGCCAATGTTACGACCGAGTGTTATGATTGTTCCATACCACTGCCACTTTGCCCAACTGGAACTAGACCATGGCTGGTGTTTATCTGAAACGACCGATCCGAGGCCGACCATCATCTCTCTGTCTCTCTTTATGCCAATCGATGGTCAATCGGGTTTTCTTCTCAATAAATCGATTCACTCTGACGATGACGACCAGCATCCAATCTGCAGCAGTCATCGTCTCTCTTCGAAAAGACAAGAGAGGCACCGAAAGAAATGTGGGGACTCAATGACTCAGGTTATACGCACTGAAGTTTGAAGCCAACAGAGAAACACACAGGCGAATGATGGAAGGAAGGCTTCTCGAAAGAGATTGACGAAAGAAGACAGGAGAATAGAGAGAAGGAGAGAAAAATAGAAAAAGATAATACACTGCAGAGAGAAATAGGTAAAGAGATGGAATGAGAGATGGACATCGCAAAAAGACAGAGCTTTCTCTGGCAGAGAAAGTGAAAGAGTAACAGAGAGTAAACGAGAGAGTGAAAGGTGAAAGAGAGAGAGAGAGAGAGAGAGAGAGAGAGAGAGAGAGAGAGAGAGAGAGAGAGAGAGAGAGAGTGGGAGCGAGAGTGAGAGTGAGAGTGAGAGACAGAGAGAGAGAGAGAGAGAGAGAGAGAGAGAGAGAGAGAGAGAGAGAGAGAGAGAGAGAGAGAGAGTGGGAGTGAGAGTGAGAGAGAGAGAGCGCGCGATGGAGAAAGGATAAACGAAGATTTGTAGAACGTAATGGACAGAGATACTGAGACAGATCTGTGTATGTTGCCAAGGAACAAAGAGACGAAGACAAAGACATAATCACAAAGACAACAACAATTGAAGACCGGTACAACAACACGGACGTTTGGACATAAAGGCAGACAGATGACACAGAAACAGAGACACTTGCATTGAGAGGCGACGAAGCGGACATTCAAACGGGCACAGGAACAGACACATACAGACAAACAGACAGACATGCAGACGGACAGAGGGACAGACGAGAATAAAGCAGAGACGGTCGCCAAATGTTCCATTAAGTTAAGACGAGCGAAGACCACGATCATAGTGCCGACACGATTAATGGAAGTTGAAATGGAAAGAGGCGGTGACTGGCCGACAAAGACACACACAGACACGCAAACAGACACATACAGACACTGACAGACACCGACAGACGCACAGACAGGCGGATAAACTATGCAGGACAAGTGAAACACACAGAGGCAAATCGGGAAATGGAAAAGAGAACAGCCATGCGCAAAGCATAAATTAGACACAATATATATATATATTATGTGTGTGCGTGCGTATGTGTGTGTGTGTGTGTGTGTGTATAATGGAATTAGCGCCTGACTGTCGTCGATAGTTTTGCAGTCAGGTGATGCTTCTCCAAGTTCTCCATGGAGAGGGAAGGAGAGAGAAGGAGAGGAAACGGAAACGGAAACGGAAACCGTGGAGTGCTTTTGCAGTTATATTATTATTATACTACTGCTGTTAAGTAAATTCCATTCCTCCACTCCGTTCTCGGCTATTCAGTCTGTTCATTCGTCCATTCCTTCCTTCTTCCTTCGTTCCTCTCTCCCTCCCTCCCTTCCTCCCTACCTCCCTCCCTTCCTTCCTTCCATGCATCCTTCCTTCCTTCCATCCATCCTTCCTTCCTTCCTTCCTCTCTCATCGATGCTCTCACAACGTCACGACACTCTCTGTCTATACGCTTTATCCAACCCGATGTGCGACCGTGCGCCGCTAGGGGCGCCGCCTCCCCTACCCTCCTCTTCCTTCTCCACCTCTTCCTCCTCCTTCTCCTTCACAGTCTCCTGCATGGTCAATGATGCAGTGACTGGATGCTAAGTGAAGAGAGCAGCGCATTACTATAGGAACAGCTGAATCGGAAGCAAAAGAGGAGAGCTGCATCTGAGACACGTCGTCGTCGTGCTAAGCGGTAAGAATATAATATTATTTTTCTTGACAAAATCGTCAACCCGGATTAACCGAGGCTTTGCCAGATTTACGAGTGAGCATAAAGGAATATGTGTAGACTTTTGTGCACATACGTATCTCTAGACGGTATAGGCCTACTTGTTTTTATATAAATGAAACTTTTATCATTAAACAGTTATGAAGCTCCGCTAACTATAATTAAATGAATGACGCTCTGAATGAAAAACTAAAGAAGTTCGAACCCGTGTTCTCCGCGTAGCCTAGTATAGCAATGCAAGTTCTTGAGCAATTATCGTCTACAGCGCCATACGCGCGGCGTGAAATGTGTTACTCGCCATTTTATGTATACCCCCCACCCCTATTGGCAGAACTGCGCCAAACCGAGCTATTAATCTGTAGTAAATTCACTGTTACGATGTTTTCGAAACAGCTAAACAAATACATTAAAGGCTTTATCGGAACAGTTCATCTTAATTCCCATAGTACATGTATAGACTACTTGTGACCACGACCTATAGACACGTATGTCTTAACTGCTTTGTTGTTCATCCAGACAAAAGGGCGTCGTGTAAGCAAGATTGAATAATAGATGCATTTATTCACCACAAAGATAGCACGTACACAAATAAAAAAAAATCAAGGGCAGACAAATGCAAGACTAGGACAGGCTGATAGGCTACATAATTATTATGATCACTCCTGTGATACAACTGTAAATAGTCTAGCTAGCTAAATAAGTTGAAACAAGTGAAAAACGAAATATTCTAACAATTTCAATTTCACATGCTACAGGAAACATACTGAGTCTTTAAAACGGCGTTGGCAGAAGCATTACAGCGTTTAATTGCAGCCGATAATAAATTTCAAATTTCTTACAGGAAATACATGAAGCATAATCGAATATATTATTTCAAAGCCTTCGTCCATTCAATAGATTCCGATCTAAGGACAAGATGCCACTAACTCAAATACCTCTGGCGCCTCTGATCGCCTTTCTTCTGAAGTGTCGCTGTATAAATTGACATTTCCATTGGCATTATACGGTAAAGCGACTGTGCCACACTGAAGATACTTGAGTGCTCATGATCAATGCTCATGACTGGCTAATGGCTTCCCCGTTCGTTTCAATTTCTATCCAACCTTCACAGCGTGTGTCCTGCATTTAGAATTGAGCTCCGACTTTCAGCGATGCAATCAATGAAGTCTTCAACTGAACCTATAGCTGTTAGGATTTCTTTTTGGCATTTTAACTCACTGAAATACGCACCGGGGGGGGCATCCAAAGAAGAAGAATTGCTAATCCCGTATATCGCTTTTGTATGGAGATGCAAGCAATCGTAGTTTCTCACAAGAAAAGGGAATTCATGGCTACAAGATAATCCGATGAAGCTCTTATTTGATTTGTCAGGCCACGTCACTGGTTGGTCGGTAGTAGAGCCTGAATGACGGTTGCCGAAGAAAAATCTTATTCTAAAATACTGAGAAGAGACAGAGAAGCCGAGAGTTTTTCATATCCTTGCTTCCTTACTTCCGTGACCAATAGTTTATTCACACATTTCCTACATCCGTCCGTCTGCAGGTCTCTGAGACTTCAGGTTGAGTCACGGTATAAAGCGATCTTTATAATTGAAAGCCGCTGTTCCAAGGACAGAGTGACTGACAACATTGTGTCAAACTGTAGTCTATTTTGATTGTGACTGAATAGCAGTTCCCGGCCAATGCCCTACGTCCCCCATCACTTCGCTCCTTTCCTCCCTTCATCCCTCCATCCCTCCGTCCCTCTCTTCCTTCCATTTGCTCACTACCTCGGTTCCTTCGCAGGACAAATCGGCCTTTGCAAAACTTGCAGTTGATTCTGTTTATTGAGAACAGGTGCAGACGCGGCAGACGGCCATACGCAGACAAATCGTAATTTAATTGATTCCATGAGATTCTGTGTTTTGTCATTGAATTTACAAATCGATGTCGATACAAATCCAGATCCAGATGGTTTAAAGATATCGATGAATTGGTTTAAAGATGTCGGTGAATTGGTTTAAAGATATCGATGAATTGGTTTAAAGATGTCGGTGAATTGGTTTAAAAATATCGGTGAATTGGTTTAAAGATGTCGATGAATTGGTTGTCAGACTTTCTAAGAGAACGGCGGAGGACGTGGAACATTATTCACAGAAAGACCCGCATCGAATCGAATCCACGTTATAAGCCACAGAAAGACTCATTTAATCTTCAATGCCTGTTGTCCAGTTAGTATGTCCAAATTTAATCTAATAATTAAGCGAAAAAGATAAATGCAGAAAAGAAATTGGATTTTTCCCTCAAGATAACTCGTTTTTAGACGATGTTCCAGTAGTTCCACTGTGTGCGTGTGGAGGAGGAGGGAGTGCCCAGTGCATGTTTGTCCGTGCCTCTAAGTCTCATTGTGTGTCTGTGCCTCTGTCTGTGTCTGTGTCTGTGTGTCTGTTTGCCCGCGTGTACAACTCGAGCGCTGTGTTCAACTAATTTTGTATACGTAATGTTCATGCATCTGTTCTGGTCTTTCCCAAAGCATCGAAACTATGGCTAGGCATAGTTTCGATGCTTTGGGAAAGACCAGAACAGATGCATATCTAAGAGTTCTCAAATGACGTAGTCACGTAGCTTATAATTGTCGTTGAACGTTTCAGATAAACTACGCGAATAATTATGATGTGTGTAATTAGAGACCACCGTTGGTCTTGTCAAAAAACTTCTACGGCGCCATTATTATCGTTTCCAATTGCGATGTCCAATTACTATTGTCTACTGATGCGACTTCCAAGTCCATGCGAAGTGTAATGATACTGTAGTGTAATGATACTGTAGTGTAATGATACTGTAGTGTAATGATACTGTAGTGTAATGATACTGTAGTGTAATGATACTGTAGTGTAATGATACTGTAGTGTAATGATACTGTAGTGTAATGATACTGTATTGTAATGATACTGTAGTGTAATGATACTGTAGTGTAATGATACTGTAGTGTAATGATACTGTAGTGTAATGATACTGTAGTGTAATGATACAGTAGTGTAATGATACTGTAGTGTAATGATACTGTAGTGTAATGATACTGTAGTGTAATGATACTGTAGTGTAATGATACTGTAGTGTAATGATACAGTAGTGTAATGATACAGTAGTGTAATGATACTGTAGTGTAATGATACTGTAGTGTAATGATACTGTAGTCTATCGGTCGTACATGTATCCTGGTCAATCTCCCAAGTATATCTATGTGGACGCCTCGTCGCCCGCTCCGCTCACTTAACCGGCGCGATTTTTTTGTAGCGCTAGCAACGACTGCCACAGATAGAACACGAGAGTTGAGTTGACTTCATTGGCCATGCACTGTGAAACCAATTTCCATCCTTCGACATCTTCCCACTCATTATCTCGCGCTCCAATCGCCTCCATTCGCTGCCTGCAACATCTCAAGAGTCAAGAGGACTTTTTCTCTAAAAGTCTCTTCCAATGTGGGCGTCTCTCATTAGCGTGCACTGAGAGAGACAGAGAGAGAGAGAGAGAGAGAGAGAGAGAGAGAGAGAGAGAGAGAGAGAGAGAGAGAGAGAGAGAGAGAGAAAGAGAAAGAGAGAAAGAGAGAGAGAGAGAGAAAGAGAGACAGAGACAGAGACAGAGAGAGACAGAGAGAGAGAGAGAGGCGCTATAGAAATTTACAGATACAAAATGCAAAAGTGTGGCTTAAGAAGTGACTGTACACTGTCCACAGTATGAGACTTAACCACAGACATGTGGAGCCGATAGGTCTATGTAGATGTGAATTGTAGGAAGTGCCTCACATTCTTCTCCCTTCTGCCCAGATGCACTTCCTTCCGATTGCAGTCGACGGGCAGTGGGTGGTTGGGTATGGGCAGTGGGTAGGTGAGTGGGTTGGGGGTTGACGGTCGGTCGGGGGTAATTGGCTTCGTCGGTGGAGACGTGTGGTGACGGTGGCTGGAGGTATGGGTGGGTGGGGGGTCGATGGCCGCAGTCGCTTTAATCTGAGTCTCATAAATGGAGATTGGCATCGTCGTAATTACAGATGTCACCAGTAATCCACCGAATAGACCCACATCGACGATTGCAATAAAGAACACGAAACAGGTGGACGATGGCAGACGGAATGGAACGCACACGCACACATACGTAATGCACGAATGCACGCATATATGTATGTATGTATGTATGTATGTATGTAAGTATGTATGTATGTATGTATGTATGTATGTATGTATGTATGTATGTATGTATGTATGTATGTATGTATGCATGTATGTATGTATGTATGTATGTATGTATGTATGTATGTATGTATGTATGTATGTATGTATGTATGTATGTATGTATGTATGTATTTATGTATGTATGTATGTATGTATGTATGTATGTATGTATGTATGTATGTATGTATGTATGTATGTATGTATGTATGCACATGTAGATCTATGTATTCATGCATGTATGCATGTAAATATGTATGTATGTGACAGTATTTATGCATGTAGCCTACATGTATGTTTGAATCGTAAGTATAAATTATTTAAAGAATGTAGGCCTATGTATGCACCATTTCTTTAAGTGTCGGTACAGCGGTATGTCTGCATGGTATACAAATACAACGACGTACATGTAGCCTACATGTACATAACACATTTACCAGTCAGCTAAGCCCACAGCCACACACCACTCGTGCATTAATCAGACGATTGATTTATCATGAGATTTCGCAATTAGTGTTAAAATAATGACGTATACAGGTATAACACAGTCATGTATACGCCTATTCATAGGCGCCGAGTTGAGCCGAAGAGTGGGGGTGCCCAAAAGACTGTAAAAATACGCGCGCGTAAGCGCGCGGAAATTTTTTTGACCCTTTTTTACAGGAGACTTATTGAAATCACCACTGTTCACATAGGCGGAGACTTGGTCCTGGTTTTAAGGGAAGAACTCGTGGCCAAAGTATGATCGCCGAGAAGCACAGCGCCGAGCAGGGAAGGGGTTTGGGAACGGGATGTGATCCTCCCCATTTTCGATTTTTTTATTGTCACACTGTGATGGTAGAGCCTTATGCTAGCATTTTGAGGTCATAACATCCTTGTCAAAATTTCCTGTTATCTCATTGCATAGAGACATGATTTAAAACTTCAATAAAATAATGTTCTTCCCAATTTAAATTTTTTGATCATTCTTTGTGTTTGATGTAGCCTATTTCTCTTGGAATCCACACAGAAGAAAAGCACAATCTTCGTTTTCATGGGTGTCTTGGAGCACTCGCCCTCAATTAGGTCAACATACTCAAATTTTTACAAGAAATCAGACAATTAGCCACTGTTTAGTGAGCCAATATTAACACTGTGGAATAGTTTTTCAAATAGTATTTCAGGTAGTTTTTAAAGACAAAACAATATCCCATTTTTATGATGCTGGGGAGGTGACTCTCGAGCACTGAAGAACACTATTGAGCATTTATACAATAATTATAGGCCTAAAGAAACAATGTCATTCAAATCGTCGCCTTCGTCCGTAATTTAAAAAAATGACGGAAGCGGATCGAATAAGCATATCGGGGTTTCCTCGCATTCGCTGATCGGCTTAGGACCAATGGAGTTCAGACCACCAAATGGGATAAAACTGGAGAAATTGTAAGGTAAACTAGCTGAGATTTAAAGATTTTTGCCCCTGCGCCTCGTGGCTGTATTCCATAAGGTAAACTAGCTGAGATTTAAAGATTTAAAGATGGAATGCTTTTATAGATAAGCAATCCAAACACAGAAAAACTATCTTAAAAGCACATCTTGCCGGCTGATTTCAGGTGGTGCCCATGCATAGGAGGGCCTCGCATGGCCAATTTCTGGTGGTGCTGAGCACTCACGGGCCTCGCAGAGTCGGTGCCCATGCGCCTATTAGGTAAATCACGTGGGTGACGCGTGTCAGTGCATTCAACCTTCATGTCATTACTAGATATACAGGATTTAAAAATATCTGAAGTCATGGACAACGACGAATTTTTGTATCGTAAGTACATGTATACGTATACTTAGAGCATTTTTTGCTGACTTAGCTAAAGTATTCGATGCCGTTTACCATGAAATTTTTATTAGATAAACGCTAAATTTACGGTGCCGTATAGGTAGGTATCTCACTCGTGTGGTTTGCAAGTTATTTAAATAACCATTATCAACACAAGTCTCAATGTAGTCTCATGCAATGGAAACTACATGTACCTAATCGAGCTTTCAGCGGATTGTTTTTGAGGTTCCTCAATCCTCAAGGCTCAATTCTGGAACCTCGTCTATTTTCTTTATATAATTGTATACATTATTATCGACCTTTCTAATTTTGCAACCTTCTACATTACCATCTATTTGCAGACAATACTAATTTATTGTATTGTATCCATACATTTATATAGCGCCTCTCGAAAAATTACTATTCAGGGGCGCTCTCAACACGAGAAAACATATGGAGAAAATGAATGTTTTTAAAGAACAAGAGACTGATAAGGAATAGGCCTAACGAGTCATTAGTTTAGCCATAAGTGCAGGAGGAAGGCCATTCCAAGTGGAGGGACATTGTTATTCTAATGCTTTTTGCTCACATGCCTTTTATGGGTAATTAATCCCTCCCACCAGGGCTTAAAATGTGGCAGGACGGTCATGGACGGCGTCCTGGCACTTATTTTCAAATCTCTAAGCCATCCTGCCACTTATTTGGCCAGCACACCTGAAAATGTAAGAGCGTTCTGGCACTTCTTTCGGAAAGGTAAGGGGCGTCCAGGCACTGCTTTTTCACACTTTCAGCACTGCCTCCCACTAGCATAATAATGATACAGAAACGGCCACCGAATGGTTCAGAGCCAACAAACTTTCACTCATCAAAGACCAATTATATAATCTTCAGACCTAGCAACAACAAAACTTGCTACACCTAAATTTCTAGCAAAGGATTTAAAAATACAAAGCAGGAAATAAATAACATGGCTATTTTTGCATAGAGGTTTCTTAATGTGAGTTTCTCAGTTTCAAAACAGAAACCCCTTCTCAATCTCTGTCCCTGGCTCTGACTATGTCTCTCTATATGTGTCACTGTCTCTGTCCCTGTCTCTGTCTATGTATCTGTATCTGTCTCTCTGCGTTTGTCTCTTTCTCTGTTCAAGTCTTCCCAGTTGCTTCTCGTTTTGTGTCGCTGTTCAATTCAAGTGATACGCCTACAATAACAATAACACCGACGATTATGTTGGATACGTATAGGCAGCAAAATGCCCGTCCAAACTGATTTCATATCACACCATGATTTGATTCTGACTTATATTTATGAACGAAAGCGGATGAAATTATCTGCATTTAAAATCTCGATGAACGGTACCATTGAGACCCGTTTCTCTCTGACAGTAACTGTTATATTCTTATATTCTATGGCTGTGTTGTGCAAGTCCAATGCAATATTTGGACCACGACTGGGAGGAGGGAGGTGGGGTGGGGGGAGGTTGGAGGACGTTTCTGTACGCACTGGACAACAATAACAGCGGCGCCAGATAATCGGCGCTCAGCGGTCGATTGTCAAAGTGTTCTATGCGCATGCGTATGCGTGCTTGTATGTGTGTACGTGTGTGTGTGTGTGTGTGTCTTTGCTTCTGTCTGTTCGCGTTTATTTCTGCGTGATTGTATAAGACCGTATACTCGATTATTATTGGTTTATGTGGTCAGATTCCTGTTTGAGTTATGTAAGTATTTCTCTGTCTGCTCCTCGTGTGCTTGTCCGTGTGTCTCCTGTCTGTGTGTGTATGTTTGTCTGTTTGTCTGTATGTCTATCTGTCTGTTTGTCTGTTTGTCTGTGTGTCTATCTGTCTGCGTGTCTGTTTGTCCGTGTGCCCCCTATCTGTCTGTTTGTCTATGTGTCTGTGTGTCCGTGTGTCTGTGTGTCTGTCTGCCTGTCTGTCTGTCTGTCTGATTGTATTTCGGAGAGGCTGGAGAGGGAAGAGGAAAAGGGGAAGGAGTGGAAAGATTCCGTTGGCGATTCTGGAGTCGACCGACCGACCGACTGATATCTTTGTACATCGTCTTGAAGTCGGTCGATGCGAGATTTGATTTCGTTTTTCTTCTCCATCGTTTTTAAGATGGAGACACGTTGTCTGTTGCAGATCCACGTCTCCAGAGAGAAGGAGGAAGAGGAAGAGGAAGAGAAGAAGGAGAAGCAGGAGAAGGAGGAGGAGGACGACGACTATAAGGAGGAGGACGAGGAGAAGGTATACGGCGGAAGCTTTGACATTCGCCGCGATCGCAAAGCGGATTTCAAAAGACAGGAAATAACTTCTCGCCGACCAAAATATACTGATACTCTCTCGCTCGTTCGTCGTCTTAGTCGTCGTCGTCGCTTAAGTCCATGGCGTTCGAGTCTTTCTTGACGACTGATCTCCTCCCTTGTGTGCAGGAATAATCGTCAAGGTCAAAGGGTGAAGGGTGACTCCAATTTTACGTGATGGCCTTCGAAGAATGCGGCACTTGGATCATCAACCACAGTACGTGTCACCATGGTAACCGGACGCCGTCGTCGTCGTTGTCGTCAGCCAGACAGGAAGTGACGTTGAGCGTCATCTATGACATCAGCGTTGAGGTCTTCGTCGACTTCTACGTCATCAGTCTGCTGTGCGTCGTCGGCATCTTCGGGAACATTCTTTCGGTCATCGTTCTTCATCGAGACAAGGAGCGGCGGGAGGCGCTCTTCCTGCTCCAGGGTCTGGCCGTCGCCGACGCTGGCTACCTCGTCGTCGCCCTCATGCGCTACCCCCTCAAGTACGTCGTGCGAGAGAAGGAAAACTACGACCGACTCCAACCGGTCGTCTTCCCACTCCTCAAGACCTTCCAGACGGTAACCATCTGGATGCTCGTTCTCGTCACCGTTGACCGCTTCACGTGCGTCTGCCGCCCGCTGCGCTCGGGGCATCGCACCCTCTTCACCGGGCACAGAAGAAGGACCTTGGCCGTCGTGACCTTTGTCGCAGGGACCCTCTACAACGTCCCTCGTTTCCTCGACAGCTGCGTCATGAAGTGGATCGACGTCTGTACGTCGACCGTGTCCACCCGGATGGTGTACACGCCGACGTTTCACAACACCCTCTACTTCGACATTTACCTGTACGCCATGTACATCTACTTGCTGTACGTCGGTCCACTGGCCATCCTCGCCTTCATGAATCTTCGTTTGGTGCGGGCCATCAAGCTGTCGCGCCGCTTCAGCCGTAACCATCACGTGACCGGAACTAACGTCAACAAGTCAACCGGATGTGGCGCTACAAGCGGAAGTGGAGGGGTAGGAGGAAGTGGAGATACGTGCAGCGACAGTAACGCCACGTTTGTCCTCATCGTCGTCGTCATCGTCTTCTTCATCTGCGAGACACCGGAACTGATTCTGAAGATAGTGACGCTCGTCGAACGTCACTTCCGCTACGAACTGCTGTCCTACGCTCTGCTTCGCTTCAACGCGTTCAGCGAACTGTTGATGGTCATCAATTCGTCGGTCAACTTCTTTGTCTACCTGTTCTTTGGACGCAGGTTCCGTCACATCCTCAGCGATACCCTTCGACTGCCCTTCAAACTGTCCTCCAATGGATCGGCCGCTTCCACCCGTGAGACGCTCCCACTCCAGTATCACCACAACTGTATCCATGCACCACCAGCAAGGACTAACAGGCGAAACCAGATGCTCTAAGATACCTAGGAGGCTGCAGCGCCTGCAGCCGCAGCAGTAGCCTTGGCCCTGTATGGCTGGTCATGGTCTATGGCTAATTGGCTATGCGGATAAAATGTGGCTGCTTGGCATCCTGCCCTTCCCCCTTCATCATTTAATTTATTTACTCTAATACTGTTGGGTTGGTGTCAGGAAGAGCATCCGGCCATAAACCCTCACCCCTTATCATAAATTCCTGGATATGCGCCACTGTCATCAGAAGTTTATGGACAACAGAACTTTTGAAGCTGCAGTGAGACACATGGACCCTAAGTGAAACGAGACTGTCATTGATCTCGGAATCGTCGCCGCTTTTTAACCTTTCGCACCTCGTTGTATAAACTGGGTCTGAGATGCGTTTGGTTTGTATCAGAATTCAACCGGTTTCTTAACCGGTGCTTGACTGGAGGTTCACAAACGCTTGCGATTATATCGGACTGACAAACAGCTATTTAGAAGCTACGTGCTTTTAGTGTGCGCGCGTAGAATAAAAAAATTGAAACTAATTGTGTGTCTAAAACTCAGTATAATAATACATGTAGAGTATATATGTTGTATTACACGAGCTGTAGACACGTTGTTCATTTCGTATGATTTTAAATTCACTTCTGCAGTCACCATTGAACTGCAATGAATCGGAGCCACATTGAAATGACACACTCCGATCTGGCAGAGCAGACTATGGGACCAAGGCAGAATAGGGCCTAAATTTCGGGCTGCGTAATAAAATGCAAAGATCTGTTTCAGTGATTTTCAACCTCTTTGGGCTTGCGGCACACTGAGAAATAATGAAAATGCTCTCGGCACACTTAATAATAATCTATATATTTGTCACTATCATCTAATAATATTCTAACTTTATTGTTCTAATTATCTAATAATACTTTATTTAGTGAGTCTAGTCAGCCTACCATAATAGTAGTCACTCTAGTCTAGTCAGTTTCATGTAACTTGTTCTTCTAAGACTTAAAATCAGATGACATGTCTTGGATTCAACGTGCAATCGTTTTATTTGACAATGAAACTTTTTCACTTTTCGGCCGCCTCAGTTCGAAGCATAGTTTGCGATGATTGCTAATAATGGTGTGATCACAGATTCGGCTTCTGCGTGTGCCTTCTTGCATTTTGCAAATAATTGAGGCACTTTAAAAAAAATTCAAACAATCCCTTTTCTGGAAAATAATCAGGTAGTTCGTAAGTTTTTATGAATGCTAATTCTGCTGTGCCGCAAGAGTCTCAAAATATTCTGTTGGTTTATCATTTACAGCTGTATATTTAGCTTACAAGAGTCGTTTTGACTTACTAGGACCAAGTGCCTCATTCGACAAAGTTTTGTTGCAGATTAGGCAGATTGGTAATTAACAATCTCTAGGGTACAACGCTACAAAACCATATTTGTCTACTCATTACAATCGTCTTTAAACTTTCGTTGATACCTTTCTCTTCGTTCAACACTTTCTCTTTCTGTAATACAGATTAAATTAAGTATCATTAGGAATCATTATCAATCAATTCATTCAATTCTTATTAACATATTAGAATTTTTCCCGCGTCACATGCATGCACTTGCAAAGTTCTCGCGGCACACTAGTGCCGAGGCACACAGCTTTGGAATCACTGCCTTATGTCTTTTTTGCCCACCTTGTATGTGCACATATACAATATACATATTTATTATATATGTATATATAAATAAAATATATGCCTTTGCATGGCCCTAGAGTTCTAAAGGCGCTATATTAATACATTTTATGCACACTTAAATGCACGCGCACACGTACACTATATTCACACACGGTGACCGATCTGTTGAGCGTTCTGTGGCTCTTTTAGATCCACACTTGGATCCTGCGGTGGAACCAATGTTTAAAGTGTGAAAAAAAGAAGTGCCTGAATGCTCCTTCGTTTTCCAGGCTGCAGGCCTAATAAGTGGAAGGACGCTTAGGACGGTGAGCACTGAGCAGATGAGAAAATAAGTGCATGGATGCCGTCCATGACCGTATAGGCACACTTTAAGCCTTAATTGAGTGGAACTATATATGATATTATATATATGGTTTGGTATATATATATAATATTATATATAGTTTGGTATATATATAAATATTATATATAGTTACTCCAATCTCCTCTATATATGAAGCAGCCGCTGTTCACGCCCTTGCAATCCTTGCATACTATTATAGTTGCTTATAGCTAAATAACTTGGTATAGCGTCGTTAGATAATAGCGCTACTTAAACGGAGAAGTAAGAGACCAGAGACCCGCTAAGCAGGGCCACCTACATGTATGTACCAGTACAGCTATACGTGGAAGTTGAATTCGCATGCAGCGGGAGTCGTCTATATGTCTAAAATAAAATAGCACAATAATAGTACTGTCAATACGTATACTAGAATCTTTGGATAAACGAACAGAATACAATAAATAGATATATTATGTCTAAAGTGAGTATAGGTGGGCACGTAAAAGCGTGTTAAAGAAGAGGAGATGAGGCGCACATGTGAATATCGATAGGAAGATTGTTCCAAACAGTTGTCTTAATTGAGAACTATAATATCGGTCTATAGTTGGAGCTAGGTTGTTCTATAGTACTGTAAGAATGAAAGGCCGAACCAGTGTTAAAATAGTTAGCAAATGTGTGAGGCAATAGGCCATGCTTGCAGCGAAAAATAAATTCACCAGTTTGAAATATTCTTATTTGATCTAATGTTAAAATACCGTTGAGGCGGAAACATTTAGCAGTATGACACTTGTAATAAGATTTTGTAACGAGTCTTATGGACTTTTCTGAAAAATAATTAATTAAACGTGTAAGTCTTGAGGTATAATTCGAGGCCCACAAAATTTGCAATATGCTAAATATGATATGGGTAGATTAAAGAGTATTAAGCCAAGAAGGGGCAGATACAGAAACTTTGGACGGGGGGGGTGCAAAAAATTCTTGGCCTTGGGTGTGGGAAAAAAATTTCGTATCTGCCAAAAAAGTTTATGACCTTTTTTTAGTCATCTGCTCTCGAAATTTCGGAAAAAGTATACCATTTTATCCGCCCAAAAAGGTGATGACCAAATGTACTTGGCCGGATTGGCCCCCCTGGATCCGCTCTTGAAGCAAAGCATGCACTCTAGGCGCAGAATTAGAAGCGACTAAGTCGCAAATGACACGGCAGTTTTAATAATAATCCTATTAACTGAGTATGACAGAGGATCACGATTACTCCCTGCAGCTTTTCTAGTCCAAGTTAATTTCTTTTCCAATTAAAAATCCAACCTATAGTTAAATGTAACTAATACATTGACAGTGTTAAATGTAGGCTAACTAATAAATTGACAGTGTTAAATGTAGGCTAACTAATAAATTGACAGTGTTAAATTTAATTTATAAATTAACAGTTCAGCAGCGGGCTCAAAAGATTAAGCAAACGGAAGCGAAGAGAGACAACGAGTTTGTGTTTTAATCAGTTTGTGTTTGCGTGCTCTGAAACTGCTCTGTCTTGTTTGCTGGTCAAAGTGAAAGTGCTGTCTTTATTTTTATTTTTATCATACTGACTGTCGGAATGTGCGAGTAAAACACGGCCGAAAGATAAGATTGCCAATCAAATTCTGGATCAGACGATCAAAGAGGCAGAGTAAGAAGAGAGAAGGGAAATACTGCATGCGGAAGAGGAAAGGAAATAATTATAGGCGGAAGAGAAACGGTAGACGATAGGAAAGACGCCGCCATGTATGGAACGTATCAGAGATTGAAATCCAGTTTGTCACGACAGGTTTATCATTTTCTTCCTAACATAAGTTGATGCACAGACTTCATGATTTTTAATGGATGTTGTATTTCACAATGAAACATATGCCGACGCATGGAATAGGCCTACGTTGTTTCGAAATGTATTATTATATAGGTCTAAAGGTGACGAGCTGACAAAGGAGGCGTCACTATTATACTCTAAAATGCTTTAGTGTATGCTCTATAGGCCAAATCTACATTGGTACAAAAGATTTTTCCTTTATCGTAATTTTGATGAACGTTGTATTGGGTTATATTTTGCAATGAGCCACATTTCGGTACAGAGTGGGTTACCCGCTTAAAATATACGCAGGAGTGATATAATTTTTGGGTGGAGGAGAAAACAATTCAGAGAGAAATTGCATTTCTACCAAAATGTACATATGCAATTTCTCTTTTAATCGTTTTCTCTCCCCCTTAAATCACTTCTGCGTATTTTCAGCGTGTAACCACCCTTCTACCGGAATGTGGATCATTGCAAAATATATTTAATGGGTTTCGTCATCCATCGTATAGGCTAATGCGTGAATCGTTTTGAATGGGTTTACCAGACATACATGTAGGCGTAGGAAACGGGGGTCCAGAGGGCGCAAATGCCCCCCAAATTTCGGGCAAGTCTGATTTTTCGGGCAAGCAGACCCGGAAAAATAAAAAAAGTTTTTTAACAAATTTACTTTTTAAAAAATTTCCGGGTCTTTTTGCCCGAAAAATCAGACTTGCCCGAACAAAAAAGGTCGTCAGACCTTTCGGGCAAAAACAAAAAGTAACGGGAAATTTCAGAAGATTTCGGCCGGATGACTAAAAAAAAGGTCGTCAGAATTTTCGGGCAAACGTAACGGGAATTTTTCTTAATATTTCGGCCGGACGACAAAAAAATTTCGGGCAAAAGTCTCATTTCCCCCCCCCCCCCCAACGCTGAAATGTCCCCTACGCCTATGTTACCAGATAAGCTGTCTACACAATGGTACTTCTATTCGTGGTGTACGTCGTATGCTTCGATCAGTTTTAAAACTCGTCCTTCGTTTTCGTCGCTCTTAACTCGGAGTATATTTTTATTATATATATAATTATATATATATAATTATAAGGACTGTATTTGAGTTTTATTCATGCCCTCAGTGTGCGGCTAATGAAAGATGCCTTACCAGCAAGATCGCAATAGTTACACAGCTATCGGATCTCTATTGAGGGGCCAATATGGCTGTGACCAATATGGCTGGAACCAATATGACAGGGGCCAATATGACAGGGGCCAATATGGCTGTGGCCAATATGGCTGGGACCATATTGGCTGGGGCAGAGCTCTGCGCCGGCCGCGCCACGCCGCCGTCGCCGACAGTTTGTGGGCGCCGTGGCAGCCGATATCTTTTGGTCGTCGCGCCGCCGCCGAAAATTTTGTGGCGCGCCGCCAATGCCACGTTGATTCTAAAAAAATTGTTTTCATTTTTTCTTATCTACTTCGATTTTTCATGACAATACCCATTTTGCGTCAATTCCATGAAACCTATGATGTTACCTATTCGGTTTGACTTTTGAAACAGTGCGACTAACGTTTCAAACTTTTTGTGAATTTTGTGATTTGATTTGAATTACGGCAGCAACGATGGTAAAAAGAACTCCAGGTAAACCTAAGTAAATTGTTATGCCGTGTGCGCCTTCTTGCCTGATATTACGACCGTACGCTAGGATGGAACAGACAGTATGAGAATTGTGGAAAAATAACTGGGGGGGTTGGCCTATGATAAACTTGGAATTGGGGTGTGAAAAACATACTTTAACATGGGGCTCTAAAAAAGACTGGGGGGTTGAACCCCCCAACCCCCCCGGCAATTCTCACCCTGGGAACAGAACTGTCTGCCCTCTAGTATTAGGATACACGTTACTATGACGTTGCAAAGAGGTGACAGACTTGAACATGGGACAATTATAGTCTCTTTTCAGTCACTTGTTCTTTGCAATGCTCAATGTTTACTCATGTATCACATTGCTGGCTGAGATAACAGTCAGGCTTACACAAAGATAACAAGAAAGTCCTATAGTTAAGAATTCAACGGTCGTTAGACTGGCCAGCTAAGTATGTTTTTATGTAAGCCAGATGAAACGACCGTAGAAGGTCTACTTCAATCAATCAATCAATCAAATATTTTTATTTTGCAACCAGAGTATACATAAAAAGTTCACACATCTTGCATATTGGTTACAAAAAAGGGGAGGCCCTAAAGGGATAAAATAATCCCGCTGTCTAGGGACACCAACTAATATATTGAGTTGACGATGTGAGGTGGCCATGACGAAGTCTTTGCAAAAATCAACATAGTGATTGACAAAATACTTCTGGGTAAACACTTCACAGCAGAAGATAGGGGCTATATAATTTTATATCGCCGCATCGCGTCACATGGCTTCACAACATAAGGCCGGAAGTGTGGATTTCTTGCTTTCTGATGAACACAATAACAGATAAGCTTATAAGAATTGGATAAATATTATTGAAGTTCGAAACATTCAGAGAATATGTGCATCAGTAAAAAATGATTCTCAAGATCATCTTAAAGATAGCGCTATGAATTTTCCGTCTAACCTATCTAAATAGCCTATATCCGCGTGATCTGAATAACCTAATCGCCATATGCAGTAGCCTACGTAAACACACACGCCTCCATTTTTATCAACACTTGAAAGCTGTTCCACTTCAACGCTCAGTGATATTAGAAGTGCAGGCTTACCTGCTTAGACTTGAGAGGCGCTATATAAATGTTAAAACGAACGAACAGACGAACTAACAGAACGAGGGAATGAGGAACACCATTCCGCTCCTGGAACCTAAGGAAAATGGCCTTTCTTTCCAAGAGTGGCTATAGGCCTACATGTAGATATCGGCATG
The DNA here is from genome assembly GCA_945859605.1 of Lumbricus rubellus. NCBI lineage: Eukaryota > Metazoa > Annelida > Clitellata > Crassiclitellata > Lumbricidae > Lumbricus > Lumbricus rubellus. The sequence goes on along the minus strand of OX243817.1, from coordinate 27,460,442 downwards.
GGTCTGTTGCCCAATGAGGTTTATAGGCATCTTCTACGACTCAACTAACAACTCATCTTTCTGTGCACATCCGGTCATTGAATGTCATTTAAAACTAAATTCTATTCGTTGGCACCTTTTCTTCTCGAATCTCAACCATGGGCGGAGTTTGGTTTCCGTTCTTGGGAGGGCTGAAAAAACTTGGGCTTTCGAAAAAGTTGATGACCTTTTTTTAAGTCATCGAGTTGAAATCTCATGAAAACCAGAGTAACAGAACCGAACCGGTATAGAATTAGACCCGCTGATGAAAAATACAGTCTTCAGACTCTTACGAAACTATGGAAAGAGACTCAAGGAGCAAACTGAGAGGTTCGAACCAAACTGATTGATAGATCAGATCTCGAGAAAGGCGATTCCAACTAGTGGACTCAACGGTGACCAGCTAAAAAAAACTGGAGTTCAGGGCCAAATGGCTCCGAACAAACGACCCCGATAAAATATACCGGTCAAATTGAACCTCGTCATATCAGCCCACGAAGATAATAAAACAACATGCATGGTGATAATCTTGCGGTTCGCCATTTGGACGTCTGTCGGTCTCTGAGGGAATCAAGGACAGTCGAAAGACACACCAATAAATGTCTATATTGCACCTTTAGTCCACGTGCCTTGCCCAGTTTATGGGCCTGCATCGCAATATTCTGTGTCCCTTTGGTTTAGCCCAGAGATAAGTGCACGCTATGCCACTGCACCCGGCGAAAAGAAATTGGAGGACACTGTTCGGCATTGGCCCAATTACTGAAATAGCACGACATGGCATTGCAGAAATGGCGTGTCATGAACTCAACCTTGGCGTGCAATCGAACGCTTGTCCTGCACGCTCAAGCTGCTTCATGTACATGACATAGGAAGCAGCATATACCCGACACCAGGTGTCAGGGCAATCGGCTATAAACGAAGAACCCTTTATCCGATTATCGCATCAAAGAAACGAAGAAATTCCGCCGCCAGCAAAAATATCTGTCATGTAATCTAGGCCTACTTCATCCAGAATGTATCGCTATTCTGTCCGCAAACGCAGACAACAGAGCATCTCAGTTGAACCTATATCATTCTCACGAAAGATCCAACTGCATTTGTGCTTTAGCAATAATATATGCCCCTGTCTAAGTACAGATATATATACATAATTACATATACATGTATTATATATGGTATATATATACTTAAATTATATATATATAATATATATTTTATAAACATAATGTCGTGTATATAGGCTATGCCCGAAATGTCAGAATGGTCGTACAACGTTGTGCATAGCCTATATTTTGGTTTTGTGTCGACTTACAATCGATATAAGGGTCGTCGCACTAAACTAAAGCTAAAACAACCTGCGCTCATCATACACAACTGCATGCCTCTATTCTCTCTCCTCCTCTTCCTCCTCCATCATTGCACTTCCTTCTCTTTGCTCTTCCTCCTCTTCGCATCCCCTCCTTCTTCCTGTTCTTCCTCTTTTCCACCACTTCTTCTTCCTTCACATACTCTTCCTTTTATCTTCTTCCTATTATACTTCTCATCCTAATGCTCATCCACGAACACCATCACTCGTTCTGCTCTTCTTTCTTTGCTGTTCCTACTCCTCCTCCTCTTTCTCCCTTCCATCCTTCTCATCCCATACTTTTCCTCCTTCTCTTCTTCCTGCTCTTCCTTTCCTCCTTCTAGTCTTCATCCTCGTTCTCCCCTATACTCTTCTTAATACACTAGTACTCTTCCTCCTATACATACTCTCTTTTACTCTATATCCTGCTCTTCCTCCTCCCCTGCTCTCCATCCTCCATTATTCTTCTCTGCCTCTCTTCTTTCTCCTCCTCCTCCTCCTCCTCCTCCTCATCCTGCTGCATGCATTTCACACGAATCACTCAACAAGGTAGCAGTTGTATACAGTATGCAGTTCACGCGCAGCATGTATATTCCTATTTGTTCAAGCCTAGCAACAATTGCTAACATTGGCTTCTTACTCTGCCGTGTCTGCATTCTCGACAACAGCTGCAGGAATATCAACACTTGAAATGTGCATCTTAAGAAACGATTTGATGGACACACATATATATATATATATATATATATATATATATATATATATATATATATATATATATATAACACAGCAATCTCAATTTTTAGACTTGACTCTTCTACGGCTTTAGGCCTACATAAGTTTCATGGGTGATGATTATTGTCGCGTCGGGTTTATATTTGAAAGCATAATAATTATAGAAATTGTATCACAAACACGAAAGACCGGAGACTGCGGCGTGCACAGGCGACGTGGCGCATGGACAGAAGTAGAGGTGACACATTGGACATCGACCATCGCATAAAGACGCAGAAGCACTGGAGATAATAGGAAGACACGACACTGACAGCAGAGAGCAATAGGTCTAGCAACCACAGGCATGCAGCACGAAGCTTGTCAACTTTGACGATGACTTCTATAATAACTTCTTAGTCTTTTAATTTTAATTGATAATATGGCATTCTGGCGAGAATTAGGCTAATCGGCAAAACTCAGAACAATCAAATCTGGCTTTCATGGACAGTTAGTTTGATTACGGGCATAGAACTAAAATAATTTCTACCAGTGCCGTTTACCGGAAAGATAGTTACTTCCTCACTACCCGACGGCCCGTATTATACAGTTTCACCGACGCTGTTATGCCTACGGCTCAAATCGCTCGATTTTACCATAGCCATCTTTCATTTCATTCCTATCTTTGGCTCCGGATTTCCCGACAATGACGTCATAATTGCATTCATGGTGGTCACTGGCGGGCCGGTGGATCACGTGATTTCTGCTGAAGCGTTTTGGGAGAAGGTTTACGAATAATTATAATCGAAAATGGCGGATATGAAAGAAGGCTTGCTTGAGGCAAACACGTTGCTTGATGACGTGGTTTGATGACGTAACTTGTTTACACTGCTTCGCAGTCCACATCACCCTCCCCAAATACTCTTGTTTTCTACTCTTTCTCGGCTGCTTCAACGTCATTGGGTGGGGGCGCGCTGGTGTAGTGTCCGCGCTGTAGTCGGGAGCGCCTCTGAGTAGTGAGCTTGAAGGGGCCCACACAAACATACAAACAAGCTCAACATAGGAAGGTCGTTGGTCACTGGTCGACAAAATTAATGTCAGTTTGCAAAAAGCGGTCACAATGGTAAGGCCGTTGATGACCGAGATACATGCAGAGAGAAAATGAGAGACAGAGAGAAAGACGAAAGAGTAGACCAATACATGAAGGTTCCGCTGCGAACGTGTGCTGCACTGCGCATTCATGCTTGTATAGCCTTCGTCTGTAGGCCCTATGTGTGTGTGTATGTGTGTGTGTGTCTGTATGTCTGTCTGTCTGTTTGTGTGTGTGTATGTCTGCATGTCTGTGCGTCTGCCTGTGTTTGATGTATTCTCCCAAATGATGCATCAGTCTCTGCGGCATTATTCATTCGTCCTGATAACACAAATAAGAGCAGATTGAAATCGTGTCATTGGCTAAAATATTGAAAAATGCAATCGGTTCTTGCCATCTGATACTTGCTGCTGTTCATCATGTAGCCTATTATACCATGCATGCTGCACCGTCTCTCTTCTGAGAAATTGCCAGAGAAATCAAGTACCATGTGATTCATATCAACGTCCCTCATAAAAATGACGTATACGTTGTATAGGACCTACCAGGCCCTATACAATGTATACAACTATACATGCATCGTATAGTATTCGTTTCTATGGACTCATAGTGGTATAGTACCTCTCGCAGCATAACTATTCGGCACGGCAAAATTGAAATGCCTTTAATAATTATAGACTATATTTATGTTGGTTGGATCGCTGTGAGACCATTTAACTCTGAAGATCTAGTTCCGTCATTGCTTTTAACTCCATTGTGACTTATGAATTCGATTGTCATCTGCTATAGTTTCATAACGCTTTTCTTGTGTGGATCAGAAATGCAGACTGAAGCCAGAAAAAAAGGCTAACAGTAAATAATGTCAGTATAAAGTCCAGAAGTAGAAAATGCCTTTTGAAACGTGCACTATTATAGGCCATTACTATATCAAAGTCCGGAAGATCTAAATTGGCAGACATTATGCCTCGTGCTAATCTAACTCCCTGTTCAACATGGCGACCACAAGGGTTAAATGTGGACCCCATGAATCTTCCTACGTTATGGACCTACTTAACATTGACGCTGTATAAATTCCGTGATTGGCAACATAACCTGAGACGACAGAAGACTTATAATATGGCAACTAATCAAAATATTTTGAAGCGTCTTCGGTCAACATGTGCAACCCTATAGAAGATGCCAGATCTTTCTAGACCGCGAAATTTGAGATATAATGAAAAGCAATTTCAAACTGGATTGGACTTATTTCTGCGTTATGGATGCCCAGACCAAATAAACCAGGTGCTCGTATTGAATCTTGAAATAGAGAGAAAGAGAGAAAGAGAGAGAGAGAGAGAGAGAGAGAGAGACAGAGACAGAGGCAGAGACAGAGACAGAGACAGAGACAGAGACAGAGACAGAGACAGAGACAGAGACAGAGACAGAGACAGAGACAGAGACAGAGACAGAAAGACAGAGACAGACAGACAGACAGAGACAGACAGACAGAGACAGACAGACAGAGGCAGAGAGACAGGCAGACAGAGACAGACAAATGAAGACAGAAAGAGACAGATAGATGCAGAAAGAGAGACAGAGACACAGAGAGACACAGTGACAGAAACAGAAAAAGACAGACAGACAGAGACAGACAAACATAGACACAGACAGACAGACAGATTGAGCGACTTTGGTAGCCTTTCTCCTTCTCCGAATCGCAGAAGCACAGAGCGATCGATCTCCGCGAGAAAAAGACATCTTGATTCAACACTACAATGCCTTAACCTTTAACATTCACGACGTAAACGATATTGACCCACCAAAAAACCCCATTCAACGGTCCTTTTGGGACACCGTAGTCTCTTCCCTTTCCGTTACTCTGCATGTCGCTCGTCGGGTCCTGCTCTGAGCGGGAGTAGGCAGGGGCGGATACAAAAACTTTGGACGGGGCCAACAATTCTGGGCCTTGGGTTTGGAAAATTTTTCTTTCGTATGCCCGCCAAAAAGTTTATGTCTTTTTTTAGTCATCTGGCGAAATTTTCGGGAAAAATATGCCATTTCGTCCGCCAAAAAGTTGATGATTTTTTTAGTCATTAAGTCCAATTCCTTGGAAATAATTATACCCCATACAAGCTTGTTGAAACCAAATGGGGGGGCACGATACATGGGCATTTCTAAGTGGAGGGTGATGGCCGGATTGCCTCCTCCCTGGATCTTCCCCTGGGAGCAGGTAGGCTTCCTATATGTCATCGATCGCTCGATCGATCGATGCCGTCGTTCTTGGAGACAATTGTATTGTCTGCTTCTGTTTGACAACTCAGGATACTTGTGACGGCAGCGTGGTCGTCGACTTCGGTGGACTGTCCCAGCGCAACCTGCGAGAACTGCAGGGACTCAGAGGAGCCCAGCTATGCGAGCGAATAGCAGAAGAATACGGAAGCGTAGAACAGCTTTCAATCAGACTCGGATCAAATCCACACAAAGGTTATACTGACGACGTCCAGGCTCAGTTAAAATCAATCTGCTTGAAAATTCTTCCAGTCTAGTTGAAGTCTAGGCTACTTAAAGTTTTACTCTCTCTTTCTCTGCTGCTTTCTTTTTGCAAAAGCTTTATGATAACAATAATAATTTAATAATAATAATAATAATAATAATAATAATAATAATAATAATACTAAGCAATAATAATTAAAGTATAATAATTAATAGCAATAATAATAATAATAATAATAATAATAATAATAATCAGGAGCCGCAGGGATTGTCTCGATCTGATGGTAAAAGACCTGATGGCCTCACCCTGAATCCATGGAAAGCCGGAAAGAACTTGGTGTGGGATGCAACCATAGTCGACACTCTTGCACCGTCGTACCTGACATCAACAGCAGCCCATGCAGGAGCAGCGGCATGCTTGGCAGAGGAACGAAGGACACGCGCCGAATAACATTCTTCCAATTGTAACATTCGAAAATATATAAAGAGTACAATTATACCGTGATTCAAAAAAGTAAGCTAAACTGTTCTTAGGCTATAATTGTATCTCCAATGCCTGTAAGTTAACATATCACGCAAAAATTGTCCAAATATTTAGAGAATTGGACCATGAATATGATTTCAAAATTTCATGAGATAAAGTTGAACGGATAAAAAGATATGAATCTTTCAACTTCATATACCGAAATTTCAGTTTACAAGCAATTTTCTGTTAGATTCAATAAAATTTAAGTCAAACTGTTTTTCATTAACTTTATGGCCTGATAATTAATTAATCATTTTTACTGGGTTCCGGTTCACTAAACGAAATGAATAATTCGTTGATGTGAACTTTTTATCTGTAACACACGACTGTTAGGATTGAGTGGCGAGCATTGGAACATCCGTCAACGTCAGAAGGAATTCGGTTCGAACTACATTGAACCGAAGCCACCGAAAGCCTTCCACCGATTCGTCTGGGAAGCAATCCAGGATCTGACGCTGATCATTCTGACCATAGCAGCAATCCTTTTGCTCGGACTGTCCTTCTATCATGCGCCAAAATCATCTGAAGACGGCGCAGGTGCACTAGAACGAATTCATTACTAGAAAATATGGAAAAAAAACTACTTACTGTAAGCGTGCCTAACTAACATTTCACGAAGCGGGTGTGGTCGGGTGAGGTGGGAAAAAAGGTGGGGTGGGCAGAAAGAATGCGGATGGGGTCAAGTGAGGGTAGGGAAGTAGGAGATTGGCTTGGAGCGGGGCGAATCCTAAATTTTCCGGGCAACGCCGGGAACCCCAGCTAGTATACATAAATATTACATATATACATATAAAATTACTGTAGCTGTGTTTCCTACACTGTCATATATATCAACACCGACATGTAATTATTATGTGCTTAATAACAAGTGCATGGTACGACGTTCGGTGACGAGTTTCAGCGATGACTTCATACTTTACAACACTCTACCTGGCAGCCCTTTACGAGAAAAATCTGTTAATATCTTACTCAGGTGTCATTTTGGTAAAAGAATCCATGCATGCATAAATAAATAAATGAATAAAATGCATGCCTGCATACATTCATACATACATACATACATACATACATACATACATACATACATACATACATACAGACATATATATATACATACATACATACATACATACATACATACATACATACATACATACATACATACATACATACATACATACATACATACATACATACATACATACATGCATGCATACATACATGCATACATACATACATAAATACATACACACATAAATACATACATACATACATGGGATAGCATAGATTCGTGGATGTGTTGTGATGGTGTCCAGCCGTCGAGGATCCGACGAAGGGCCTGGAGTGGATCGAGGGCATGGCGATCCTGGCAGCGGTTGTCGTCATCGTGTTGGTGACCGCCATCAACAACTGGTCGAAGGAGAAACAGTTTCGAGGTCTTCAGAAGACGATTGCTGACAATCAGACGTTTGCTACTCTCAGATCATCGGAAATCGTTCAACTGAGGAAGTATGATCTCGTCGTCGGTGATGTCTGCCTCTTCAAGTATGGTGAGACGCAAATGAACCTGGTGCAAAGTTTTATAATTTTATAATGATGATGATGATGATGATGATGATGATGGTGGTGGTGGTGGTGGTGGTGGTGGTGGTGGTGGTGGTGGTGATGATGATGATGATGATGATGATGATTATGATGATGATGATGATGATGATGATGATGATGATAACCATAGCCATAAGTGTAATTAATTGATTGAACTGCTGCAGGAGACACAGTGCCGTCTGACGGTTTGATCATTCAGAGCAACGATGTCAAAGTGGACGAAAGTTCGTTGACTGGAGAATCGAATTTCATAAAGAAAGGAGTGACCTC
>OX243817.1:27332405-27447405 GCA_945859605.1 Lumbricus rubellus | reverse complement strand
TGATGATACGTGTCTTTAGGAGAGCAGATCGTCTCGATTGCACAGCAGACAGATAGGCAATAAGACTGAGTGTGCGTTGCTGGGTTTCGTGCACGACCTTGGACTCGACTGTGAGGTCGTACGGCAGAGAATTCCAGAGAATAAGTTCCGCAAGGTCTACACATTCTCATCAGCTCAGAAGAGAATGAGCACCGTGGTTCCATCATCAGCAGCAGCAACCGTCATAACTGAAGATGGGAATGATGATGGGAGATCTGCTGATGGATACATGCTATTCACAAAGGGAGCTTCCGAACTGCTACTCAGACGGTACCAACAGCACGTAATTGTCGATTTGTCGATTCAGTAATAATAATATTGAATAACTTACAGTGTCCTTACTTTCTACACTGTGCCCCATAAAAACACACCAAAAACGTTTCAATAATCTTCTATAAAACTAAGCCAATTGTAATAAAAGTTTGTGCGTTGTTTCTCAAATAATTTTGCCACGGAATTGTTCTTCCTTGAACCTGGGGTGAAGGTCAACGGCGAATATTACAGGAATATCCTGTTGATGGAGCAGATGTTGCCAGCGATCAGAGGGATGTCATGCGATTTATCCATTCTCCAGCAGGACAGCGCCCCAGCACATCGCACAAAGGACACCATTGCATTGCTGCGACGTGAAACACCAAGCTTCATTGGACCAGAACTCTGGCCAGCAAACTCACCAGACCTGAATCCCGTTGACTACAGAATTTGGGGTCTAATACAGAAACGCGTCTACCAGACAGCAATACGGGACATCAACGAGTTGAAGGAGCGCCTCATCGTTGTGTGGGCACAGTTGAAGCAGAGTGTCAGTGACAAAGCTATTGAACAGTGGTGGCCAAGGCTGAGAGCCTGCGTTCAAGCGAAGGGACATCACTTCGAACATCTTCTTAAATGAAACATTACTTTTTCTTATTTAACATTAGACTTACATGCGTTTCATGACAAAGTTTTTTGGTGTGTTTTTTTATGGGGCACAGTGTACTTCTCTGTCTCTGTCTGTGAATCTGTCCAGTTACACCTGCGACAACAACAAATGTCATCAACATAATTGAATTGTCGTCATTATCATAATCATCATCGTCACCGTCGTCATCGTCATCTGTCCAGTTTTCCTGTCTCCGCCTATCTCTCTCGACCGTCCATACATCTTATATAATGCAGACTAGAGAACGAGGGAACGGTGAACAAAAACAGGAGACCATTTTGAGGGAAATCTCTTTAGGCTATAATATCACTGCACGTACATTCGCTCGATATGCAAAGAATAATAGGTACGTCATAATATTATGCATTAGTTTGCATGAATTCAATTCATAGGGAACTTGTTTCTGAACAGACTCTGTGTTGATTGTTGTAGTAGATTAGTTCTCGAAAGATGTATATATGTATGTATGTATGTATGTATGTATGTATGTATGTAAGTATGTATGTATGTATGTATGTATGTATGTATGTATGTATGTATGTATGTATGTATGTATGTATGTATGTATGTATGTATGTATGTATGTATGTATGTATGTATGTGTGTGTATGCATGTATGTATGTATGTATGTATGTATGTATGTATGTATTGTATTGTATGTATGTATGTATGTATGTATGTATGTACGTATGTATGTATGTATGTATGCATGTATGTTTGTATGTATATATGTATGTATGTATGTATGTATGTACGTATGTATATATGCATGTATGTTTGTATGTATAAATGTACGTATGTATGTATGTATGCATGTATGTATGTATGTACACCGTGTCTCAATAAAAAAGGTGCAAAATTGTTTTTGTCAGAACTTCGTCAAATTTCCACCAATCTCAATAACTTTTGGCAGGTAGATGGAAAAATGGCTTAAATTTTATGCTACATATAAATTTTCTACCTCACCTGATTCATATCACCGCACTACCTTGTTAAACACAGATGTACCAATTTTTCATATAACGCTCGAGTTTTACTACTTGCAACAAACTTTCTGATGACTGAATTAGCCGCAGTAAAGTAAAATATAGTTTACTTAGCATAGTTATTTTAATTGTTATGACAGATCTGCTTAAAAGTGTTAGAATTTGTGCTCGAAATATGCCGCGCATACACGGACCCAAGCGCTTAGACGGCGACGCTACTGGTAACTGCAGCATCAACGATAGACTGGTCAAAGCGCGTCCACTCGTTGAGCAGACGCGTTTCGAGTTCGTCGAAGTTGGCTATTCTGCACCGGTAAACCTTCTCCTGCAGCACACTCCACGTGCTATAGTCGACTGTGTTAAGATCCGGAGAAATCGGTGGCCACAGTGTTGGAGGGATAAAGTCGGGCGTCTCTCACTCCAAGAAAGAGACGGCGTCGCGTGCTCAATGCGCCTGGGCGCCATCCTGTTGAAAGACAATAAACTCGCCCTGGGATATCCGGCGTATGTCTGACGGTATCTTCTGGGCAAGAAGGTTGTCACGATAGTATTCCTATGCCCCATTCACTCTGGCATCCGGCTCGATGCAATGGGTTTCAGTGCAGACAAGCTTCGAGACGCCGTTATATAAAAAATTGGCGCATCTGTGTTTAACAAGGTAGTGTGGTGATATGAGTCAGGTGAGGTGGAAAATTTATATATGGAATAAAATATCAGCCATTTTGCCATTTACCTACCAAAGGTTATTAAGATTGGTGGAAATTTGACGAAGTTCTAACAAAAACAATTTTGCACCTTTTTTATTGAGACACGGTGTATGTATGTATGTATGTATGTATGTATGTATGTATGTATGTATGTATGTATGTATGTATGTATGTACATTTGTATGTATGTATGTATGTATGTATGTATGTATGTATGTATGTATGTATGAATGTATGTATGTATGTTTGTATGTATGTATGCATGCATGTATGTATGTATGTATGTATGTATGTATGTATGTATGTATGTATGTATGTATGTATGTATGTATGTACATTTGTATGTATGTATGTATGTATGTATGTATGTATGTATGTATGTATGTATGTATGTATGTATGTATGTATGTATGTATGCTTGTTTGTTTGTTTCCTGTAATGCATGTATGTATGTATGTATGTATGTATGTATGTATGTATGTATGTATGTACATTTGTATGTATGTATGTATGTATGTATGCATGCATGCATGCATGTGTGTTTCCTTTTCTGATCTATGTGTCTGTTGTTGTTGTCATTGTTGTTGTTGCAGGTGTCGTTGGATCGTTGGTCGAGATGGAGCGATTCTTCCATTTCCTGTTTCCGGTCAGGACAAGATGATCGCTGACGTCATCGGTCCTTGGTCTTCCGAGGGACTCAGGACCATCTGCATTGCATACAGGGAATTCGCTCAACGAAGGCCAGGTTCGGTTGGCAATACGCTGCTTCCAAGCTTAGAAATCATTGCTTTTATTATTATTTGTTTATTTTTGTCGCCCCATGTAAAAATTCCCTCAGGTTAAAAACTAAACTAATATCAGGTGTGGGTTTAAACTTGGAATACAATCAGTGCATTGTCAAGGTTCTGATTGATGTATTATTTTGTAGTGCAATCATTATGATTTATTATTATTATTGTTATTATTACTTTTTTTTAATTGCCCCGAAGTATTTTATTACTATTTTTCCTATTATTATAATTACTATTATTATTACTATTATCATTTTTGTTATTATTACTAGTCTATTATTATTATTATTATTATTATTATTATTATTATTATTATACTAATAGCTTCAATGAGTTTTAATCGCTTTGGTTTCTTGCTTAGTATTTGGCAGCGACTGTCACATGACCTCCTACTGGAGGTATCTGGTAAGATACTGTCTGGCAGCTGAGTCTTGCAACGCGTCTTATATGAAAAGGCTTTAGCCTGGTGTTACTATAAGTATGTAAGTAGCTGTGTATGCTTTGGTGTGGTGTCATACTGCTGTTATCTGGTGCTGCATCGCTATATAGTAACTTGCCATCACCACACCTGTTGCAGTAACAAATGCCAAAATTATCCATAAAATGTTCCGTTCCTCCGTAACTATTCGACTGTGCCGGTCTTCTGTCTGTGTGTTTGTGTGTGTGTGTGTGTGTGTATGTGTGTGTGTGTATGCCTGCTTGTCTGTCTGTCTCTTTGAGCCGCTCTTTCCATGCACTTTTCCTGTCTACTCATCCTGTTTTCCTGTCATTATCTGCCACTGGTTTGCAGAATGAGAGAGCTCGAGGCATTCGGTAATTGCTCCCTCATCCTCCTGTTGTCATCATCATCATCATCATCATCATCATCATCATCATCATCATCATCATCATCATCATCATCATCATCATCATCATCATCATCATCATCATCATCATCATCATCATCATCATGATTTCGACAGCCATTATTTCCATTCAAAGACGTTCTGCTCTTGTTCGTCGTTCTTTCAGCATCACTGGCGACATCTAACGCCAACGATCATCGTCGTTACTTTGACCTTGACACTGACCTTGACTGGGACGACGAAGATTTCGCTGTCAGTGATTTAGTCTGCCTCTGCATCGTCGGTATCGAAGATCCACTCAGGACTGAGGTACTAATAAAAAAAAACCTCACACAACTTGCTCTGTCTGTCTCACTGACTGTCTCTGTCTCTGTCTCTCTCTCTCCCCGCTGCCTCATCCTTGTGTACTTGTATTTGTCTAGCTTTCTTCATGCGACTTATGTCTGTGATCTTAAATGTACGTAACTCCGTAAATACATGTATGTTTCGTTCACAATAGACAATTTCTTCATCTTTTATTGCCCTTCTTTCAATTTCCTTGCTTGCTTCTTTCTTGCGTTGCCTTGCCATGATATGCCATGCTCTAAACGGACCTGCCCTGCCATGTATTCACAGCCCTCGCCTGGTATTCTATTCTATTTAGTTGCCTTCCCTTCTCTTTGCTTATAGCTGTCTAGCTCTAGACCAAAATCTATCCTCTGACTTTCTCTTGTCTTGCCTAGATCTTTCTCTTGTCTGTCCTCGTAGCATCGTCTCATATAGCTTTCCGTTGTCTTACGTTAGTTGCACCGACTGCATCGACTGAGGAGAGTAGTAGGGGTAGTGAGACTACGAGCGCAATCAGGGTCAAATCTCATTGATATGCATGTGCTCAGCCAATAAGAAGCGTCCAAACTGGGACGCTCACTGCGCCACCACTACAACAACAACAACTTCTACCACTGCAACAACTACTACTACCACTTATACTTCTACTACTACCACTGCCACTACTACTACCACTGTACTACTACTACTACTACTGCTGCTGCTGCTGCTGCTACTACTACTACTACTACTACTATTGCTTCTGCTACTGCTGCTTATTGCTTGTTGAGTAGGTGCCTCAAGCCATACGTCGGTGTCAGGCGGCCGGTATAACGGTTCGAATGGTGACGGGTGACAACATCAACACAGCCAGGTCGATCGCCGTCAAGTGCGGCATTCTCAATGAACAGGACGACTTCCTCGTCCTTGAAGGACCAGAGTTCAACGAACGCATTCGATCGAAACCTCAGGGACCCGTAAGTTTCTCGGTCACTCCCCATACCAGTCAGATTCAGGCATCACATCCAAATCGAGGTAATTCATTGTGAGACAGAGAAGAGGCGATTAGTGAGACATCGTATTAGAACCCAGAGGTCGCGAGTTCAAGCCCTTAGTTTGTGTGTCACCATAAGCTGATGATTCATTGTGGCGTTCAACAAATGCCCATTAATACTTAATCTAAGCTAAGACTTTTTAGCCGCGGTAGGTAATATACAATGTCATAGTCACTTCGGACTCAGTCACGTGGTCAGCAGTGACTGTATTAGGCCTTGTATTATCTACTTGCCGAGTTTTCATGACGTCCAAAGCTGCAATGGTCATTATCGTGACAAATAGCCTACGTGAGCGCCCGATCAGCCGCCGAGAGAAATCCTCACCTCCTAAATTGGCTAAATTAGTTCCGTAATGCGTAGTTATATTCTGCTAAGAAGTGTCGGCTATGTTTGCTTTCAAATTAGGTTCATTCGTCGAAATAAATCTGTATCTGGAAGGTTCAGCGAGTTGCTATGTATACTGGTGTAGACTAGTTCTGTCCTCTCCACGAGTAGCCTAAAGACAAATAATTAATTATATTGTTTTACAAAAGTCTCCTGTATTAAAAACCCTTCACTTTCTATTTTCAATTTGCGAGTTCCGGGTAATTTTACTGCTATTTCATATTATCAAGTCGGGGTGCAAATTTTACCCGAAATTTTGGCATTTAAGTGCACATCGATTTAACTTTAGAAGTGTTTGCATAATTGATATCATGATATAGCTTAAGTATAAAATGAGTTATAGATATATGTGACCCGGTCTATGAAAAGGGACCACAACGCGGGATTTATTTACCGAGATACAGGCCTTAGAACATGGTCACCCATCGAAATATCGAAATCGGGTTTTCACTGGGATTCGCTAGATGACTCTTCTGTCTATCAAATTTTCATAATGGTTCACAGAAATCATTTGATATTATTAGGTTTTCTTATTGTAATATTAGAGCACATAAAAGGGACTGCAAGGCGGCATCCTTATTGTCGGGGTATTATGACAGTAGAATATTTTTTGGAAACGGTTTTAATGATGAATCTATGATTATAATTATAGTAATGCGCTAAATAATTCATTCTACATGTCTATGCAGCGCTTTGATTTCCATGTTTCTAAATATAAAGTGTAAGGTTCAACAAACAGCGATATTCGGATTATTCACTTCAATTGCGTTTTCCGAAGATCTCGTTTTTCAGGTACATCACGTTGTAAAGTTTAAAAAAAATAGAAAAGATAATAGTGCTGTTTCACATAATACATCATTCTTTTCAGAATTTTGTGCTGATCATGGTGGTATACATAAGTCCATTCCCGCGTTGTGGTCCCTTTTCATAGACCGGGTCACATATACAATGTTTATTTGATCATGGTGCGTTGTCATATCCGAATTTGGCATTCTGCACTTTGAAAATTGTTTAATTTTGCACAAAATGATTAACATCGAATATAATATATCTATTTTTAATCCTTAGGTGGATCAGGGTCTGTTGGACCAGATCTGGCCTCGGCTGAGGGTCCTTGCGAGGTCATCACCCGAGGACAAATACAACCTCGTCAAGGGCATCATGAATAGCAAACTGACGGAGACTCGGGAAGTTGTGGCAGTCACGGGTGATGGAACCAACGATGGACCGGCGTTGAAGAAAGCTGACGTCGGATTCGCTATGGTGCGTTGACCTTTCATCGCATACATAGCCTATAATATATTACTATTATTACTATGTCACACGCATTCAAGAAAACACATGCACACCAACATTCAGAAAGACAAAAACACATGCAAAAACAAGTGGACACTGATTTATTGGTATTGTTGTTGTTGCTATTTTTATTGTTGTTATTATTATTATTATTATTATTATTATTATTATTATTATTATTATTATTATTATTATTATTATTATTATTATTATTATTATAATTATTATTATTATTATCATCATCATCATTGTCATCATCATTGTCATCATCATCAACATCAGCAACAACAACATCGTCAGAGCTTGAACTTCGGCAATAAAAGACACATTTACTCACTTATTTGGTATTTGAGTCATTCTCACTTCACGGGTTGTTGTATATGTTCTATGGTCTTAGAAATGAGATGCCATAATAATAATACGATGTAACCGATATCTGACTTTAACTCTTGAGACCCTCGAGAAGTATGCATCGAGCTTTGAGGCACGAAAATAATAAGACATCGGAACATTTAGGCCTAGAAAATTAGGTAAGAGGATTAGAGGAAACATTATGTGAACAGTTACCATCATCTATGCTGGACACTAGACAGATATGCATATCAGGCACACTTGTACAGCCTTCTATGCATATTTCCCCCTAATGCTGCTGTTGGTGTTTCTCTAGGGTATTGCTGGTACGGAGGTGGCGAAGAATGCATCAGACATAATTCTGATGGACGACAACTTCTCTAGTATCGTAAAAGCTGTCGTCTGGGGTCGACACGTCTACGATAGCATCGCAAAGTTCCTTCAGTTTAAACTGACCGTCAATATCGTCGCCGTCGCATTGTCCTTCATCGGCGCCTGCGTCATCGCTGTTAGTACCTCTTCAGATCAGCCACCCATTTAGATGAATCACCCCTTCAGATCATTCATCCATTAACATGAATCACTCCCTCATATCAAATTATTCCTATAGCAATTGTCACTTGGGCTGTACTGGTCAAATTTGCGTTCACTATAATACTCGATACGGTTGCCCGAGACTAACGCTTGGGCGTTTTTTTGTCTTCAGAATTTCTTATCAACTTTTTTAGTAGTAGCCGTAGTAGCCGCTTATTGACAAAGCATCAACCAAGTATAAAATAACAGCAATCAATACCGGTAGTCATCAGATCACGGATGACCGGTTTAGTCGAAACAGTACGTTTACCGTAGACTAAAAACGAACAGATTTCATCATTTATTCGCTTTATTTGTCATATGAAGCCAATATATAAAATATCAAGATATAAAGTAAATAAAATATCTGAAGCCAATGAACCTGCCTTCGAGAGAGAATATATGATAAAATATATGTAGGCTTTAGATGTATACAACTATGTACAGTTGTGATTATGTTCTGGATGCGTTTCGTAGGATACCCCGTTGAAGGCTGTGCAGATGATATGGGTGAACCTGTTGCTAGATACACTGGCTTCCA
Source organism: Lumbricus rubellus (assembly GCA_945859605.1). Classification (NCBI taxonomy): domain Eukaryota; kingdom Metazoa; phylum Annelida; class Clitellata; order Crassiclitellata; family Lumbricidae; genus Lumbricus; species Lumbricus rubellus. Next base: position 27,438,608 of record OX243817.1, on the reverse strand, counting down.
TGTCTCTGGCCACTGAACTACCGACCGATGAATTGCTGAAGCGGAAGCCGCACGCTCGTCACCAGAGCATCTTGTCGACAAGGATGCTCAGCAACATCCTACTTCACTCTGCATACCAACTCATCGTTCTGTTCTACTTCCTTTTCGCAGGTGTATATACTGTCTCCCTCGCATGTAATTGTAGCCAACAGGACCAGTTAGTGGCACCCTTGAAGGTAAGCTATGAAAATCTTCGTAATAATGAATGAACGAGTCTATAAAATTTACTACATTTTTACCAAATATTGATTGCAATTTGCAATAGAGCGTGTCTCCGAATAATAATTGTTTCATGACCCTCTGAGTCCAATATAGCTCAACTGCTATGGACCCTATTCTAATAATTTATATCATCATCAAAAACCATGGGCTCAATGCTCAAGGTTTCCGATGTTTCTCCACTCGAGTGTGTCCTGGGCTGCATGCCCCAGCTGCTGTCGGTCTTTTCCACACCAATCCACAATGTCATCCGTCCACTCTCGATGCGGCCTTCCTCTTTTGTTGTTTCCCTCCATTGCTGTAATTCATAGTCCAGATAAAATTGTCTCTCAGAGGTACATTCTGTATTGAAATCTTTGCTTGATTTCGTCAGGCGACGTTTTCTTCGACATTGACAACGGTCGTGACATGTCGATGCGTGGAATTCCGACGCAACACTTCACCTTCGTCTTCAACATTCTCGTTATGATGTCGCTCTTCAATGAATTCAACAGCCGCAAGCTGAACGGATCTCTGAACGTCTTCGGTGGAATCCATCGCAGTCATCTCTTCCTAGTCATCTGGACGATTTCCCTCGTCTTTCAAGTGAGTCAACCAGTCCATGCACTCACAACATCGTAAGAGTAATCTTCGAACTTCTATAGCACCACGTAGAAGCCAAGCACAACTGAGGCTTATTCGCGATCGCTGCGCTGCGTTGATCTTGGAGGGTTGTTCAGAGAGGTTGTTTAAAGGATTGTCCAAATGGGTTATCCACAGAGAGTTGTCAAAATTGTTTTGTCTTGAGAGTCTAAAATCCGAAGTTGGTTGTCCAAAGGTGTGTCCAAATGGTTATCCAGAGAGGTTGTCCGAGAGAGGTAGTCCAAAGGATTATCCAAAGGGGTTATCCAAAGGTATTGTCCAAAAGGTTGTGGAAAATGGTTGTCCAAAGGACAGTTAGAAGGAGATTCGTGTCCGGATTTCAGAGGGTTGAAGGTGAGGCATAATAGTTGACAATGTTTTTATACATTCATGTAGGCCTACTCCGTGTTAATCTTTTGGAACCTCTGGGGAGTCTTTCCCCATGATTTGTTTTCCGTGTAGAAATTATGACAAAATGATAATAATTTGAAGTTGTTGTTGACATTCTTTATATTAGTTTTTACTGCTAAAACGCATGAGGATATCATTTACTATCATTTTATGATGTTTTGACTTTTACAATACTTATTGTAATACTAATTATTATCATTTGATACCGGTTTTATTATAATGAGTTATAATCCACAATACGTGTGCCAAAAATGTAATATTTGTACAACTTTCCAGTGTTATCCTGAAAATCTCAAATAGCGAATCAACTTTTTTTGGTGCTTGAGCAAAGAACATTTTATTAAAACTACTCCATTGCGACATGAGAATGCTTGCAGTGAGTAGCCTATGGGGTAGGATTCGATCCCTTCCTGAATGGTCACTGTTTAAGTAGTGACCTGGTACAAGTCCTTCAGTCGCAAAGGTTACCGCAGTGCCAATGAATCATCGATGTTTACTCGCATGGTCGTTATTTATTATCCACTTTGAAAGCAGTTTGCAACGATAAAATGCAGTTGTAGGCCTATTGCACTGCATTGTTGCTGTAATAAGTAAATAAATAAATAAATAGTCAATCTGTTGGGGTGCTCTTTATAATTATGTGCAAGAACAGACAAAGAGACATGAACGTGAGTATGTGCATTGGTTGATGTGCTGAATTCCAGATCATCATCGTTCAGTTCGGTGGCTATGCGTTCTTCACCGAAAAGTTAAGCGCTGATCAGTGGCTGTGGTGCATTGTGTTTGGAATGGGAGAACTCATCTATGCTCAGGTACCGTCTACAGAGATCGCTAATAGCACCACTGCTGCAGCTGCTGCAGCTGCTGCAGCTGCTGCTGCTGCTGTTATAGAACTGCTGCTTCGACATTTTGATTATTTATAGTAGCCTACGTCTTTTCTTTGGTTTTAACTTTTAAATGAATGATAAAAATAGCAATAATAATAATATTAATAACTTTGTAGTAGTAGTAATAATAATAATAATAATAATAATAATAATAATAATAATAATATTAATAATAATAATAATAATAATAACAACAACAACAACAAAAACAATGATGACGATGATGATGATGATAATAATGATAACAACAACAACAACAATAATAAGAATAATAATAATAATGATAATAATAATCGACCGGTGACGATGATCGTTAACTCCAAAATAACACAGCTTTTAATATGTTTTGTTTTTAAAGCCTGAGTGATAATAATAGCTGGCATAATTATAACTATCGGTTGTAGATCGTCGTAACTGTTCGTCTGCTGATCTCCCGCTGTCGAAAGACTGAAGAACAGGTGGCTGCAGAAGCAGCAAGAGAAGCAAGGGAGAACATCGTCTTCATTTGGTCCAGCCAGATGTCCGATACACTCATCACATCGACGGACGCATAGCAGAACGATAAGCGTATAACAGTCACAGTAACGTAATAGTAACTGGTGCGTAACATGAACAGAAGTGTAACAGTAATAGAAGCGTAACCGTGACAATATGGCAAGAACAAGACAACGATCAACGTCCATCTACCTCAGACGACCACCACAAAGTTAACAGAGCAGTGAGAGCACCCCCCAACATTTACCCATTCGTTCCCATAGCACCCCATAAGTTGACGTTGTTTGCCTCAGTCGATCAACCGCGTTCCTCCCTCCATCCATCCAAAGCGATGTCGTAGATTAGGACAAACCACCTTGCTTTCGGGCGGACAACCTCTCTAGTATCGTGAAAACGGTCGCTTGACTGGATGGACAACGAAGGTGAAGGACTTGACTGATGCAGGCCTACGGAAAATAGGTGCTTAGGAGTTGTAGGGCGCGGTGGTACGGTGGGTTTGTTCGTCGCCTTGCAGCCGAAGGGTTGCAGGTTCGAATCCACCTCAAGTCGCCGCGTAAGGACCCTGGGCAAGTTCTTCACTCGTAATTGCTCAGCGCTTCGACGTGAACGATGCAGTGTCCGCTCTGCAGTCGAGAGCGCCTATGCGTAGGGTGCTTGAAGGGGCGCTATAACAAATTGGCATAAAAACAAACAAAGGACAAGTGACTGAGTCGGAGATGAACTCCAGCTTCACTTCATTTCAAACTATTTCGTGATCTTAGAAGGATTAATCTGTTTATAAATATCGATCTCGACTATTAATTTTGCACGTATACTTTTCTGTAGCTCCTCCCTATCCTCTTCCATTTCAATTCATTTGAATGTCTTCACGTCTGTCTATCTCTCTTCTCTTTCTCTGTCTGTCTCTCTGTCTCTGTCTCTCTGTCTCTGTCTTTCTCTGTCTCTCTTTCTGTATGTCTGCCGTCTGCCTACCTTGTACTCTCGTTCCACTTTCCGTTTCCTCCTATCCACGTCCGCTTGTCTAGGCCTCAATCTTCTCTGCCGAACTATAGAAACGAAGGTTTTGTTAAAAACAATATTCATATGAAGATCAATCTAATTAAATCTAAAACCAACTAAAAAATATTTCAAAACAACGATTCGACAGTGCGCCTGTTTTTTTCGCTTTTGTTCCAATATTATTCAGACCTGGATAACTATAGACCAAACGAACGCCAGACATTTAAACACACGACACATAAACACGCGACACTTAAACACAGACACTTAAACACAAGACAGATAAACACAAGGACAGATAAACACACGACACATAAACACACGGACAGTTAATCACGCGACATTCAAACACACAAGACATAGACACAACGACAGACACTATCATTCACAGTGCACAGAGTCTGTGCACCACAGTGTGCTGTGCCTGTGTGTCTGCATAGCACTGACTGGTCATCCAATTGAATTTGAACTTTGCAGCCTACCTTCCCTTGTTTTTGAAAGAATTTAGTCTACGAAAATATTTCATTTAACATTATGTGATACTTCGATTGTTACACCGCCGTTGCATGACTCTTACGATATGGCTACATGCTCCGATTCTGTTACATTTGGCGTCTCAACAAAAGGACGTTCAACAGTGATATACAGAAATTTTGAGTATATTAAAGTCAGGGATAATAAGAATGGACAAATAAATTATATTGGCGATGTAAAAAGTATCAGAGTTACAAGGCTCATTTGAAAACATTAGAAGGTCGAATCGTCAGCAACAATGATCAAGAACATAACCATGAAGGTCACATCTCAACATCACTCGCTCGTCTTGCCGTCGCTCAAATGAAGGAAAAGATGGGCGAAACATCTGCTACACCTGCCGCAGTTGTAGGATCAGTTTCTCGTCAACTGGATGGTCGTGTTCTGCAGGCGCTCCCGAAGCGAGCAACCCTTGCTCGAAGTCTTCATCTTTATCTCATTTAGGCCTAGCATATAACTATTATCACTTTTTAATAATTATGTCACTGTCTTCATCTATCGTGCTTATGTTTGAGTGCAGCGTGTTTAAATGTCGCGTGATTAACTGTCCGTGTGTTTATGTGTCGCGTGTTTATCTGTCCGTGTGTTTATCTGTCTTGTGTTTAAGTGTCTGTGTTTAAGTGTCGCGTGCTTATGTGTCGTGTGTTTAAATGTCGGCACACCAGACCAAACGTATGGATCTAGATTCAATTACCCGCACCGAATGACTTATTAGGCTTCTTCGTCTTCATCGCATTTTGATGAATTCCCTTGTGACGTTCATGGGTGCCCGCACGTAAAACACCTTGGTTAAGGGTGTTTTGAATACACCAGTAAGGTGAGTTAGAACACCTTCGTTGAGTACGTTTTTAATACAACAGTAGGGCAGCTTCGAACACCTTCGTTGAGGGTGTTTTTAGTACACCACTAGGGTGTAATTTAGTAAGGTGGGATTTCCCACCCAGTATAAAAGGTGGATACCCAGTATAAAAGGTGGATTCCACTCCCTTACCTAGAAAATAGGGTGGCGTATCGTGACCACCCTTTTAGGTGGGTTTTCCCACGTTTTCCCGTTACAGTGCTAACACCAATTTTTCAAACTATTCCTTTTGGCTTTTTAACAGAATTAATATCTTCGTACTAAGCCTAACTAAGGCATTAATGATACACAGAATGAAACTCAGACATCGATAGCCTACGTTTTAAAAAGTAGCCCAAAATAAATATAACAGCAGTCCGTTATAAGGACATTCGCGAAGAGGGTGATTAGAGGTACAAAAATGTGCGGTAAAAAAGTATATGTATGTTCGTGTTAAATAATTTAACAACGTATAATAACGGTTTAATATGCTCATCTATAAATTTCATGCGACTGTAGCCGATTTCACGCTCAACGGTGGGGAGACTTTGTTTCGCATGCGGAGGAAATATTCTCTCCCCCGGAGACTTTATTTCAGAACAGAGTCTCCGGGGGCGAATTTATGCTGGAACAGATCCGCCGGAGGGAGAATCTGTTTCGAAATAAAGTCTCAGGAGGGAGATTTTTAGGGGGAGACCCTGTCACGCGACACCGGCCCTGGCTTAGTTGCAGGGTTGCCAGGTCGTCGCGAAAAGCGCGAATTTGGCGACTTTTGAAAGCGCTCGCGACTGAAAATTTCGTCCTCGCGAGCTCGCGCTTTTTGGGCTACTTTTGAATTGCCTCGGGTGACTTTTTTGATTTTTTAGCGGGAAAAGGTGATTTTCCACGAAATTTTGATCGAAAGACTAAAAATGGTTGTCAGAAATTTCTGGCGACCTTTTTTTTTAGTCGTCAGAAGAAATTTTCGCGATCAAAAATAGAAAATCTCGATGATCTCGCGATTTTCGCGACTTTTTTCGAAATCTCGCGACAAAGATTTCCTGATATCTGTCAACCCTGCTTAGTTTTAACATCTTTCAAACGGTATACCGTATACATACGTATTTGAAAATGGCATCATTGCCAACGTTTAAGTCGGTATAGACTACTAGAAATACTATTTCAGAACCACGCAGTAAACCTTCTAATCACTGATCCGGTGGCTTTGATATAAGCTTATTCTTCTCTCTATATATTTTTTCTATGCACAGACACTCACTTTGCAAACAGCGATTATAACTGTTGAAAGTCGTGACTTTATATTTTATAATCCCCTAGAAAATTCAATGGAAGAATCGCAGAACTTGTATCTGTACACAAGTATAGGGTGAGAATTGCCGGTGGTTTGAGGGGTCCAATTTCATAGTCTTTCTTAGTATACCCCATAGTAAAGTCCTCGTTGCACACCAATTGAAACGTCTACACAAATCGGCGTCTGACCCCACAGTTATTTTTGCTACAATTCTCTACTGTATATACACGAAACACTGAACACTGTATAAATTTGGTTCGAACATCTCGACACCGTTGAGCTAAATTTAAACGAACACCACAAACAGTTCAAGGTATTGTACGTAATATCGGTACACCAGGGGTAAATATATATGCAATATATATTGCATATATATAACTAAGCTAAAACTAGGCCATGCAGTGTATATATATATATATATACTACGGGTAAATAATAGATATAGGGCCTACATTGCATTTATACACTCAAGATATAGGCCTAAGCTTAGTTTAAATATGCGCTAATTATGTCGGGCATAATATAGGCCTATATTTACATATAATATACAGTTTTGTACATTGCATAAAATGATGTGCATATAATTTTATTTATATACATAAATATGTATATAAGCTATTTTATACATAGCCATGTCTGTTTATGTGTATGGTTGATTTCGTCAGTTCAGAGTTCATGTGCAGCAGCAGCAACAATTAACAGCAGCCTTTGGGAAAAGCCACAAGTTGCTTAAAATAGGCCATCGATGTCATGTTGGTGCATTGTACAAATTAAGTATTATTCTACTAATTACCTATAATATTACTGAGACGTTCATGCACTATTGCACTGTACGATATGCATGAAAATTTTTACAGCCTCCGCAACCTTGCGCAACCGTTCATAATTTCCTCAATTTTCAAGACGCCTGGCTAGGTAGCCTATTGCAAATTATATATTATAATATATATATAGGCTATTCGTTTAATTCATCAAAAAGTGCAGGCTGACAAACCGCAGCCTGGTACATAGTGACATTAAGTAAAACAGAAAGAAAATTAAAGCGTCTTCTTAAATAGATCATTGTTAATAATATTTGTTAATTTAATGATTGTTAACGCTCTTGTAGAGGACTCTGGAAATACATGTACAGTTCTTATTTTCCTTTTAAGTTAGTCTGCAGTAGGCCTAATCCTGTACATGCAACTTACACATATAAAATTTATAAATATAAGGAATAGATTTCAGGCAGAAAAACTCGGGATATCAGGGTGACAGAAAAATGCATTAAGTAGTTTCAGTTTATGAAGCTCTGTAATAGCGATGATGATAAGAATGACCCTCTTCTTCCTCCTCCTCCTCCTCCTCCTCGTCCTCTTCTTCTTCCTCCCTTCCTCCTCTCGTCCTATCCTTCTACTTCTCCTCTTCCTCGTCCTTCTCCAACTCACGAGTATACTGGCATGCACTATAAATAGTATAACAGATATATATAAATATATATATAAATATATATATAAGTATAATCATATACGCATGCAAATGTGTACATAAATTGTATATAATATGCCGTTGCATGGCATGCATAATTATAGAGTTCTTAAGGCGCCACATTCAAGCATTTAATGCACACTCAAATGCACGCGCATAGTATACTGCTCACGCGGTGGCAGATTTGCTGTGCGTTCTGTGGCTCTTTCGGTCCAAAATCAGATGGTGCAGTGGAACTATAGTGACTCCAGTTTCCTATAATAGGAATCAGACGCTGTTCACGCTCTTGTGGATGCTTATAAAATAATATACCTGGTGTAACGTCGTTAGAAAATAGCGCTACTTAAACAGAGAAGTAGGCCTAAGGACGACGACCTGCATTTCAAAGGTGCGTCGTATTTACGGGGCGACGTTTTGTGGTGACAGGCGTCTAATTTGGTATCTGTGTTAAGCTATTCGGGCGGAAAGAAATACATGTACAACAACTGAAAACAAAACATCAGCAAACAAGAGTACAATATATAACTATATACGTATAGGGGCCTAAATACGCATATATACGGGTCTAGGCTACATGTCAGTATTGTGTGAGTTCCCGCGAAGACGGCGAATTTGGTAATAATAACGTATCGGTCGCAATGGCAAACCGTGGAATCAAAAATCAATAATAAATCAATTGTGGGGCGCGGTGGTGTAGTGGTGGCGTCGTTGCCTTGGAGCCGGAAGGTTCGAGGTTCGAATCCACCTCGCCGCGTATACAGGACCCTGGGCAAGTCCTTCACTCACAATTGCTCAGCGTTTCGGCGTGAAACTCCGATGCAGTGTCCGCTCTGCATTCGGGAGCGCCTCTGAGTAGCGAGCTTGAAGGGGCGCTAAAACAAGTGCACATACAAACAAATAGGCATAGAAAACCAAGTTCGAGAACTACTGTATTAAAACTTCTTTCACATTTGAACCTTGACTAATGATTTTTCTGTTTACTAAAATTGATTCTATATAGCATAGGATTTACACGAAAGCTTCAACTTTGACTGCAGGCATGAGACAGATCTAAGAAAACAGAAAGTGGGACATAATGCTGTGAAACGTTATGTATAGGCTACACCGTACACATGGCGCAATATGCCTTCACGTGCGTGAGGCGGTGTTTCGGTTGGGAGGAATGACACCAATTGCTTGCAGGCCATTGTTTTTAACCTCTGTTTTTGACCTTTGTTATGACCTCTGTAGGCTATACACAGGAAGGGGTCTGGTCGTCATCAGTTGCCAGGCGAGGAGTTCAGAGTCTTCCAATTGTTCTTCGGAATTAACCCATGTCTGGATTTAGGACCAACACAGCATGCAAGCACTCTAAGCGCAGAATTAGAAGCGACTAGTCGCAAATGACTTGGCAGTTTCATAATAGGCCTATTAATTGAGTATGACAGAGGATCACAAGATCCTCCATACAGCTTTCTAGTCCAAGTTAATTTCTATCCCAATTAAAAATCCAACCTAGTTAAATGTAGTTAATAAATATACAGCTCAGCTGAGGGCTCAAAAGATGAGGTAAACGGACTTGATGAGAAAGAATCGGCTTGTGTTTACGTGTTCTGAAGCGGTTCTGCCTTGTTCGCTGATCAAAGTGTTGTCTTTTTATCACACTGACTGACAGCAGTCAGTATGCGCGAGAAGAACACGGTCGAAAGATAAGATATCAGTTACTCAATTCTCTGTCAGAAGACCAAAAAGGCAGAGTAAGAAGAACGTCGGGGAAGACTGGCGGAGGAGAAAAGGAAATATAGACGGAAGTGGAGAGAAGAGGAAGCATAGGGGGAGGAGGGGGAGGAGGAGAGGAAGAGAAGAGGAAACGTGTAAGCGGAAAACATTAGGAAAGACGCCGCCATGTATGGAACGTATCAAAGATTGAAATCCAGTTTGTCACGACAGGTTTGTCATTTTCTTCCTAACTTGTTCATAAGTTGATGCACAGACTTCATGATTATTAATGAATGTTGTATTCTATTACAAAATGAGCCATAATGCCAATCTGTGGCATATGTGTTCCACGTAGGTTGTCTCTATAAATGTGGTTCTAAAGGTGAAGATTAATTTGACAAAGGAGGCGCCACTATAATTTAAAATGCTTTAGTATAGGCTACCTACATTTCTTACAATAGGTTTTCCTTTATCGCAATTTTGGTGAACGTTGTATTATATTCTGCAATGAGTCACATTTCAGTACAGGGTGGGTTCTTCTTCTTTAGTTCTCTGCCGTCAGGCAGATTCATATGTCCAATGACGCCATGGTGCACGCATTTCTGCATCCATCTTTAGCCCTCTGTAACCGTCCTTTGTCATCATCCAGTTCAGTAGCATTGTTCTTGGTCTTCCTCTTGTGTTTTCCCCTTTCATTCTTCCTTCGATGATGTCTCTTACTATGGTGTCACTCCTCATGATGTGCCTTCGATGATGATGGCACATCATGAGGGTGGGTTATCCGCTTAAAATACGCAGGAGTGATGTTTTTGGGGGAAACGATTCAGATAGAAATAAAATTCTATCTCTACCAAATGGATTTAGTCATCCTTTGTATTATATTAAAGCTTATAGGCGTGATTCCTTTCAAACGGTTTACAAGATAGCCAATATGGTTGGGGACGATAACGGAAGCCGCTATATATTTGTAAGACAGGTCGAATAATTGACGTTGACTCAATTTGACGGGTCTATTTTATGGGGACCGTTTTGTTCGGGGCCATTTGGTCCTGGGTCTTTTGGTTGGTCACCGTTGAGCCCACCAGTTGTAATCACCTTTCTCGAGATCTGCCTTGATTCGAACATCTCAGTTTGTCATTTCCATGCATAGCTTCGTAGGAGTCCGAAGTCTGTATTATTCAACAGCGGGTCTAACTCTACATGTATAGCCTACAGTAACTGTTTCGGGTCTGTGGAACGCAAATGATGATAAAAAATTATAGGAACTTATAGCACTTTGTGGCACTTTATTCGTTGCAAGCAGTGGGCTACCAGCTTGAAACCGAGAACTAATTGAGAATTAATTGACTGATTTATAGATCAGCTTACAATTATGGTGATATACAATAATTATGAGAGTTGTTCAGCATTCGATGATGTGGACCAAAGAGGAGTCTCAATTGGTTCTCATGCCGTTTAAGATTTCTTCGCCTCATGACTTTGAATAGTTAAAACTTGAGACCTGAGACAAAAAGGAGCTATATAATCGTACGAATAGAATTCTGTTATAAATTACATTCAAAGAACGGAGGTTCAACAAGATGAATCGGTTGAGTCGTAGAAGATGCATGCCTGTAAATTTCCCTGGGCAAGGGAACCAGCCATAGGCCTATAGCCACTCGTGAAAATAAATGACATTTTCCTTTACATCCCATGAGCAATTGAGCATACAGTGGCATTACCGTACTCATTCCATCATTCTGCTAATTCGTTTGATCATTCATTTGAACATTTATATAGCGCCCTTCGCGTCTACGCAGGTAGGCCTGCACTCAGTGCACTGCTAATAGCACTGAGCGTTGAAGTGGTGGAACAGCTTTCAAGTGTTGATTAAAAGGGAGGCGTGTGTTTGTAGGCTATACGTGTATACTGTATACTGTCTATGACGACTAAGCAACGAAGATCACGCGGATATCTATAGATAGGACAGTTGGAATATCCAGGGCGATATCTTTAAGATGCTCTTGAGAATCATTTTTTACTGATGCACATATTCTCTTAATGTTTCAAACTTCAATTTATCCAGTTCGTATAATAGCCTACCTGCTATATTTTATTCATCAATCTATGTCGTGAAGCCATGTGACGCGAGCGATAGTCTATGTTGTGAAGTGTTGACCCTAAATTAGACCTCCTACGGTCATTTCATCTGGTTCAATATAAAAACATTTGGCTATATTTAGCTGGCCAGTCTATGACCGTCGAACTCTTAACTAGGACTTTCCTATATTATTCATGCAAGCCTGACTGTTATCTCAACCAACAACGTGATGCATGAGTAATCATTGAGTGTTGGGGAAAAAACATGTGACTGAAAACAAGTAATTGTCACATTTTCAAGTAGATCTATGCCTTGAAGTGCGCATATAAATATCATCAGCATCATACCACTGTCGCCTAATAATAACAGTGACTGTTCCAAACGTCATTCTTGATGAGGCATCTGATAACTGCAAATCTCTCAGAATTCTTTTAACGACGGTCGTGGTAAGTAAGTAAGCATAGGCGTAGGAGACGAGGGATCCAGAGGGGCAAATGCAAGTCTGGTTTTCGGGCAAGTAGACCAGGAAAAAATCTATCTAAAATTTTCGGAATATTTCAACCGGACGACTAAAAAAAAGGTCATCCGATTTTTCGGGCTAAAGTCTAACTTCTCCCCCACTCCTGAAATGTCCCATACGCCTATGTAAGTAAGTAAGTTAGTGAGACAATTAATAAGACAACAATTGAGAATGCACGACGTCGGCCTCTTGAAAATACAACCAAAATAAAGCAGCGTGCACGTGATCGTCTTGAGGTTAGCCATCTGGCCATCTCTAGTCTCAAGTCTCCGATGGGATCAAGGACTATAGTCTCAGACAGCCGAAAGACACACCAATAAAATGTCTACATCGCGCCATTAGTCCACGTAACTTGTCCATGCAATTGAACAGTTATAAGCCTAGGCTAATATAGGCCTACACCGCACTATTCGGTGTGTTTTTTCATTTAGACCAGGCATAATATGTGCACGCTATGCCACTGCACCCGGCGAAAAGAAATTGGGGGCACCCTGTTCGCGGCATTGGCCCAATTACTGAAAAGACACGACATGGCATTGCAGAAATGGCGTGTCATAAACTCAATCTTGGCGTGCAATCGAACGCTTGTCCTGCACGCTCAAGCTGCTGCATATACATTACATCTGAAGCAGCATATTATTATATAAATATAAACCCGACAGTAGATGTCAGAGCAATCGGCTATAAACGGAGAACCCTTTATCGCATCAAAGAAATAGAGAAATAGAGAAATAGAGAAATAGAGAAATAGAGAAATAGAGAAATAGAGAAATAGATAAATCTTGCCAATAGCAAAATATATCTTTCATGTAATCTACTTCATCCTGTACAATGTATGTATCGCTATTCTGTCCGCAAACGCCGACAACAGTTACAGAGCATCTCAGCTCAACCTATATTTTAGAAGGATGCAACTGTACATGTAGGTGTGCTTTAGCAATACTATATTCATCGGTCTAAGTATACATGTATAGTTTTTTTGTATACATATATTGTATTATATATATATGATATCAATACATAAATTATATATATATATATATGCATTATGTAGAAAATATATGGTCGTATATACATGTATATATCGTTGTGCATATAATATTTGGTTTCGTGTCGACTGTCACAATCGATAGAAGAAGCGTCGTTCGTACAAAAGCTAAAATGACCTTCGCTCATCATACACAACAGTTACTGCCTTCTCATCTCTCGCCTCCGCTTCCTCTTCCGCCATTGCTCTTCCTCCTCTTCACATCCCTCCTCCTCTTTGCTTCTCATCTTCACATCCCCCTCCTTCTTGCTCCTCCTTCTCTTCCCATCACCTCCTCCCTCTTGCTCTTCCTCTTTAACATTCCCCTCCTTCTTGCTCTTCCTCCTCTTCACATCCCATCCTCCTCTTTGCTCCTCCTTCTCATTATTCTCATCACATACTATTCCTCCTACTCTTCTTCCTGCTCTTCTCCAGTCTTCTTTCTCGTTCTCCCTTGTTCTTCCTCCCATATATACACTGTGTCCGGAAAAAAAACAACCAGTTTTGTAAATATGAAAATAAATAGTAAATATTCATCGATTTTCACAATTCAAACACCATTTTAATCCTGACATATTTCTCTAACAATTGTGAAAATATAAAAGTTCCAGTCCAAATAATGACGTCATAATGACGTCAGTTGCATCAAAATGCATATAGCCGGTCATTCATGCATGGTTCGGTTGGTATTATTGGCTTTTGGTAAAACGGAAATCCATTTAATAGAACCAGAAGTGAAAATAAATGCAGCTTATTAGAGGGATTGTCTGCTCTATAAAAAAAAGTGGTGCCTGATATCCGAGAATATTCGGAACAATAGCCTACACATTTCAACAAAATAGCGCTTCAGCTCACTGAGTTCGTGAATCTGTTGATCTGTTGACTAAAAAGACTCGGAATTCATTCATCTTAATCTTTGGCCGCAAAACGGCCGCCCGCTTAAATCCCACTGATAATAAGAGTTGGAGATTGATGGAGGAGAAGGTGCAGGCTACAAGACAAGGATAAGAGACATTGAAGAACTCCGTAAGCGAATTGTTAACGCCTCGGAGGTTTTGATAAGCTGGTTATCGATGCTGCTGTTGGGTATTAGCGCGACCCTTTTGACGCTTATGTTGAAGCCAAAGGTGTACTCTTTGACCACAAATTGCAGTCTGACATAATTCAGATATAAAAATAAAATTAAACTTACATTTATTATTGATAAATTACATGATAAAATATTGAAATTGTGGATGATTTTGCGCATTTATCTCTTAAATTTGACTTTTTGTGCAAATGACGTCATTATGACGTCATTATTTGGACTGGAACTTTTATATTTTCACAATTGTTAGAGAAATATGTCAGGATTAAAATGGTGTTTGAATTGTGAAAATCGATGAATATTTACTATTTATTTTCATATTTACAAAACTGGTTGTTTTTTTTCCGGACACAGTGTATGCATATATAAGTATATACTTACTCCTCCCCTGCTCTCCCTCCTCCATTATTTTTGCCTTCTCTTCCTCCTCGTCCTCTTCCTCTTCCTCCTTCTCTTCCTCCTCCCTTCCTCCTGCATGCAATTCACACGAATCACTTAGCAAGGTATACACAGTTATAATACAGTATACAATACTGTATATACACGCAACATGTATAATTGTATATCCGTATTTATTCACATCAATAAACGTAAAAATTATAATTTACTTCAATACAAGCCATTTACTTTCATTCATTCATCACACGGATTTGCATCATATAGCTACGCACGCACACACGCACGCACACACACACTCACACTCACACGCACACACACACTCACACACACACACTCACACACATACACACACGCATATGATAATTATATATAATACGATGTACACTGTACAGACTGATTTTTGGTCTAAAGTCGTCTTGTGGTGTAGGCTATGTGAAGACCTACACTGGCGAACGTTGCTGTTATAGCGCATTTTCATCCTCTTTGCATTTCTCCTACGTATATAGCGTTTCTCATGACATGCGAGAAACTGCAGTTTTCCGTGCACTGGCCTCCATGCATGCGCCTCTGTTTGGTCGCTCAGCAGATATCGCGTGTGTAGGAATTACATCAATCATCTTCCATTTGAAAGAAATAGAGAGACACAGAAAGAGACAGAGAGAGAGACAGAGACAGAGACAGAGATAGAGATAGAGACAGAGACAGAGACAGAGACAAAGACAGGAGACAGAGAGAGACAGAGAGAGACAAAGACAAAGACAGAGACAGACAGAGACAGACAGAGACAGACAGAGACAGACAGAGACAGACAGAGACAGACAGAGACAGACAGAGACAAAGAAAAAGACAGAGACAGAGAGAGACAAAGAGAGATAGGGAGACAGAGACAGAGACAAAGAGAGACACAGAGAGACATAGACACACAGAGAGAGACAGAAACCGAGAGACACACACAGATGGAGGGGGAGAGAGAGAGACATTGAGAGAAGGAAGCTAAAGAAAGCGAGAGCGTCAGGAAGAGTGACGAGTCAACATGATTGTCGAATTACTAGATTTATATAGCGCCTGTGTGCGTGACAATCCGAACAGATCGTCTGGTTCGGTCTTTGATCGCTGATCTGATGAGAAGAGATAGAAACCACAGCACGAACTGCTGTACAACAATATTCGAAGAGAGCCGTATATACAATACATGAAGGCAGTCAGGCAGACATACAGAAAGGTAGACATACAAGCAGGCAAGCGGATCAATATGCAATATAATACAACTTCATTTGAAATTTCCATTCTTCCAAACTTCAGAAAAACACACGTGACAATTATTATTTTAAGATCGAATTTCGATGGCGTTGAACACTGGTGCATGGTGGTGACTGGGAATGTTGTAAGCCCCAGTGCTCAGGCAGTGCTATAATTAAAGCACATGTGACGTGAAGTGAAACCTCAGCGTGAGCTCGAGTAATGAGTACTTGAGTAATTGAGTAATGAGTACTTGAGTAATGAGTACTTGAGTAATGAGTACTTGAGTAATGAGTACTTGAGTAATGAGTACTTGAGTAATGAGTACTTGAGTAATGAGTACTTGAGTAATGAGTAATTGAGTAATGAGTATGTACATGTACGTCCAAAGCAGATCGTCAACTTCGACTGATTGAAGTCAGCGAGACGCATTGTTATTGTCAGTAACATTTGCTAAAAAAACATTGGATTCTTCCTCTGCTTTGTCTACATTCTCGACAACAGCTGCAGCTGCTGCAGCTGTAGGAACGTCAACCCTTGAGATTTGCACCTTATTTGAAACGATTTAATGCAGAGGTTCTCAACCTTTTTTCGCACGCGACACACCTAAACTTGCAACCAAATGTCGCGACACACCATGAGAATATCATTAAAAAATTTAATTAATCCTAAGCCAACTTAGCCTATATATTTGAAATGTTTACAAATTTTAATGAATGAAAAATGAATGTTGACACTGAATACTTTCTAGTTTTTAATTATTCTAAAATTCCAAATTCTGCTGATCTAAATATACGATTCTACATGTAGGTCGTTTTATGACTATGCATTAATTGTTTGACCTAACAGTTGATGGGATTTTTGTACCTGGATTTTCTTTGGATCAAAGGAAGAGGAGGATCCACAGGCGTTGTGAGTGCAACACGTAGCCTGCAATAGCGTAGCAACCTAGGCAGACGAGCCTGAAGACTTTAAGCTTGTGTTCTTATCCGTTAACGAGATTAACGAATGAAAATAGTCAAATAAAACTGTTTTAAATAAAAAAGAGCATGAAATATTATAAATTATCCATAGTCCAAGTCACTCCATTAAATAGCTCAAGGCAAAACAAGAAAACATGGGATAAGGGTAGATAAACACTACCGAAACCAAACGCCCTTCAAAACGTCGAATTATTGTAACGGAAAATTGAGAACGTAGCCTATGCTTTCAGATAATATCTTAGTTATAAAACTTGGGCCATTGGGACTTTTGGGTTCCTGGACTTTGTCCACCTTATTTATATGGTAGGCTAAATTGTCTCGCTGTGAATACTCAAACAGCTAAGATTGTTTTCCGCATCATCAATTTTAGAAATTTTAGAAATTTCTGCTTCTTTGTGATAATTTTTCTCATTATTTTCGAAGGTTGCAGTATTGGCTAAAATTTTAATTCGGGACAAATCAATTCTTCGCGACACACCTGCGACACACCATTTTTACGCGACACACCGCCGGTCTCTTCGCGACACACTAGTACTAGTGTGTCGCGACACACCGGTTGAGAACCTCTGATTTAATGAACCACAGGATTCTCGATATTTAGACCTGGCTCTTTTCTCACTGCCAGAATAACTTACATAAGTTTCATATTGGTGTTGATCAGGCCTATGATTGTCCTTTCGGTTTTATTTGAAAGCATATTATATATAGAAAGTGTATTGTGACCGGAGACTGCAGTGCGCACGGGCGACGTGGCTTGCATGTAGACATTGAAAGGCAGATTTGCAACAGCGACAGAGCGAGACAGCGTGAGGGATTAAGAGGGAGAGAGGGGGGCTGGAAAGAGCGAAGGAAGATTTTTATTTCAGGGCATCCTTAGCGCGGAAGCTATAGAGTCGCAGATGAAATCAAATTGTAGGCTAATGTGTCTACGCAGTGCATGGTTGTGCACCTGAAATGTAGAATAAAACCTTGCTGTAGCCTACATTGGTGTACGCATGTGCAAGCGAGCGTTCGTTTCTTACGTGGGTCAAATGCTATGACACATCATGTGACTTACACAGACACCCCAAATACATATATACTATAGCCTATATATAATACAAATATATATATATATATATATATATATATATATATATATATAGCCAACGTCTATGAACAGTTGTGTATCACGCATCATGAAGCATTGAAGCATGATGCATCCGTCATAATTATTATTATGCAGGCTATAGTTCATACTGCAGATAAACACGGGAAAAGTGCATAACTTTTTTGGGTTAAAAAATAAATTTGGGCTCATTGGGTCTCGAGACTTTATGTCCACCCTCTTACACGGTAGCTATACGTCCACTGCCCGAAAGCAGTGGTAATGCCAGCTATAGGCCTACAATTTCAGCAGGTAGCGTCAGGGTCATGGGAGTTATTCAGCAGGTCGAACTTCGAAGAGATAAATGTAAAGAAGATATTAAAAATTCCAAGAATATTCGACAGGTCATAAGGTAGGCCAAAAGCGCCACCATTGTTTGAATGTAAAGCCACTAAACGAGGCCCATAATTTTTTTAATTGTAAGTCTATGTTTAGAAATAGCATGCATACAGGATACTGATTAGGCTATAGATTACCATTAAGTCTTATAATATGCTCAGAACTTCTGTCATGAAATTCGAACAGGCCAGCAGGTAAAACATCACGACGACAGATGGAGGGGGGTTGTTGGTCCACATTGCACAAAATGCACAACGAAGACGTGAATGGCATGACGAGCCTATGTTATTTGAAGCCTATACCAAGGCACAGCCTAAAGAGCGGGGAGGGCTTTTTATTGGCATACCGTTGTTATTGCTTTATATACATGAAGCTTTTAAATATCGCCATATAAACTACAAGCGTATTTGCATCGATCGAATCAGCCATTAGCGAGTTTTTATAACACAGCCTGGATCTGGTATCGTGTCGTCGACACCGTCGTATAGACCTGGGCCCCATGTCTGTCCGCCGGTCGCCGGTCAATACACCTGCCTCGCAGAGTGCCCAACGGCCTAGCAGACCTCAAAAGGGACAGCAGTATGAAAAAACGAGTGAAGGCCGCCGTTCTATAGCTAAAACAACCTATAGCTAAAACAACCGATCCGAGACACACTACGGCACGGATGAGTTGATATGGAAGGGGACGAGATTGCCCTTGATCCACCAACGCAGGTAGGACGTGTGCATACGCTAGTACATGTAGGCAATCAAGGTACATGTACATGCGCATGTCTGTTTTCGGTATACACATATGATTGCCAGGTTTTTTAGCGTGCAGTTGTACACAAAATGTGCAGTTCTAAATGAATTTGTGCAGTTGTATAGAAGCACTTCTGTACAGTTAAAACTAGCAAAAATAGTAATTGTCCTCCGATTGGAAGTAATTTACCATGGAGTATGGGAGGGAAAAGAAGAATTTGTGCAGTTCTAAAAATTTCTTTAAAACAGCCCTGATGATTGCTGCTGAAAAGGTGGGGTAGATCTATCTGTTGGATAAACGTAGAATGGACAAGTTGGAATTAACAAAATATCAATGATAATGAACAAATGATCGTATACGTTCAAATCCGGGTATAGGCCTACAATCAAACAATTCATCACTACGACAATTTTTCAAATAGGTAAGGACCTACTTGCATGTTATTCATCAGTCATGAACCCTAAGACAATGGGCCTCTGTCTAGCTGGACTAGTCCCCTTTGGCACGTCTATTGTCCCCATTTAATCTATAATAATTATTATTTCGTGTCAATGTGTTGGTTTTCCCTGTGACTATTATTGTTTGACGCCTTGTATTACTTGGATCAATGAATTGATTTGAGTTGATTTTAATCGTGGTCAGATAGAACTTTCACCAATTGCTGTGCAAAGTAGACCTATATGGCTGTACGGTTCAAGGCAGGATATTGCCAATGCTTATAAGCTGAAGACAGGACGTAGGCCTGTGAGATGACTGCTGTATAATATTAATATGTCGGATAGAACAACCATCGGAAACAAGGATCACTGACAATCCCAGAATACATCCAAAGCAGTCGCGAATCCGAGAGAAAAATCATAAGCTGCTTATATGAAGTCCGTATTTATAGAGACATCAAATATAATTAAGCCTTCTGTCCACTCTCGGAAGCGATAAGCTGACCATACGTCGGGAGATGTGGTCAGCCTCTAGTGGCGATTCTTCTCTTATAGCTCCTTTTGGCAAAAGATACTCTCACTAATAGAATTAGCGGTGGTGGGGAAAGCAGACGCCTCAGGCGAAAGTCCTATATATATATATATATATATATATATATCCTAATTGTCCAAAGACCGGATTTTTAGACAGACATAGGCCTACTGACACAGACACACACAGACACACACACATGCACGCACACATAGACACAAAGACATTCGGGCGTACGGACAGAAGTACATGTATAGTTAAATTGCACATACATTGTATAGTGTAGGCTATACATTATGTACATGTATAGACCAATGCATTAAGACACACAGGGAGACACAGCAGAGAGCAGCTGTAGCAGCCTTAAGCAGCATGAGACTTGTCAACTTTGATGATACCTTCTATAATAAGTTCTTAGTTTTAAAAATGATAACATCACGGCAAATAAAACGGCAAACTCAAACCAATCTCATGGAGAGTTCGATAGTCCTGTGGTAATTTGGGCATATAAATAACATGAATTCTACCTGTGCCGTTTAGCGAAGAGATAGTTTTCCCTCACGACCCGAATTATGCAATGTTGTCGGTGCTGTTATGCCTACGGCTCAAAATGCGCTCGATTTTACTCCTCGAATAATAATTCAAATTATTCCTATCATATTCCTATCTTTGGCTCCGGATTTCCGCACAATGACATCATAATTGCATTCATGATGGTCAATGACAGGCCAGTGCGATCACGTGGTTTCTGCTGAAGCTTTATAATACTATATATAGTAGAAGGTTCACGAATCATAAAAGATGGCGGATATGAAGGAAGGTTTGCTGGAGACAGTGAAAAAGTTCTTATTTACATTTCTCCGCAGTCCACACCTTCCTCCCTCACCCAAAATACTCTTGTTTCCTGCTCTTTCTCTGCTGCTTCAACGTCACTGGGTGGTGCGCGGTGGTGTAGTGGGTATGTTCGTTGCCTTGCAGCCTGAGGGTTGTAGGTTCGAATCCACCTCAAGTCGCCACGTGTAAGGACCTTGGGCAAGTTCTTCACTTGCAATTGCTCAGCGCTTCGGTTGTGAAACTCATATGCAGTGCCCGCGCTATCGTCGGGAGAGCCTCTGAGTAGAGAGCTTGAAGGGGCGCATACAAACATACAAACAAGCTCAACATAGGTACATGTAGCTCTGTCTATTATATTAGAGGTTGTTGGTCACTGGCCGACAAATGTCAGCTTGCAAAGGGCGGTCACAATGCTAAGGCCATTGATGTCCGAGCTACATGCAGAAAGTTATAATGATACAGAGAGTAAGATAAAAGAATAGACCAATACGTGAAGGGTGCACCGCGAACGTGTATTCTGTGCGTGCACATTCATGCGTGTGTACGTCTACATATGTGTGTATATGTGTGTGTGTTTGCGCGTGCACATTTATGTGTGTGCAGGCCTATGTCTGTTTAATGTTTGTGTCTATATGTCTGTCTGTGTTTGATGTATTCTCCCAAATGATGCATCAGTCTCTGCGACATTATTCATTCGTCCTGATAACACAAATAAGAGCAGATTGAAATCGTGTCATTGGCTAAAATATTGAGAAATGCAATCGTTTTTTCTTGCCATCTGATACATGCTGCTGTTCATCATTATACCCATGCAGCATTGCAGCACCGTCTCTTTTCTGAGAAATTGCCAGAGAAATCAAGTGCCATGTGATTCATATCAACATCCCTCATAAAAGTGACTTTGTATAATATGCACGGTGCACGGCATGCCTACATCGTATTGTATCTATGGATGCATATATATATATATATATATATATATATTATATATATAATTATATATAGAGTGTCTCTTGCAGCATGACTATTCAGCATGTCGTAAATGAAATGCCTTTAATAAGCAAAAGACTGATGAGGAAAAGCGATTGCATGGTTTAGCCCTTATATGCTGAGGTAGGATGCATGGTCATTCCAATTCGACTTTGATTGGACTTCTTCAAGTGTCGCTATGTGAATGTTCGCAATGAATTAAAATTAAATGGAGGTACCAACTACAGCACGCGCCCGATGTTTGTCGATATGAAGCGAAATATAACACATGGCCTTAATAATAATATTAGGCCTATAAAAACCCTAGGCTATACATGTATAATGGAGATTATAATGGAGAGCTATGCAGCCTTACATTGGGTATCCAAGGACGTCGTCAGCTACGCTCTGCTGATAAGGGAGTCCTCTTGGTTCCTTTTGCTCGTACTGCTACCATGAAGAATCGAGCCTTTTCTGTGGTTGGTCCGACGGTCTGGAATAGCCTTCCTTTTGAGCTGCGCCTGCACCCTGGGACTCTACCAGGATCGTTCCTTACTAAACTTAAAACTGTTATTTTTGGGGGCGCTGGAGTCGGGAGCGCCTCTGAGTAGTTTTTTTACTTGAAGGAGCGCTATATAAATGTCCGAAAGAATGAATGAATGAATGAATAATTATTTGTAATAAGACGAGCGAAAATTTCCTTTCAACGTCTCTCTTCTATGGTCGTCCTTTTTCAGCTTTCTATTTTAATTAGGCCTACATTGAAATTGCATCACAGTTTATTTCGAAAGATATTCTCCACTACCAACTGATTCTACTCCATTCTTCTTTGCCTATATGTGAACTATCCTTAACATTCTTCTCTGCCTATTTGAACTATCCTTAACATTCTTCTCTGCCTATTTGAACTATCCTTAACATTCTTCTCTGCCTATTTGAACTATCCTTAACATTCTTCTCTGCCTATTTGAACTATCCTTAACATTCTTCTCTGCCTATTTGAACTATCCTTAACATTCTTCTCTGCCTATTTGAACTATCCTTAACATTCTTCTCTGCCTATTTGAACTATCCTTAACATTCTTCTCTGCCTATTTGAACTATCCTTAACATTCTTCTCTGCCTATTTGAACTATCCTTAACATTCTTCTCTGCCTATTTGAACTATCCTTAACATTCTTCTCTGCCTATTTGAACTATCCTTAACATTCTTCTCTGCCTATTTGAACTATCCTTAACATTCTTCTCTGCCTATTTGAACTATCCTTAACATTCTTCTCTGCCTATATGTGAACTATCCTTAACATTCTTCTCTGCCTATTTGAACTATCCTTAACATTCTTCTCTGCCTATTTGAACTATCCTTAACATTCTTCTCTGCCTATTTGAACTATCCTTAACATTCTTCTCTGCCTATTTGAACTATTCTTAACATTCTTCTCTGCCTATTTGAACTATCCTTAACATTCTTCTTTGCCTATATGTGAACTATCCTTAACATTCTTCTCTGCCTATTTGAACTATTCTTAACATTCTTCTCTGCCTATTTGAACTATCCTTAACATTCTTCTCTGCCTATTTGAACTATCCTTAACATTCTTCTCTGCCTATTTGAACTATCCTTAACATTCTTCTCTGCCTATTTGAACTATCCTTAACATTCTTCTCTGCCTATTTGAACTATCCTTAACATTCTTCTCTGCCTATTTGAACTATCCTTAACATTCTTCTCTGCCTATTTGAACTATCCTTAACATTCTTCTTTGCCTATATGTGAACTATCCTTAACATTCTTCTCTGCCTATTTGAACTATTCTTAACATTCTTCTCTGCCTATTTGAACTATCCTTAACATTCTTCTCTGCCTATTTGAACTATCCTTAACATTCTTCTCTGCCTATTTGAACTATCCTTAACATTCTTCTCTGCCTATTTGAACTATCCTTAACATTCTTCTCTGCCTATTTGAACTATCCTTAACATTCTTCTCTGCCTATTTGAACTATCCTTAACATTCTTCTTTGCCTATATGTGAACTATCCTTAACATTCTTCTCTGCCTATTTGAACTATTCTTAACATTCTTCTCTGCCTATTTGAACTATCCTTAACATTCTTCTCTGCCTATTTGAACTATCCTTAACATTCTTCTCTGCCTATTTGAACTATCCTTAACATTCTTCTCTGCCTATTTGAACTATCCTTAACATTCTTCTCTGCCTATTTGAACTATCCTTAACATTCTTCTTTGCCTATATGTGAACTATCCTTAACATTCTTCTCTGCCTATTTGAACTATTCTTAACATTCTTCTCTGCCTATTTGAACTATCCTTAACATTCTTCTCTGCCTATTTGAACTATCCTTAACATTCTTCTCTGCCTATTTGAACTATCCTTAACATTCTTCTCTGCCTATTTGAACTATCCTTAACATTCTTCTCTGCCTATTTGAACTATCCTTAACATTCTTCTTTGCCTATATGTGAACTATCCTTAACATTCTTCTCTGCCTATTTGAACTATCCTTAACATTCTTCTCTGCCTATTTGAACTATCCTTAACATTCTTCTCTGCATGGGCGGAGTTTATCAGGGGCTAGGGGGCTAAGCCCCTCCAAACGGGCCCAGATTCAGCTTTTTCACCATGAAAATGGTATCTTTTTCTGGGCTTAGCCCCTCCAAGAAGGCATTAGCCCCTCCAAGAACGGAAACCAAACTCCGTCCATGCTTCTCTGCCTATTTGAACTAACCACGGTCTCGTCGCATAGCTCACAAAAAAGCTTACGTCCTGCGTTTGGCTTTCGAATGGCGCTGTAGAAGTTTGGAGACTGTAGAGCTTGCAATAGCGATGGCGGGTAATACTGATTAAAAAATGTATGTGTTGTTGTAAAAGCATGTTAGGCTATACATGTATCTGTTGGCATATGATTGCTGTGAAGCCGCTAAAAATTTTCTTGCTGTGTGAAGTTGCTTTTAACTCCATTGTGACCTAGTAATACGATTGACATCTGCTATTCGGTAATGCTCTACCAGTACTTGTAAGGATCAGAAGTTCAGACCGAAGCCAGAAACAGGTTAAACGATAAAATATACGTTAGTATAAAGTCCAGAAGAAGAAGTTGTCTTTTGAATCGTACACTACACTGCACTAGGCCATTACTATCAAAGTCCGGAAGATCTAAATCGGCTCGTGCCAATATAGCTCCCGGTTCAACATGGCAACCACAATGATTGAAAGAGAACTCTATAAATCTTATAAACAAAGTACCGTCTGCTTTCTGCTGCCGCCATTTTAGAAATAGGAACCATCGTTGATTATATTATCTGATCTACACGTATACGTTAGACCTGCTTAATATTGATGCTGTATAACTGCCATGATTGGCAACATAACCTTAGAACTAGAAGACTTATGTGGCAACTAATCAAAATATGTTTACTTTGAAGCGTCTTCGGACTCTTCGGACTCTTCGGTCAACATAATTGTGCAACCCTGGATGATGTTAGATTTTTGGAGACCGCGAAAGTGAGATAATATAGATGAAAAGCAATTTTATGTAGATCAGCGGTCTCCATCTGGATTGCGCTTATGGCTGCGTTCTGGATACCTAGACCAAAGTAACCACGTGCTCGTTTTGAATCTTGGAATAGAGAGAGAAAGAGTGAGAAGACAGACAGGCAGACAGGCAGACAGAAACAGACCGATGGAGACAGAAAGAGACAGAGGGAAAGAGAGACAGAGACACAGAGAAACACAGTGACAGAGACAGACAAAGACAGAGACATACAGAGACAGACAGACAGAGACCGACAGACAGACAGACAGATAGACAGATATTGTGGGAAGTTGGTAGTCTTCTTTATCCTTCTCCAAATCGCATAACCACACAGGCTGTGACACAGCGAACGATCTTCACATGAAAAAACGTCTTAACTCACCACTGCAATTCCCCAACCTTGAACATTTACAACCTACGATATTGACCCACCACAAAAACCCATTCAACGGTCCTTTTGCGACACCGTATAGCCTTCTCCCTTCTCCGTTTCTCTTCCGCCTGTCCATTCCTGCTCTGAGCAGGGGGGAGGAGGACGGCTTCCTAGGCTTCCTAGGTCATCGATCGCTCGATGGATCGATGCCGTCGTTCTTGGAGACAATTGTATTGTCTGTTTCTGTTTGACAACTCAGGATACTTGTGACGGCAGCGTGGTCGTCGACTTCGGTGGATTGTCACAGCGCAACCTGCGAGAACTGCAAGGACTCAGAGGACAGCAGCTATGCGAGCGAATAGCAGAGGAATACGGAAGCGTCGAACAGCTCTCCATCCGACTCGGATCAAATCCACACAAAGGTACTGACGTAGGCCTACGTCCATGCAGGCTCAGTTAAAATCAATCTGCTTGCTAATTTCCTCTTATGGTCGAAGTTTACTTGAAATTCACTATATTTTTCAATGCTTTATTTTTCGCATAAGCTAGTAGTAGTAGTGGTGGTGGTGGTGGTGGTGGTGGTGGTGGCGGCGGCGGCGGCGGCGGCGGCGGTGGTGGTGGTGGTGGTGGGGGGGGGGTGGGGTGGTGGTGGTAGTAGTATGTTTTGCTCCGAGGTATTTTTGGATCCCTCGGGGACTTAAATATTAATTAAGAGTAGACTAAAAACCATCTGGAACTGCACATAATCGTCATAGAGATCCTGCCCTAGACAGCCACCGTCCAACTGGACCTGTCCCTTTAGATATGCACTTTGTTTCCTCAAAGACTGTCTTATAAATTATGGTATTTAAGTATTTCTTTATTGTACGTTGTTCAATACTATATCGTTACTTAAATGTTTTACCGGGTTCACTAAACGAACTGAATCAGGGCTTTTTTAACGTGTAGTTGTACACAAAATGTGCAGTTCTAAACGGATTTGTGCAGTTGTAGAAGCACTTCTGTACAGTTAAAACTAGCAAAACAGGTCATTGCCCTCCGATTGGAAGTAATTTACCATGGAGGCTGGAATGGAAAAGAAAGAGTTGTTCAGTTCTAAAAATTCCTTAAAAACAGCCCTGAATAATTGAATTGCATTGATTATGACCTATATGAATTTTTCGCTGTAACACACGACTGTTAGGATTAAGTGGCGAGCGTTGGAACATCCGTCAACGACAGAAGGAATTCGGTTCCAACTACATTGAACCAAAGCCACCGAAAGCCTTCCACCGATTCGTATGGGAAGCATTCCAAGACTTGACGCTCACCATCCTGACCATAGCAGCAATCGTATCACTCGGTCTCTCCTTCTACCATGCACCAAAGTCATCTGAAAATGGGGCAGGTGGGGACGAATTCATTGCTAGAAAATGTGAACAAATATTGCTTACTATAAATATAAGTGTGGCTAACTATAGCAACGCACTGTGATGACTTCTTAGCGTTTCTTACCAACTATTCTGAGGTCTAACATAATATTATTATTTCTGAAACAGCCACTTATATTAACAATAGAGTCTATGCCAACTAACTTGCTGCCTGCCAGCAAATAATCGACCACAACTGTAAATGACATAAGCTTAGCTGACATTCTGGCATATACACACATTCGTTTATGCGTATACGATATAGCATAGATTCGTTGGTGTGTTGTGATGTTGTCTAGCCGTCGAGGATCCGACGAAGGGCCTGGAGTGGATCGAGGGAATGGCGATCCTGGCAGCGGTCGTCGTCATCGTCTTGGTGACCGCTATCAACAACTGGTCGAAGGAAAAACAGTTTCGTGGTCTTCAGAAGACGATTGCTGACAACCAGACGTTTGCAACTCTTAGGTCATCGGAAATCGTTCAACTGAGGAAGTATGATCTCGTCGTCGGTGACATCTGCCTCTTCAAGTACGGTGAGAAGCAGATGACGAACCGTCGTTATCATCTGTTGCTCAAGGTTTAATAATAATGATGATGATGATGATGATGATGATGATGATGATGATAATGATGATGATGACGACGACGACGACGATGGTGATGATGATGATGATGATGATGATGATGATGATGATGATGATGATGATGATGACGACGACGATGATGATGATGACGACGAATGAATGAATGAATGAGTGAATGAGTGAATGAATGAATGAATGAATGAATGAATGAATGAATGAATGAATGAATGAGTGAATGAAATTTAATCTACTGAGCCACTCACGCAGTTTATTCCCTAACAAATTCTAATCGCTTCTAACGAGTTTCTCTTGAAAAGGCGTCACATGAATACTAATTATCGTGATTACAATAACATTATGACAATATTAATTAAGTCTTATGAATAATTGATTGGATCAATTAATCAATCAATTTTTATTGCAGGAGACACAGTGCCGTCTGACGGTCTGATCATCCAAAGCAACGATGTCAAAGTGGACGAAAGTTCGTTGACTGGAGAATCGAATTTCATAAAGAAAGGAGTGACCTCGGACCCTCTGCTCTTCTCAGGTCAGACAAAATAATGCCATGATTGTCGGAACAGTCTTTAATCTAAAATCTAAATCTCATCTCTATCTTTCTCTGATCTCAAGTCATACAAATGCCACATAGTCTTGGCAAAGTCTTTCATATAAAACTTAATCTTTATTAATTAATCTGCCTGTCTGACTCTCCGGATCTTGACACGGTGCCTATCGATTTTGTTTTTGATCGAGCGCCTGTGAATAAGCTGGTTCCCGCAACTTCACTTTTGTGGGCTCTGTAGAAGTCTCGAGATTACGATTATCTCTGATCTAGCACCTCATATTCAATCTCAGCCATAATATTTCACCACGCACTACATCTATACCCCAAATCATTCACCAGAACTTTATAACCTTACCCAAAGCATTATCTTGAATCATGTTTTCAGTGTAACATGAACCCTATAGGTAGAACGAAAACGAAACTATGCCCACAATAATTAGCCTACTGCAATAACAATTCCTATAAAATTTAAAATCGTGGTGGTTGTTGTGGTGCATGCAGGGTCTCATGTCATGGAGGGCAGTGGTCGCATGGTCGTCATCGCCGTTGGAATCAACTCATTGGCCGGTCGTGTCATGAAACTCATGGGAGGAACGGCCAATAAAAAGGTATAACCTAAAACTCCAATATAGGCTCATGTGGACATTTATAAAGCGCCTTTATTTCTTTGGTGACAAGGTGCATACAGTACTTTGAAACTTTATAGCGCTGAGTCCCTAATTTGAGATTTGAATGTGAAGGAAAACTAGGCCAACTTGGTTTGTTTAATTCGTTCAGATGGCCCGTCAGGGCCGTCACTCTAGAACCGAGTCGAACGAATAGGACCAGCGTCTTGATGTGTCGGGCCCTGATTCCGGAAAAATCCGATTAAACGAGATTTACCTTACATTACATAATCTGCGGTAGCGCTGCACCTCGGTGTCTCCTTCTGTCAGTTCGTTAATTGTGCGCAGTCAACCGTTGAATTCAGTTAGTCACGGATAGTAAAAGGTATTCGTCGTCGCAGTCGTTGACGATGATTCACTGAAGCGAGTAGTTTTTCCTCGCGCGAACAGATTTACTTCGGATAAAAGCTTTCTCCATCTCCTTCGCCGTCATTTCTTTTTAGAGAAGAGTAACGTTTCCATTGTGATATTTCCAGCGGAAGAAGAGTGAAGGCGTCAATGGAGTGAAGAAAGCGGTCGAAAACGGGAATTGTAAAGAGACGGAGAAGGAAGAGGAGGAGGAGGATGACGACGACGACGACGAGGAGGAGGAGGAGGACGAAGACGAGGAGTTTGGGGTCAAGTCGATTTTGCGAAGCAAATTGGATAAACTGGCGATGCAGATTGGATATGCAGGCAAGTATCCTTTGATTCGCATATTTATATATATATATACATAGCCTACGTATTCATGCGTATATATACACACATATATACATGTACATAAATATATTCTCATATACAGTATTATACATTCATACATAGCTATAATATTAGGCTATACATGCATATACAATAATATCATATACTTTGCTATTATTTTATAGTAGCATGTATAATTGTATATATAAATATATGTGATTTTACATATATAATTTTTATATATATGTGTGTGTATATATAAGTGACGTTGTCGTTCATTCGTTTACTTTGAATAAGGACTGCAGAGATTAAATATACTTTAGAAATCGTGCATCTGATGTTAGCAGGCAACAGAGGTTCATTTACTAAATCACTGGAGCAGCTGACGCGCTCTCTAACTCAATAATGTTCTCAGTAGATATAATGCTATGGAAACTGATGCTCATTGCAATTTGCTCACGTTTCATCATCCGTCCTTTAAAGAAATCTCACACAGCCATATATTAATTATTTATTTATTTAATTTACAGTTTGTGCTAAACCATCGCTTAATTCACCTGCAAAATGCAGAGCAGTGACTTTGCAATCATTAACGATGTGCTCTCTCCATCAATCTCTTCCTCCATCTCTTCCTCCATCTCTCTCTCAATCTGTCTGTGTGTCTCTCTCTTTCTTTCTATCTCGGTCTATCTTTCGGTCTCTGTCTGTCTGTCTGTCTGTTTCGTCTGTCTGTCTGTCTGTCTGTCTGTCTGTTTCGTCTGTCTGTCTGTCTATCTCGTCTGTCTCTCTTCCCTCTACACACGAATTTAGCATTGTTCAAAACTCCATAAGCACAGGGTCAAATTTTGGTAGGGGTGGTGACTTTGAAAGTAACGACACCCACCACCATCATAACCCAAAGTCACACCTTTGTGACGAGCTACAGTTGGTAAAATTAGCATTTCCACTCCGTTTAACCTGGAGGTGTTCAATTTACATTTCTAACATTTGATTGTCGTCACCATCTTAGGTCTGGCTGCTGCGCTGGCCACTCTGGTCGCTCTGATCCTTCGATTCTGTATCGAGCAATTCGTCGTTCATCAACTTCCTTGGAACAACGACTACATCCAGGATTTCGTCAGCTACGTTATCATCAGCATCACTATCATCGTCGTCGCCATACCAGAGGGGCTGCCGCTCGCTGTCATGCTCTCGCTGGCTTACTCGGTCAAAGTAAGTCCTCGTGGATCCGTGACTATACCACCTACTGGTTAGGCAGTATATAGGAAACAATCATTATGTTAATGAAGCAGATTTTTCGCAGCAATGATCACCGTCCTTCGACAAAAAGAGGATTTAGTTTGCCTAACTTTAGTTTAAATACTACCGCCATATTGACTCAAGTAGTCTGATTTCGTTTAATTGTCCTCTTTGTTATCATGTATACAGAGATATACAAGAAATAATATTGCCTATTGTATCGAAGACTATACTTTGATCATCCAGCATTTCAATTCCCGAGAACAGTTTACCTTTCTTCATACTCCAACGATCCAATCCCATACATAAAAATCATACATTCTTTACATTAATGCTTATACATGCTTGTACGCATACACACATTCAGGCATACATATGATACATAGGCTGACATGCATACATAGGTCTACATGCATACAGAGATGAATCTATTGCTGCTGTAGAAAATGATGAATGATAACAATCTAGTCCGCCATCTTGACGCCTGCGAAACAATGGGAAGTGCCACGACTATCTGTTCGGACAAGACAGGAACACTGACCATGAATCGAATGACCGTCGTTAAGTGCTTCATTTCCGGTCAGTTCCTTTACTGACAGAAACCATATAATTGTAAACCATGTGTAATGTAATGTAACCGATCCATGGTAATTTATGACTCCATGTAGGCACAACGTAATGCTTTTGGTACTTACCAAAGATCCCTAAAATGGTCAATAGCGGTGGAAGCCAAATTATACATGTCGTTGAACACTATACTACTGGTAGCAGTAGTACTAATACAGCTTTCGTAGGCCTACTCCGATATTTTTAGACTACTTCCTATCATACTATTACTACTGCCACTGCCCCTACTATATACTACTTAACTACTTATTCTAAAACCACTGCTATTACTACTACTACTACTACTTCCAACATCACCGCTATTACTACCACTGATATCACTACCACCACTATCACAACCACCACCACTACCGCCATCACCACGTACTATTCGTTTTAACCATTTGACGTAATGGAATTATGAACCATTTGACCATTTAAACTCAAATTTTTATGTCCATACATTTCCTTAAACTTCAGATGAGACATTTGTGAGGAGCAATGACTTCGCAGGTTTTCCGAAATACTTGACGGATTTGTTGGCAGTTGTGATTACGATCAACACCAACTACACGTCACGAGTGATATTCGTAAGTTCTGCAACTTAACAGAGTCATGTGAAGTCATGTGAAGTCATGTGATGTCATGTGAAGTCATGTGAAGTCATGTGATGTCATGTGAAGT
The DNA here is from genome assembly GCA_945859605.1 of Lumbricus rubellus. Taxonomy (NCBI): domain Eukaryota; kingdom Metazoa; phylum Annelida; class Clitellata; order Crassiclitellata; family Lumbricidae; genus Lumbricus; species Lumbricus rubellus. Next base: position 27,406,408 of record OX243817.1, on the reverse strand, counting down.
CATGTGAAGTCATGTGAAGTCATGTGAAGTGTCAACAAGTCTTTGTTGAAAGAATAAAGACATGATGACGACATCGATGACAAGAAAGGCCAACTGAGACGTAATGATGATTATTGTGATGATCATGAAAATGAATACTATGAATGTGATGATGGTATGATGACAATGGCAATGATGAAGACAATGACGATAACGATCGTCGATGACGACTATGATGATTATGGTGATGGTGGTGGATATGGTGATGGGGGCTATGATGAAGCTGATGATGATGATGATGACGACGACGACGATGACAATGAAGATAATAATGATGATGACTATGAGATCATTATGGTGGTGGTGGTGGTGGTGGTGGTGATGATGATGATGATGATGATGATGATGATGATGATGATGATGATGATGATGACGACGACGACGATGACAATGATGATAATAATGATGATGACTATGAGATCATTATGGTGGTGGTGGTGGTGGTGGTGGTGGTGGTGGTGGTGATGATGATGATGATGATGATGATGACGATGATGATGATGATGATGATGATGATGATGATGATGATGATGATGATGATGAGGATGAGGATGAGGATGAGGATGATGAGGATGATGAGGATGATGAGGATGAAAAGGATGATGAGGACGACGACGAGGAGGAGGACGACGACGACGACGACGACGACGACTGACGATTACCATTTTGATGACTATGATGCCTGTCTTTAGGAAAGCAGATCATCTCGACAGCACAGCAGACAGATAGGCAATAAGACGGAATGTGCGTTGCTGGGATTCGTGCATGACCTTGGCCTCGACTGTGAGGTCGTACGACAGAGAATTCCAGAGAATAAGTTCCGCAAGGTCTACACATTCTCATCAGCTCAGAAGAGAATGAGCACCGTGGTTCCATCGTCAGCAGCAGCAGCAGCCGTCATAACTGAAGATGGGAATGATGATGGGAGATCTGCTGATGGATACATGCTATTCACAAAGGGAGCTTCCGAACTGCTACTCAGACGGTACCAGCAATAATAATACTATCGCTATTGTCATTCAATAACCTATATTGTCTATTTGCTCTCTACCCCTCTGTCTCTGTCTGTCTCTGCCTCTGTCTGTTTCTGTATGTGTCTGTCTGTCTCCATCTGTCTGTCTCTGTCCGTCTGTCTGTTTGTTTCTCTTTTCCTGTCTTTGCCTATCTTTCTCGACCGTCTGCACATCAGATTTAATTGCAGACTAGAGAACGATGGAACTGTAAACAAAAACAGGAAACCATTTTGAGCGTAATCTCTTTAGGCAATTTATCACTGCGCGTGCATTCGTTCGATATGCAAAGAATATTATAATAGGTGCGTCATAATATGCAAGGAGATAATTATTTTCAACGACTTACGTTAATTTAATATGGAAGGTTCTGTTCTCGGATGATATAATATGTACATTGTATGTACGTATGTACGTATGTACGCACGTGCGCACGTACGCACGCACGTACGTACTTATGTATGTATGTACGCACGTTTGTACGCAGTTCTGATGGATGCGTCTGTTGTTGTTGTTGTTGTTGTCGCAGGTGTCGTTGGATCGTTGGTCGAGATGGAGCGATTCTTCCATTTCCTGTTTCCGGTCAAGACAAGATGATTGCTGACGTCATCGGTCCTTGGTCCTCAGAGGGACTCAGGACCATCTGCATCGCATACAGAGAATTCACTCAACGAAGAGCAGGTCCGTCCTGGTGTCAATACAATGATGATGATGATGATGACGACGACGATGATGTTGATGATGATAATGATAATAATAATTTTTATTAACTGGCAGCTGGGTCTTGCAACTCGTCTCACCTGAAAAGACTGTTGTCTCATATTATAATTATTATTACTTTTGTCTGACGTTGTATTGCTGTTGTCTGACGTTATTATTGCTGTTGTCTGACGTTATATATTGCTGTTGTCTGACGTCATATTGCTGTTGTCTGACGTTATATTGCTGTTGTCTGATGTTATATTGCTGTTGTCTGATGTTATAATGCTGTTGTCTGACGTTATATATTGCTGTTGTCTGACGTTATTATTGCTGTTGTCTGACGTTATATATTGCTGTTGTCTGACGTTGTATTGCTGTTGTCTGATGTTATATTGATGTTGTATGAAGTTGCATATTGCTGCTGTCTGACGTCATATTGCTGTTGTATGAAGTTGCATATTGCTGTTGTCATTCGCCAGAATCACACCTGTTTCTGAAACATATGCAATGTCAATCTAAAATCTAATAGTGTTTGTACCTGCGATAGCCTATACAACCCTGTCTGTCTGCTTGGTAGTCTCTGCTACTGTATGCCTGCCTGTCTGTCCCTTTGAGTCGGTCTTTCCATGCAATTTGCCTGTCTGCTCATCCTGTTTTCCTGTCATTATCTGCCACCGGGTTGCAGAATGACAGAGCTCGAGGCATTCTGTAATTATTGCTCCCTCCTACTCCTGTCGTCGTCATCATCATCATCATCATCATCATCATCATCATCATCATCATCATCATCATCGTCATCATCATCATCGTCATCATCGTCATCACCATCATCATCATCATCATCATCATCATCGTCGTCGTCGTCGTCGTCATCATCATCATCATCATTCCGACAGCAAATATTGTTTCCGTTCAAATACGTTCTGTTCTTGTTCGTCGTTCTTTCAGGAGACCTGGCGACATCTGACGCCAACGATCATCGTCGTTACTTTGACCTTGACAGTGACCTTGACTGGGACGACGAAGATTTTGCTGTCACTGATTTAGTTTGCCTCTGCATCGTCGGCATCGAAGATCCACTCAGGGCTGAGGTAATAATTAATTAAACAGATCCTCACACAACTGCATGGTTCTGTCTGTCTCTCTGTCTCTCTGCATCTGTCTGTCTCTGTATCTTTCTGTCTCTCTCTCTGTCTCTCTGTCTCTGTGTGTCTCTCCGTCTTTGTATCTGTCTCTATCTTCTTCTCTCTGCTCTCTACCTCTGTCTCTGTATTTGTCCCACTCTTTCGCTCTCTTTCTCTCCCTCCCTTTGTCTCTCACTCCCTTCCTCCTATATACGATGGAGACATTTCTATATAATTCCCTGCCCTTTTTCTCTTCGATTGCTTCGTCTTTCTTTTCTGGCTTGCCCTAATTTACTCTGCCCTGTCATGTCATGTCCTCACCGTCATCACCTGTCCTATAGCCTTCCTTTCCATTTTGTCGTCTTCCCTTCTCTTTGCTGATAGCTATCTAAACCATTTCCATCTAACTTGTCTGACTTTCCCTTGTCTTGTCTAGCTTCATCTTCTCTTCCATATCCTCATAGCATTTGTTACCTTATATCATGTAGCTTTCCGTTATCTTACCTTATTTGCACCGACTGCATCGAATAATAGTAGTAGGAGTAGTGAGAATTCGAGCACAATGTGGGTCAAGCCTAATTAATATGCATGCCATCAGCCAATAGCAAGCGTCCAATCTAGAACTCTCATTACCACGACTACTAGGCCTACTACTATGTGTGTATGTGGGTTTGTGGGTGTGTTGAGTAGGTACCACGAGCCATCCGTCGGTGTCAAGCGGCCGGTATAACGGTGCGAATGGTGACGGGTGACAACGTCAACACAGCCAGGTCGATCGCCGTCAAGTGCGGCATTCTCAACGAACAAGACGACTTCCTCGTTCTCGAAGGACCGGAGTTCAACGAACGCATCCGATCGAAACCTCAGGGACCCGTAAGTTCCTCACCGCCCTCCATATAGATTATTTGACGTGCAGTTGTACACAAAATGTGCTGTTGTAGAAGCACTTCTGTACCGTTAAGACTAGCAAAAAGTCGTTGTCCTCCGATTGGAAGTAATTTACCATGGAGGATGGAAAAGGAAAGAAGGAGTTGTGCAGTTCTAAAAATTTATTTAAAACAGCCGCGGGTCCTTTCCCCTCCCCCATACCAGACTAATCCAGTCACCGCATACAAATCGAGGGTATTCGTTATAGGACATAGAAGTTCCGATTGGTTAATTTAAGACATCGCATTGTAACGCAGATGTCACGGGTTTGAGAGTTCCTTTGAGCGCCGCCATAAACTGATAACTCGTAGTAGCGTTCAACAAATTCTCAATAATATAATTATTCTGATTTTAGTCTTTTGTAACCGTAGACTCGGTCACGTGGTTAGCACAGTGACTGTGCATTATCTTACCTTAGACATACTGTATAGGCTATAATTATTTGCTGCATTCTAATGGTGTCCAAAAACTGCAGTGGCCATTATCGTCAAATATAATAAATCTATGTTTTAATCGATGTCTTTAGGTGGATCAGGGTCTGTTAGACCAGATCTGGCCTCGGCTGAGGGTGCTTGCGCGGTCATCGCCCGAGGACAAGTACAACCTCGTCAAGGGCATCATGGATAGCAAACTGACGGAGAACCGGGAGGTCGTCGCAGTCACGGGTGACGGAACAAACGATGGACCGGCGCTGAAGAAGGCGGACGTCGGTTTTGCCATGGTTCGTTGACTTTCCATCGCAGACAAAGAACATTTGAGTCACAAACATATGCATACCAACATTCAAACGAACAGAGCCATACACAAATGCAACAGGGCACTGATTTTATTGGCATTGTTGTTGTTTTTGTTGTTGTTGTTATCATCATCATCATCATAACATAACATAACATTTAACATAACATTTTTTATTCGGCAACCAACACAAACTTTAAAGATACTGTAATTCTACATCATATATGTCTTATGTCGGATCGCACAGGAGACCCAAAAGGGGCCAAAGGTCCCGCTAGCCAGGGCCACCTGAGAGAATTGGTTTAGAAAAATTCAGCACGGCCGATTGGAAAAATAAAGCAGCTTTATGAACAAAATATCTTAACTAGCATACTAATACAAAACAAAAGGTGAGTTAGAAAAGTGGAATAAAGTCAGTGCAGTCATATACACGAAAAACAAGTGCACACTCCCGTATGAAGGTGAATTAACAGTAATTCCCCAGATTGGTAGAGGTCTACATTCCTTGTTGGATGAAGGTAGAAAGCTCCCGTTTAAAGAGACGAAGAGACGGCAGGGAGCGAATATCAAGAGGAATACTATTCCATGTTCTTGGTCCAATACATTTAATAGATGCAAGCCTTGTATTAGTGCGGGCAAAGGGAATATAGAAAGGGTTAGTATTTCTCAAGCCACGCTCTTGAATATCAATTCTGAATTTGAAGTAATCTTTATAGGTAGCTGGTAGTTGATTATGAATATATCGATACATAAATATTCCAATTTGTAATTGCCTTATTTGATCTGGTTGCAGTATTTTTAGACCTAAAAATTCTGCTTTCGTGTGGCCTCGATAAGGGATTTTTGCAACAAATCGTATTGCCTTTTTTGGAGGACAAGAATTTTCGAGAGGTTTGACTTATATGCAGAAGCCCAAACAATGTTACAGTAAGATATGTATGGATGTATGAGTGTATAATAGAGTGAGGTTCTGGTCTGTGGTGGGAGAATTCTGGATATGCGTGATAAAATTCCTAGGTTTTTGCTATTTTTGTTGCGATATTCGACACGTGTTCGTTCCAGGACAGGTGTTGGTCTACGTAAACTCCTAAAAATTTCGATGATTGCACTAAAGTGATAGGTGTACCGAAAATACATAAATTAGGATAAGACGTTGGAAGTGCTTTTTTATGTGACCTAAAGATGATGTAATTAGTTTTATCGAGATTGAGAGTTAACTTATTAGAGCGAAACCATTCTGCTATATTTTCTAGGTCGGAGTTAGTATGATTAATTAATGCTTCAAGTGAGGAATGAGAGTTAAAAATATTAGTGTCGTCTGCAAACAATAGAAAAAATAGATCAGGAGCTACACTAGGCAGGTCGTTTATGTATAAGATAAACAGCAGTGGGCCAAGGATAGAGCCTTGTGGGACTCCGTAATTAATTTCTTTTAGAGGTGATTTACTACCATTGCAGCTAACTAGCTGCATTCTGTTTTCTAAATAACTTTCAAACCATTTTAGCTGGGTGTTTCGAATGCCATAGATAGACAGCTTTTTTAGCAGTATGCCATGGTTGATGGTATCAAAGGCTTTAGCCAAGTCTAGAAAAATTCCTATGGAGAATTGATTTTTATCCATAGCATCAGAAATTTTGTCTTGCATATTTATTAAGGGCATGAATGTTGAATGGCCAGCTTGAAAGCCATGTTGAGAGGAGAAGAGAATGTTGGTCTTTGAAATATACTTATTGAGGCGCTCATGCATGACCTTTTCAAAAAATTTTGAGAAAAAAGGAAGAACAGATATAGGGCGATAATTGCAGGCTTCGTCTCTTGGCCCTTTTTTGAAAATTGGAACTACCTTAGCTAATTTCAGAGATTGTGGGTATATTCCAGTTTTAAAGGAACAGTTTATAATTTCTACTAGTGGATGAACGATATTGGGTAGGCTTGGCAGAGCTATAGCAGGATCTATGTCATCGACTCCTTTGGCATGAGATGGATGAATAGTATGGCTTAGTAGGATCAGCTCCTCCTTTGAGACTTCTGTGAGTCCAAAGGAGTCCATTTTTGAGGGAATCATATATTGCTCAAAAGTAGAGTTGGAATTTGGAATATTTTTAGCCAAGGAATGTGCAATGCCTGTAAAGTAATTATTGAGTTCCGTCGCAATTTTTATCGGGTCTGTAGTAGAGATGTTATTTACTTTTAGCGATAAAATATCTCTGTCTCCCCCATTTGTGGTCCCTATCAAATGTTTTAAGATTTTCCAGGTTTCTTTGAGGTTATTGCTATATCTACAAAATTCAGCTGCGTAAAAATTTGATTCAGCCTGTATACGGATTGATTTAAACTTGTTCCTATAGGATACAAATGCGTTTTTGTTTTGCGGGGTTGGGTTTTTGATAAATTTTCGATACAGTCTGGATCATCATCATCATCATCATTGTCGTCGTCGTCATCATCATCGTCATCATCATCATTGTCGTAGTCGTCATCATCATCGTCATCATCATCATTGTCGTCGTCGTCATCATCATCATCATCACTTCGAAATGGTGAATATAAATACTGTAAATTACTTACTCATTTGGTCTTTGGTATATTTTCAGTTCATTTGCTGTTGTATAATGCTCTGTGGTCTGAGAATTGAGATACCATACCATGATACAATACAAACGATATCTGATTTCATCTATTGAAACAGACCATAAACATACGCATCGAGCTTTGAGGCATGATTATCATAAGATATGATAACGGAAGACGTAGGTCTATAATTAGTTTAATATAAAGAAAGGTGAAGTAAGAGGAAAAAGCATGTTATAGGCCTACATAACCATTATATCTGCCAGACAGATATGCGCAGGCCTAAAACAGTCTGGTGGGAATTCATTTGCTAATGCTGCTGCCAGGCCCGGATCTACAGTTTTGGGGGCCCTGTGCTGATCGAATGACGGGGCCCCTTACAATTTTAAGAAGCCAGGCAGACATACAAATACAATAACCCGAAACATAATTTGTTATACTTTACAACACATAAGAGGTATAGATAGGACAATTGTCACGAGCTCACAACTCTCGCACTGACATCATAGGCGGAGTTTGGTTTTCGTTCTTGGGGGGGGGGGGGGGGGGGGAACTTGGGCGTAGGTTGGGGTGGAAACTTAGTCCAGAGCAGGCGGCGCCAATTTTTTTAATCCTCGGCACAAAAAGTTGATGACCTTTTTTAGTCATGAGGTCGAAATCTCATAAAACCATGCTATTTTTCGGCCAAAAAGTGACCTTTTTTAGTCATGAGATTGAAGTTACGGTTCGTGAAAAAAATTCCCGCATATATTTCCTTCAAGTCTGGATCAGGGCCTTCTGGGCCGCTAAGCCCGGTAAAAGATATCATTTTCATGGCGAAAAATATGACTCTGGACCTTCTTGGAGGCTTAGCCCCCTCCCCTTTATTCTCTGATAAACTCCGTCCACCGCCCATAGTTCGGCTTTCTTATATTGGTGATTATCCACGTAACCCTGGGTCTTCTTCTGTGGCCTATATCATATACGGTACCATTTATTAAGGCAACAACCGTTGCACATTGATCAAGACAAAACAAAACAGAATAATAGCATTAACATTAATGATTAACATAACAGAAAGAATAAACAGCGTATCATAAGAATAAACAGTACAGTATAAAGCAAAGGATCGCATACGGTTGAGCACTTAAAGGGGAACCCCAAAGGGACAAGTCCCGCTATCAGAGGAACCCCAGTATCAATCGTTGGTGGAATGGCAGATCAGACATTGTAAACAGATTCAATACATATATAGCTTAACTAATTATCTCAGTGCAAACATATGGGTACTGCTAGTCAGTTAAGAAATAAAAAGAAAAACAAGCTTGAGATTTCCAAACTGAAGTGATCATATTAGCAAACAAAGGTCAGAACAGCTATGGCAAAAGGGAAACACTGTATGATACTCTGCAGGTCAGATCATGCACCAGAATACTTTAAAAGAAAGATCTCAGGTTAATACAGTTCAATGATCATTCTTCAGTTAGATATAACTTAAGAGCTCTCTTAAACCTGCTCAAAGTTGGAAGGGAGGTTATATCTAGTGGTAAGGAGTTCCATGTGATTGGGCCCTGGCATTTAATGGAAAATAGCTTCGGATTGATTCTAGCAAAATCAGGTCGGTAATCAGCCGAAAGTCCCTCGCATTTTCTCCACAAAAGTGCCAGTGATTCCACTGATTCGTACTGTTTGAGAGGATACATCAAACTGACGTCATCATATACTATGACATTATTAAAATTTGGTTATATATTTAGTCTATGATTGCTAATTTGCCTTGCATAATGCATTGCAATTTGCACTGTTTCTTTCCTGAATCCTCACTTTATTTATTTTTTATTTTTACGATTTGGGGGCCCCACCGAAACTCGGGGCCCTGTGCTGCAGCACAATCAGCACCGTGGTTAATCCGGGCCTGGCTGCTGCTGCTGTTGCTGTAGGGTATTGCGGGTACGGATGTTGCGAAGGAGGCATCCGACATCATTCTGATGGATGACAATTTCTCCAGCATCGTAAAAGCGGTCGTGTGGGGTCGCCACGTCTACGACAGCATCGCAAAGTTTCTTCAGTTCCAGTTGACCGTTAACATCGTCGCCGTCGCATTGTCCTTCATCGGCGCATGCGTCATTGCTGTGAGTAACCCTTCAGATGAATCACCACTTTAGATGAATCATCCTTTAGATGAATCATCCTTTAGATGAATCATCCTTTAAATGAATCATTCTTTAGATGAATCACCCGTTTAGATGAATCACCCGTTTAGATGAATCATCCTTTAAATGAATCACCCTTTAGATGAATCATCCTTTAGATGAATCATCCTTTAGATGAATCACCCTTTAGATGAATCACCTATTGAGATGAATCACCCCTTCAGATGAATCATCCTTTAGATGGATCACCCTTTAGATGAATCATCCTTTAGATGAATCACCCGTTTAGATGAATCATCCTTTAAATGAATCACCCTTTAGATGAATCATCCTTTAGATGAATCATCCTTTAGATGAATCACCCTTTAGATGAATCACCTATTGAGATGAATCACCCCTTCAGATGAATCATCCTTTAGATGAATCACCCTTTAGATGAATCACCCGTTTAGATGAATCACCTATTGAGATGAATCACCCCTTCAGATGAATCAACCATTTAGATGAATCACCCATTTAGATGAATCACCACTTTAGATGAATCACCAGTTTAGATGAATCACCCTTCAGATGAATCACCCGTTTAGATGAATCACCCTTTAAACGAATCACCCTTTGAGTGGAATCACCCCTTAATATGAATAATCTCTTCAGATGAATCACTTCTTCAGATTATTCACCTATTAATATTAGCCTATCATGAATCACCCCTCAGTTCAGATCATGCATATATATATATATATATACAGGGTGGCCCAAAAAAGTGATAACACCTCGTAGCAAAGGGTCATTTAATATAATTGAATCAATATAACGTGTTGTAATTTACTGTCGTATGCCAAGTAGTAATTACGCTACTCATAAAACATGTTCAGTGTGTCCCCCTTGCTTCTCAACAACTTTTTGCAAGCGAGAAACACAAACTGATACCATGATACCGCAGTTGAAAAGTTCACGTTCTCGTATGTCTCCTTCCTGGAACTTAATTGTCTTTTCTTTTATTCAACTGAATAAATACGACCATGTTGAGAATTAACTGGCGTGGCAAAGGTGAATATCTTGTTGTGTGTAAACCAGATGGTTCGTACACTTCTGTCATTAGGAAACCGTTCAAGAAGCTGCTAACTGCGTTGCAAAAGTTTCAAATTGCAATTTTCGTTGAGTGTCTGCCCGATCACACGCTTGTTCGTTTTCAGCTGTAAATATTGCCTTACAATACGTTGCAACCGAAGTCCGTGATGTACCCGTGTCTCTTTGAATTTCCCACGGATTTTTGTGACTGTGATGATCATCTTCTTGACTGCAGATCAGCTCACTCACCCGCTCAATGTTCTGTCGTGTTCTAGCAGACTTTGGCCGACCACTTCCGTGTTTACGTTCTGTTGTACCGACATTATCAATTTATTTAATAACCCGACTGACCCTATAGGCTTTGTGTGGAAACTCATTTTTCATTTGCCTTGCACTCCAATGTTTCTCAATTCGCAAATTTTTAATCAGAATACGGTCTTTTGTTGTGATTTTTGTCATTCTGGTTCAAATATCTTCAAAACACGCAGAAGTTGACGATTGGCAAATAAAAAATAAAAAATGTCGACCGGAAGTTGTCGTAACAATGATGTCATATGACTAAACAGTTAAGTAAGTAAATTAGTGAACTTTTTCAGCTATTATGGATATAGTCTAAACAGATTTGAACTAATTATAGTACATTATACGAGGTGTTATCACTTTTTTTGGGCCACCCTGTATATATATATATATATATATATATATATATAGCTATATTGTCATTGGTAGTTCCCCGCAGGGCTGTAGGCCTCATGGTAAAATAAAATTTGAGTTCAGTGCATACTACGGTTACCCGAGACTTGAGTTTGGTCGTATTTTTGTCTTCAGATTTTCTTGTGATCTTTTTTATTCATAAGATTTTCTGTTGACTTTTTGTAGTCGTCGTACTACGTCTACCGCCGCATGAAACGAACAAATAGGCTATGCATCATTTTATTAGCTCTATTTGTCATATGAAGCCAATAGCCTATATAAAGTATAAAATAAATAAAATATATAAAGTAATGAGCCTGCCTTCGGGCAGAGAACTCATCATCATCGTCAATTGCTGTCTTCTGCTGTCTTCTTTTAGGAATTTTATTTAACGATTTTCTTTTAAAATCTGAACTAATTGTGAAGTCAGTACACACACGCTGTATACCCGCGTGCCCCCTCGTTTACGGAACTATACAAACATGTTTTTAGGTGAGCATACGCTGTTTACCCGCGTATACCCTCGTGTACAGCCCTGAGTATAATTATATGCAAAATATTTATACATGTACATGTATGTGTGGACGCACGCTCTTGCATAGGCCTACATGCATCATGATAATTATACAATGTAATGTATGTATATACAATACATGTATGTATGCTGTCTTCATCTATGCTCAGGTAGCCTATAAACCCTATACCGTATGTACGCTATACACCGCCAATACAGCTGCTGCTGCTGCTACTACTACTGCTATAGAACTACTGCTTCGACAGTTTGATCTATTTATAGTAGCCTAGTTTGATGAAATGCTTGATGTGCTTGGTAGGATACGCCGTTGAAGGCTGTGCAGATGATGTGGGTGAATCTGTTGCAAGATACACTGGCTTCCCTGTCTCTGGCCACAGAACTACCGACCGATGAATTGCTGAAGCGAAAGCCGTACGCTCGTCACCAGAGCATCCTGTCGATGACGATGCTCAGCAACATCCTACTTCACTCTGCATACCAACTCATCGTTCTCTTCTACTTCCTCTTCGCGGGTATATATAATTACATAGGCATATACGTGTTTATATATATATATAATTACTAGCTGGGGTACCCGGTGTTGCTCGGGAAATTTAGATTTTTCGTTCCCAAACCCAGGTCCACCCGCCACAGTATGTATAATTATACTGTTTCTCCTCACATGTTATTGCAACCTACTGCAAGGACCAGTTAGTGGTAACGTTGAAGGGGCGCTATATAAATCATCCTAATAATGAATGAAAGAATGAATGAATGGATGAATGAGTTATGTGACTTTATCGCATTGTTACCAACAATTGACTAGAGCGTTCCCCCCCCCAACAATTGTCCTATGATCCTCGGAGTCCATTGTTGGTGGCCTGCTATGGACCCTATTATAAAAGTCCAGATAAAATTCTTTCACAGGTAGGCTATATAATTATTCGATATTATATTATTCTTTGTTTGAATAATTATTATCAGGCGACGTTTTCTTCGACATTGACAACGGTCGTGACATGTCAATGCGTGGAATTCCGACGCAACATTTCACATTCGTCTTCAACATTCTTGTCATGATGACGTTGTTCAACGAGTTCAACTGTCGAAAGCTGAACGGTTCTTTGAACGTTTTCGGTGGAATTCATCGCAGTCATCTCTTCCTAGTCATCTGGATGATTTCATTCGTCCTTCAAGTGAGTCAACAAGTCATCCAGGCACTCATGGCAAGCATAGTCTTCGAACTTCTAAAGCGCCACTTGAAAGACAAGTGCACCACTGAAGATTTATATTCACGAACGCTGCGTTGGTCTGGGGAGGTTGTTCAAAGGGGATTGTCCAAAGGAAGTTGTCCAAAGTGTTGTCCTGTGCGCCGTGGTGTATACTGTATAGTCGGTATGTTCGTCGCCTTGCAGCCGTATTTGTGTTCGTATTGCACTGCATTGCAAATTTAATGAAGAAAATAATAATTAATTATAATCTATAAAAAATATTATGTGTTGAACTGCAGGTCATCATCGTTCAGTTCGGTGGCTATGCGTTCTTCACAGAACAGCTAAGCGCTGAACAATGGCTGTGGTGCATTGTGTTTGGAATGGGAGAACTCATCTATGCTCAGGTATACCGTATACACTATACAAGTATACATCGCCAATAGAGCTGCTGCTGCTACTACTGTTGCTACTGCTGTTGTTGTTGTTACTGCTGCACTGTAGAACTACTGCTTCGACAATTTGATCTATTTATAGTAGCCTACTTCTTTTCTTTGGTTATCATTTTAAAACTTTTAAGTGGATGATAATGACAGCAATAAATGTACGTAGTAACAAAAAGAACAACAATTAGCCTATAAATAATAATAATAATAAATAATAATAATAACACTGTTGATGATGATGATGAGAATGATGATCTACTGCTGCTCCTACTACTGCTGCTGTTACAACAACAAGAGCAACAACAACAACAGCTACTGCTACTACTACAACTGTGCTACTACTACCACCACAACAGTAACAGCGGGGCAACGACAACATCGACAGTGGCAACTATAGGCTAATAACAACAGCAAAAACAACAACAATAAAAAATATAATAATGACAATATTGATGATAATAATATCTGGCATAATAGTAATAACTATCGATCGATTGTAGATCGTCGTAGCTGTTCGTCTGCTGATCTCTCGTTGTCGAAAGACTGAAGAACAGGTGGCCACAGAAGCAGCAGCAAGAGAAGCAAGAGACAACATAGTCTTCATCTGGTCAAGCCAGATGTCCGACAAACTCGTCACATCGACCGACGCATAGCTGAACAAAAAAGCGTCACAGTGATAGGAGCGTAACAGTTATCCGAAAAGTAGCGGCGCTAGGGGTGCTAGGGGGCTAAGCCCCATCCAGCAAAAGGCCACGAAGGCGTCCCTTCAAGAATCTATAATTATAGGGAATAATGGGAATAATGATACATGTAGTGTAATATCAGAACAGCACATAGCCGAGAGTATACAAAATTATAACAGCACCTGAGAGCGTTTTAAAGGTGTGCAAAGTTGTACATTTCAGTTTTCAAATAAAATATTTGGACGATTAGCCCCCGTCCCCCAAAGTAACCGAATGACTAGAAGAGGTCCTCAGATATTTTGGCAATGAAAAAATTTGGACGATTGGCCCCCCCCCCCAAAAAAACTGACATCCTGGCGCCGCCACTGTAACCGAAGCGTAACAGTAACCGAAACGTAATATAGTCACTGAAGCGTAACAGGAACAGAAGTGTGACAGTAATAGGAGCGTAACAGCTAGTGACGATGTGGCCAACGCTCAAGGTCCATCTGCCTCAGAGGCCCGTCACAAAGTCGACAGACCCTCCCCCAACATTTACCCATCCTTCCCCATAGCACAACCTACCCCACCTGTGGACGTTTTCTTCTCAGTCAAACAACCGCCTTCCTTCCTACCTCCATTGATTCTTCCGAAGAGCGATGTCGTAGATTCGCATAATCGACCTTGCTCGCTCCGGACATCTGGCTGTGTATGGACATCTGGCTGTGTATGGGCGACGAAGGTAAAGGACTTGACTGATGTAGGCCTGCAGGGAATTAGGTGTTTATAACTTATAAGGAGTTAAGGACATGTGATGGAGGAGGCACGAATGAACTCCAGCTTCACTGCATTTCAAACTATTTCGAGATCTTAGAAGGATTAATCTGTTTAAATATATAGATCTCCACTATTAATTTTGCACGTATACGAGATGCCTTTTCTGCAGGAAATAGGCCTAGCTCCTTCTTAATTGTCCTCTTCCATTTCAATTCCTTTGAATGTCACTGCTCTGTTTGTCTGTCTGTCTCTCTGTCTGTGTCTGTCTGTCTATCTACCCATCAGGGGCGCCGCTAGGCGTACGCATTTACGCAAGTGCGTACAGCGCTGAAAGGCTATAAAAAATAACAAATTGTAAATTAAAGCGTGAAATATTATAAGCGATGAAATTCTATTGAATCTATTGAAATTTTATAATCGCCAGTAGGTATATACGGTATATAGGCCTACATACATACATATACATAGGGCCTATATTATTATATATATAAGCTCGTATCGATCGCTGTTCGCTTCATATTATTTTGTGCAAGTTGTGCGTACAGAAAAAATCATTTTGTGCAAGTTGTGCGTACAGAAAAAAGTCATTTTGTGCAAGTTGTGCGTACAGAAAAAATCATTTTGTGCAAGTTGTGCGTACAGAAAAAAATCATTTTGTGCAAGTTGTGCGTACAGAAAAAAAATCCTGGCGGCGCCGCTGCTACCCATGCCTGCCGTCTGTCTACCTTGGACTCTCCTTTCTCTCTTTATTTCCTCCTTGTTTAATTGTCTCTCCACGTCCACTTATCTAGGCCTCAATCTTCTCTTAACTATTATAGAAGCGAAGGTTGCGTGCACGGAATATGATATTCATAACTTTTATGATCGACGTAATTAAATCTAAAATCAACGAAGAAGATATTTCAAAACAACTATTCGACAGTGCTTCTGCTTTCTGCACTTTAATTCCAATTCAGAACTGGGTGACCATTATAACCATGGATAGACCAAATTTCTAAAGCACCATTCGAAATAATCCAAATGTAACGCACCAGCTTTTTCATTAGCAATTTCGCACATACAATCTTTCTCCACGTCACCTTTGTGCCTCTCATCTTCCTCCATGTCTGTCTGTAGGTACGTGTGTGTTTTTCTCATCCAACTGCAACTGTTCAAACTGTCATTTAAAAACTACACTCAATTTAAAAACGGTTTCACTCAGCACTCATCTCCAATAGATTTGTTGAAACCTGAAGAGCAAGTTGCCTGATATCACTGTCCAAATGAGTTCTCAGCTCTTTTAATTTCGCTTCAAGCAAATTCTTTTCACTGACGTTGCAGAATATTTCAGCCAGCGTCAGTTTCCCTGAATTGTGTTTCCTCGCAATCAATTGACTGACATCGATGTTCATTGTCAGATTCCTGAGAATCGTCAGCCAACGCAAAGTGACATCATCCGATGAACACAAGTCACTGAAGAAAGATTGCGGCACCTAAACACGAAACAAACAAAAATTTTGCAATAGTATTTTATTAATTACACACAGGATCGTGTAAGAAACACAACTACATGTAAAGTAAACTTGCTATATTAAACTTCAGTATTTTGAACTACCAGTTATATCAAATAACAGCAGATGATCTTGCCACAAACCAGAGCAAACACATACAAACACAAACATAAGTTATGTAATTCCATTTTACAAAACTTGCAATTTTAAACGTTTTTTTCATGTGAAGGCATTTTTCAGTCCTTATCAATCTACTGGCACGCAGATCGTACAGGTCTAAGTTACATGGTCACTCTGTCTTTTATACATGTGCCTTGACTAGTAACAGATAACAGATTTATAACAGATTTTTTTTGGAAATCCCAATCGCTTCACGCAATTTTACTTTTGCGCCTCAACCTCAACGCTACAACCTCGGAAGAGTGATCATTTCACAAAGACTGACCTCAGTGACCTTGATACATACCTAAAGTTAGCCCCCATATAATCTCTTATACCAGAGCATAGTTCTTATAACGATATTTCAGACAGAATATGTCTGAAATTGACATTATAAATGCAGAATTATAGATGCATTGTCAGGCACAGACAAGAGCAAATTCACGACAAGTATTGCCTCACAGTATTGCTCAACAGTCAACATATGGACAACAAGGAACCTCAAAAGCACCACAGTTTTTGGACATGGTGGTCAAAGCTATTGCCAATCTAATTGGCCTCCTGTACCAGCCCTTTCTCACAAGACACCACATACTATCTACTTCTGCGTGTCTACATACATGTAAAACATCGACAATAATTGCACATTGACTTACTGTGGCTGCAAGCAGGTGAACGTTCAAGCTCTTGTGCCACGACAGATTAGCGAGAAGCTTGAGACTCATAATCCTCAGTTCACCTGACGTCTGTTCTTTAGTCAGATCAAAGAGTGTTTGAACGTCGAATTGAAGGAAGCTATCAATACAGGTATCAGTGCAGGTGAAATTGACGAGACATCTCAGAGCGGCAATGCGCACTTTCTCTGGCAGTAGATGATTTGATGAAGCGAAGTCTAGCAATGATCCAATGCAATCCTAACAAGTCAAAACAATTCAAAGCAAATTGAAAACAAAGTCAAATAGATTTAGAATCTTAATCAACATAACGCAGCGAAGAGCATATTCCGTGGTGGGTCCAGCTATCTGGAATTGCCTCCCTACGGCTCTCCGTTCTCTTCCTCGTGACTCAGCTGGCTCTTTCTACCGTCTTCTCAAGACCTTTCTTTTTGACCAGGCCTGGCTTGGGAGCGCTTCTGAGTAGAGATCTTGAAGAGGCGCTATATAAATTTATGTGATTGATTGATTGATTGATTGATAACCATGTTTGATACTATCCCAGGTCCCTGTATTATAAATTAAGTTACACCATGCATTGACAATGCCTTTGTTGCCATAAGATGTCATTAAACTCTGGTGTATGGATGGGTGCACCTGGTACAACAAAGAAAAACTTATATGTATGTCCATTATTTTTAGCATTTTCATGAGCTGCAGCTGAGACGTCAGTGGGTACACAATGGGCCAGCAGTACAAGCTACTGCTATCATTACCAATTATTTTTCTACCAATACCGTTTGTTCCAATAATTGGCTAAATTAATTCTGAACATAGTCGATTAATTAGTTAATTAATAATTAATTAATCAGCACAACGTTACAAAAGACATTTTTGAGACAGCTCTGACATTTTCTACCTTATTAACACTTTGACCGCGTGGTACGTGTATACACGTACCTTTTTTGTATTACGTAGACGCGTGGTACGTGTATACACGTACCGGAGTTTATACACTATTCAGGTCATCTTTAGCGTCCTGTCAATAAATTTAGACGCGTGTAAGTAATTACTAAAGTTTGTAGAGCCAACTGGCGAATACTTCTGAATTTTTCCCCATTATAGTTGCCACTACACCTTGTGTTTTCCGAGCTGCACGTGATACACACTTGTGTGCTGTTGCTGTTGCAATAATGGCGTCTCGTAAAATATTCACAAAACATGATGTTCTCAGGCAATTAGATATGTCAGATGATAATAATTTTACTGATAATGATAGCGATAGAGATAGTGATTTCGAATTAGGCGACAGTGAACGAGATATAGGCCTAGCGATGGAACGGAGGATTACGATGCACCGGTCGTGGATGCAGGCAATGACAGTTCGGAGTGGTCAGGGACTAGGCCTACCTTGCTATTGCCAATAATAATAATATTATTAGTTATGATAGGCTAATTCAGTAGACAATAGTTTCGTTCATTGAGGCATATTTTGACAATAAATGCCAATTGCCGCTGCAATCCAATCTTATCACAATTTCCGATAATTGTCTCCCGCTAACGCGTCATATAGCCGTAACGGGTTGCCGCGTGCTGGTAATCTTTTCTCCCGCGGTCAAAGTGTTAAAAGAATATTAAACTATATAGAAGGAATGAAAATATATTAAAATTATAATAATAAATAATTCACCAAATAATTCCTCATCATAATCATCATCATTAACACCAATAAATCATCATACACAAAATGATCCACATCAAAATCAATATCACTTCAAATGACCACAGTCAACAACACGACTACCACCACAACAACCATTTCTCTAACATGACCACCACCATGACCACCACCACAACGACCACCACCATGACGACCACGACCCCCACCACAACCACCACCACCACGACCACCACCACCACAATCGTCACATTACAAGTAACTGACTTGTAGATGACTTTGGTTTTCTTCGCTATTAGCGAGGTTGTTGATTGCAACGAGAGCGGCTTCAACGAGTTCTGCTGAAGAGAAATCATCGCTTGGTTTGTGTCTCAACTCTAGAGACTGCACCAAGCCAGACAACGCTCGAAGGCAACCAACGTCACGCAGAACCACCTTCAAATCCGCAAAAAATCAATCACAGTGGCAGAAAAAAAGATTAAATGGATGAGATCAGAAGATGCAAATGTACGTTTAAAAACTAAGATGGTCAATCAGTACAGCAGTATGCCATTTATAGTCTATTCAAAGGACGGGTTAAGTTATGTTAGGTTTATGGAGCACTGTCAGCTGAGAGGTTTGGGGTTCCACACCCAACGAGGCACACCTGAACTTATAAAGAGGGCAATATCAAGTACAATACTGCTGTACTGTATTATTCATCAACAAGCACAAACTTAGTAAAAAAAAAAATAAAGGAGCATATCTAAAAATTGATATGGATTCATGTCCTGGTAGTAATCAAGAAAAGATAGAAATGCTCATACGTGATTCTGTGTAAAGGCGGCCTTATTTGCAATAGTGATGAGCGCCCTCTTTTTAAAATCGTCAGTGCATGACTCATTCTCCAAAACCGATGTCAGTGCCGTAGCATGTTCTACACCACTTCTGCCATCCGATTCCTCAGCAAAAACTTCTGTTTTCACGTTTGTACCTGAAAAGAAACAAGCCAACCACATCTCCGAAATGCAGCACCCAACTATAGCAAATCCGTTTCTGCTAGTCAATTTATGTAATGTAATGTAATGTAATATAATCAGTAATTTCAAAAGGACTGCACACATGCATGATCATTCAGCAGCGGTCTCAGTGCGATAACCCCCAGATTGGAAATAGGTCTTAAGGGGAGAGAGATTACAATCCCACGCAGAGTAGAGGGAGGGCATTCCACACGAAGGCCCTAATGACGGCAAAGAATCGGGCTTGGGGAATAGTGGTCTCAGCTCGTGGAACAAAAAGTCAGACCGAATGTACCCTAGGCACAGACTTTGGTCTCGAAAACAACAAGACTGGTACTAAACACATGTAAGTGTATTCTCGAAAAATCCTTCATGCTCGCTTCAAACAACGTAGAGCATCGCTTCAAAAGTTCGGAGTTTAAAGCGATTAGTAGGCCTTGGCAGCCTACGGAAGTCTGTAACCCGAACGCTTGAGGCTAGAGAATTGCATCAGAAACTTTAAATAACAGCCAAACTCCTTTAAGCATGGACAAACCTGAAGTTACAGAACTTTTGCGTCTTTTCTGTGGCCGCTTCTCAGAATTCTGTCTCAAGTAAATCCACAAAATCGACCCAGAAATGACAGCAAACAACCCAACAACCGCCGATATCCATTTCGCCATGTAATGCTAATAATTATTATTAACCAACCATGTGCAATACCTATTCTTAGACCATGTGAAGCCTTGATCGGAAGAACCACTAGAGTCCATTTTTACGATTTTGAGATATTCACAAAATAAACTTTGTAAGTCTACAAGTACTTCACTTATGAAAATATGGAAATAACATTTGGCACATGTGTTGATATGTGTTGTCTCTGTAACATGTTAAAATTATATTGGCTAACCAGCTAGGTGGCGCCACATACAAATTTTTTTAACATGCTGTATATGGCAATTTTTAGGACATTTTTTCCCAAGTTGTCAGTGTGCATACAGGACATTCAAGAATTGTCCTATAAGGATAATTGCAAAGTTGCTTTTCAGTAGCAAATAATATAACCAATTAAAAATGAATCAAATTTTATAAGGTGAAACATTATTTTAGTGGATTGTCCTTGTGTTGTGAGTAACTTAATGCCAATATGTGGTGTTTTCATCGTTAGTGTAAGATTTCCGTTTTAAAACAGGATTATTTAGAGTCATGATGGCATAGTGCAGATGCTTCAGCGAAATACATGCATACATGCACGCATACATACATACAAACATACATACATACATACATACATGCATGCATACATGCATACATGCATGCATACATACATAGGCCTGCATGTGAATTCATGGAAGAAACACTGAAGTCCATGGACTTCCGTGGTTTTTGCATGAACACTATATTTTCTTTTCATTATAACTTTGGACTTACGTTAGTTTTCTGAAAAAGGAACTTGTCAATACATGCTCTATAGCATTAAGAATGACTGGACATAGATAACTAAAAAATGTCAAAAATGGACTCTAGTGGTTCTTCCGATGAAGGCTTCATGTGTATCAATCAGATCTATGGAGTCAATGACCTGTGCTATATATAGATTATAGATATCTATGCTATGAGTTCGCATTTGTTCAAGAGGGCGGTTTATACCAGGCCGGTGGGATCACGTGGTTCCTGCTGAACCATCTTGGGGACTTTCTCGTAGTCTTTATGACACATACTATTTTTAGCTCAACCAATCGGAAGCTTTCTCGTAGTCTTTGTGACACATACTATTTTTAGCTCAACCAATCGGAAGCTCATGACACATAACCTATTTTTAGCTCAACCAATAACAAGTTTATGACCGTTAATCTATTTTTTAGTTCAACCAATCACAGTTCATAAAATAAAACGCTCTTGTTTCTTATTCGGTTTCGACGTCACTGGGCAGCTCAACATAGGAAGCTCTGTCTAGTAATATATATAAGGTCGTTGGTTTATACATGAGTCACGTAGCGATTGATGTGATCCCAAGGATTCTATATTTGTGTATAAATTGTCCTTGATGTGATCCTAGGACTAGTGGTAAGTAAGTATGTATTTTCTTTATTATTCCACTTGCAAACGCACAATGGGATGTGTTGCACAAAAACGTAAAAAGATATTATCATCTTAAAATCGTTTAGGCCCTATATTATTATGTAACGTGGTTACAGAGTCAACCAAACCTGCACAAAGAATTTTTTTTAAAGTGATAGAGAAGCTTTGAACTTATCGGCACTACACAATATAACTTATTCTTTTTGTAATTATTATCCAGCACTATTTGTGTACTCAAAGGGCCTATAAGGCCCTATATGCATGTTCTACAACTCGATCTGGAGCAGTGTAAAACTTGGAAGTTAAATGGCATTACTCAAAGTTGAGGGAAATTTGCTGCTCCACTTTAAATGACCAACACCGAGGTTCCCTTCTTTCATCAGTACAGGCCAAGTTTCTTGTTCCTTGCTCCTCGACCTCCACAAGGCAGTGTCGAGCTGTCGATCACTGGCCCTAACTGTAACCTGGTATGGGCTTCTTGTGGCACTTTGCCTAGTGCCCAAAGTCATTCAATGTTCTGTTCTAAGCTTAAGACTGCTCACCCTGTGCTCAGAGGCACTCTACCATGTTCTGTTCTACCCTTAAGAATGTCCTATCTAGCCAGGGTTGGGTTTGTAGCTTCTCAGTAGATGGCCTTGAAGGGGCAATATTAATCCTTCTAATAATTAAAGCGATACAGCCTGTACAGTGTACAAATGCTAGTACTTGGCCCACCGAGGAAATCACTGTTCTGCAGCACAAGGTGAAATTATTTTGTTCCCCTTGCACACACTTCAAGAAACATCGTGCTTTTCAGTGGTCAGACCGAACACATGTTATAATCTTACTGGATGCAACTTAAATCTGTGCGCTGTTTTAGCCATGGACTCTGCATACACCCTTCTACAAGCATCTGAAAATGGTTCTTCATCGCCAGAGTTGTACTGGGAGTGCCTCTGAGTAAGTTATCTTGAATTAATTGTATGCACTCCACAATGCCAGGATTGCATTATCTCTGCAGTTATCCTCGCCAGCAATGCCCAGCATATTCATTTCAGGCCCCCACGATACGTTTCGAACTTTTACACGCCTACCGCTTATAATAAAGGTTCAAACTTCAAACCATGTGGTTTATTCACAAGGTCAATCGAAAAAAGTGAAAACAGGATCGAGTCCGATAAAAGTATGCGCAGTAATTTCTGGTGTTTATGGTTTAGCATTCGCTATGAACAGAAGAAGGTATCGAAAATTAAACTGAAAACCAGATAAATACAGAGATCAGTTTCCAAAGCAATGTGTGAGCTACGATTGGATGTTCTTTCCATTCGTTTAAAATGTCACAACCTGCTTGTCCACGATCTTGGACCGCCATAGCATAGCCCAGCATCGTGCCTTTGTCTCTAATGGCCTTTTGCTGTGGAATGACCTTTCTAATAATTATAACTCATGCTCAGAGCACTACTGTTTCTGCCTGCTGTCTTAAGATTTTTCCTTTCTGAGGGGAGGTTCTTCGTACTGGGAGTGTCTCCAATTAGGTTGTACTGTGAGAAGCGCTTTATAAATTCGTGAATAGAATCGAATTACGAGCTGGTTACAACACAAAGTTTTACAAGTAAACAGTTGGATTCAACAACTTTCCTCTATAATTAATACTTGTAATTAATTATTTATAACAACCAGTCAATTAAAACAGTTAAATTTCCTAGGACGTCATCATTTGCACACATGTCCCTGAATTTAACAACAACAACAACAACAACAACGATGATGACAAACTACAGTTACTACTGACCATTGTTGTCACAGCACAAGACAATGACGCATAGGAAAAACATGCTGCAACCATTACCAACACAATAATTATGTGCAGTCAACACACTGGCCAAAAATAACGAACAGCTCAGAAATCCAAGGCCGCTAAGGTCTGATATTTTAGACTTGGACACAATCGCTTAATTAGGCTTCAACGGCTGAAATCACAAGGGCTGTGCAATGAAAGCTGTGCAAGGCAACGAGGGATGAATTCTGGAATGGGTGTCAGAGTATACTTAAGAAGCGAGGAAATGGCATAATATATTATAGGTTCAAAACATGCAGAAGATAATTATATGCACGGTTCAATCAACAGTGACTTCAGAAACTGTCATTAAAGTATTTGTAACAATCGACATCTTGTGTTGACCTATTAGCAACATTTTAAATTTTGCTTAGCTAACTAAAGTTAGATGCACGTCATAATGAAACTGGGATGGAGAGATTTGCACGTCATGTTTCAATGAAAAAAATTGTGATAATCAAATTCGCAAGTAACTTGACAAATACACCCATGTTTAAATGCAAATTACTCAACTTTTACTGACTATACAGCCTCAACCCTTTTCATTTTCAATGAATTGATTGGGCAAGATCCTTCACCATCATCACTCCCCAGTCCCCATTTCAATAGGAGTCGTGTGCCATTTAACGTCCCCACATAAGGACCGTGCTAGCCCGAGATTTCAATCTCTTTCTCTAAAATAAGCAACCATTCGAAAGTGAGTCCCGACCAAACTTCATCTTAGGAAGACTGTGGTATGCAGCCTACGCTCTAACCAACTCGACACGATAAAAATACAAATTATTATAGGGATGCTGTCGTTCTATTTTTTCGAGGTGAGGAACAACCCGAAAACAGCATATTCAAACCAAATTTGAGGCTCGCGCTCGCAATGCTCAAAGAATAAAGTGAATTTGGGTTCAACAAAGTGAAATCAGACATATGCATTTGCAGCAAACATAGTTGTGTAACTATGTTAATCGACTAACAGTATTGTAAACAGCATTCTCCTCAAAACTATAAAAACAAGTGAAACTAAATGCATACTACTATACAGTTAATATACGATTCTACATGCCACCACACGACATACACCGGAAATTCATTAAAGTGGCGGACCTTATGAGGCTGGAGAACGACAGCTTGTTTCAGGCCATAGATTGCAACTCATGCCAGGTACTGTCTAACCTTATTTTGTGCTCTCCAGCATAATTACAATTCATGGTCTTGACAAGACCGTTTCAACCTATTTGTTAAAGACAACCGAATCTTGGGTTCTCAATAAGAATATATAAGAATGAAACATTAATGAGTAGAAAATTTAACAGCCCCATTTTATGAGATCCCATTTTAAAGTTTGAGGCCATGACTTGACTAACTGATTTTATGTACAATTTATGTAACCAATTTGTGCCTGTCGTCTCTATTGAATAAATATGATGTTGATTTATTGAAAGATTTTTGGATCCACATGAAAAGCAGCCTAAAGCCGGACTGCATTACAGTAAGGCCATCTTCTCCTATGGAATGAAATTTGGGATCCATATTTCCACTGCGTTGCATTAGAATTCACGTTAAAACGACGTGTGCTATAATGAATTTCCGGTGTTTATAAATTACAAGTACTGTAACATTTCCAATTACCTCACGTTATAAGTTATTAGTTTATCGTAATACAAGACTCTGAAAATAAATGGTAAAACATACTTGCTTTGCAATATTATATTCAATAAGCCAAAGTTACGCAGCTTAATATGCAGCAAATTTTACAGTGCAGCAAACACGTAGTAACATTCAGTTAAAAGAATTGTGAAACAGGGTGCACAAGTTCACTGCATGCAACTTAAATATGTGCTGCAGGAATTCCAACGCATGAAAATCATATTTGCAACAGTCCAATAAAATTACGTATAACAAGAAAAAAAGCGCTGAAACCGGCCACTGATCTCACACCCTTTTCTTTACCCAAATCGTCAGAGATAGTTAAGTGATTGCTTGCCAAAAGGCATTTTAATCCAACAATCAACTCAAAATGCCCCTCACATGCTGCCAATCCATTGGGTAAAAGAACGGGTGTTTCATAAACAAATTGTGAGCAGGGTGGCTGATTTCAGATCGAACTCCCCGCCAAATGTCATATAATTAGCAGGAATAAACACGCACTGTCCATCAAACTTCCTGAGAAATAAAGGGTTAACTACTAACATACTACGAACCTACACACACACACACACACACACACACGATATAAACGCCGTCTATTAATCTTGCAAAAAACAAAACACAAACACCTAAAAATCAACTACTTCACAGCAAACGCTGCATATACAACAGTCCTTCTTCAAACGTCTCTTTTTCGCAATCGACACAAATCCTAGGGTTCGCAAGAGCCATGTAACGAATCTTCGTAACGAACGAATGAAAATCGCAATGCATACTGAATCAGCGCAAACTAGTAATGCAGTGCTGTCACTACTTTCTCAATTTATCTAAAACACGACATAACTTTAAATAGTGAAATTAATATTACGCAGGCAGTGCATTAGTCCATGTTACACTTCTGGCATTAATGTTCTCACCTGCACAATGCACAAGTCATCTAATGTTTAGTTACAGAAACAATCCTTGATGCAATATAAACACATCCAGAGATCATCAGTCCATTTTGCTTACTGGTATTCTATACATTTATAAGGTTACCTGGAAGATAACAGCAACAGTCACTGATATTTCCTAGAATTTCATTGGACACACACACACACACACACATGTATGAACTGCATGTAAACTGATAATTACTTCCATTCAAATTACCTACGAACAACTATGCCCAAAATAACTACGGTCAAGAAACTACTATCTCAAACACCTAAAGAAGTCTACTAGCCAACACCTTAACAACAACAACAAAAGAATTTAATATAAAAAAAACTGTTAAAACCTTATCAAAAAATATTCAACATCAATTTCTACCGTCGAAGTAACAAACTATCCTATCCAGGCAGCCACTGGTTCCCTCCAAAAATCCATACGAATGATCAATGCACGAGAACGGAATACTGACTTACAGAAAAATATAGCATGCTCCATACAGATAAAGCAGCTTGTTTTCATACAACAACATTTTAAAATATTTAGATTTACTGACAGGGTAACAGCTCTAGACTGCTGACCTATAAATAACACAGTTTTGTCACATGTTCACGCTGTAGACCATAGCTACTCCGTGAGACATAATAAATACATTGATTAATAAATTTCGAGCATGGTGTACTACAAATTCATTTGGGGTTATTTTAACCCTTTAATTCTGCGATGGCAGACTTAAATGGTATGGGAAATCCTTTACTCTCTGGCATCAAAGGGTTAAACAGCTAACTTAAGTATTACGGAAGAGCGAGCGAGCCATCCTGGAACACTAGCATCACGTAATTACATAACAGTCCTTCTTCTAAATCGCAGTTCAATAGAGGCAACCAAGAAATAAGAAAAACAACAACAAATAAATCCCACAACATCTCTACGTCCGTCCATCCTAAAACTTTTAAAGAACTATGACCATTCCAAACAGCAGACGCCAGAAAAACCGACCGAAACCCGACGAGTGCATAATTCCGCTCCTAGAAAAATACAAACTTCTAAACTACTGATCCGTTCGATAGAAAACTGTTTTTCTTTATAATCTAGCTTCACTGGTACTGCAAAAAATTCTACGTTCGCTTAAGTTATAATTAACGTGTAACATCGAAATAAAGAAGACGACAAAACGACGACGACGACGGTGAAAACAACGCGACGACGATCAGTTCCTGAAGACGAATATTATATACCAGTATCACAAATAAATTAGGAAATAAACATACAACGTCCTTTAACGTCGGAAAGCTGCCTTAACTCGTTGCACCCCCGGTTGACTCGTGAGGGGGTCAATGAGCGAGTTGCCTAAAAAGTAGTCCACTTGAGTTGTACAGTGAAGGAATGTTACTGGGTCGAACCAGAGATGACGACGCCCGCAAATGTCCAATTCCCTCCTGTCTTCTCCCGTTTAACTGCGAACAAACATCATGAACATACACTTACTAAATAAAGTATAAAAACAGACAGACATAAAAAGAATAGAGCGTCTTTGTAACAATGTAACATGCTCCATTAGGACGTTGTAGTGCTTATCTGCCAGAAATTTGACTTCCTACAATAGCCTATTAATATGGGCAGTATAATACACACTCTTCAGCCTCATGAACTAATTAAGTTTTATATTAAGCTGATATTGTGTAATTAAAATATACAGACAACAGTTAATTTTATAAATTGTGCACGCTACAGACGTGTACAAAATATATCATTTTGGTGATACACACAATATCCCTACAGAATAATAGAAAGTTTGCAGTTAATTATGTCTCAATTAAAGAACTTATAATCAGAAGATCAGAATATCAATTGGCATTCAGGGCAAAAAACAAATAAAACTAAATTAACAATAACAGCAAGTACTGAACATGACTTTAGCTGATGGGTGTTTGTAATAAATAGGCTGCCATAGTCTCACAAAACCCAAACTGAAAGTTAACTTCCTGGTAGTCCAAAACTTCAGAAAAGTACAGTCCAAGTCCTTAAGTTCTTGCACTGACAAACCTAACATTTTCAAAAGACCTAAAATGTCAAAAATTAATATTAGAACTCGCAAATGTAAGGGGTTCAAATGATCAGTTCATTGCAAAATGAGCATGGTAGAGGCCCATATGGCTATACAAAAATGGGTAGTTACATTAACATCCTACAAAACTTCACATTTTATGTACCTCATCTTTTATTAACTATAAAAAATTTAAATTATTATCTATTAACTAGCATCTTAACTACCTGCGTAAAGCACCACATGAAAATTAAAACGAACACAAATCACAAGAGGTTAGTTTACAGATGAAGAACAAACCCTGTCATCTCTTAAGAAACTGTGAGATATCCCACACGACTCTCTTTCGTTTCACACCCTTCGACACTCGTTCCGCAGTCCGTGAAAAGTCCGGATCAGACTTCTCTTCGGAAGTCTGAAACTTCTTCACATCTTTGGTGTCACTTGAAGGCATCTGGTCCAAACAAATTGAATCCAGCTAAATTAACAATGCCATTAAATCAAAATGCTAATGAATATTGAAGGTATTCTACTGCTGATAATACAAGCAATGATAACAAACTGGCATATGATTTCGCGTGTGTCTGTCAGAGAAAGTGACACATTGGAAATGGATTTTTGAATCCTGAATGCAGAATACAGATCTAGTAAGGTCCAGGCAGGCAAAGCAAGTGTACTGTACCACAATAGGGCATGTAAGAAAGTCAGTGAGAAATTTGTCTGATAAAATCCAAAAACATTTTACAGCTGAAGGAAGAACAAATGTATCAGCCATACAGAAAAAAAATACTAAGTGCCTCTCATGAGTTTCTCTTGAAGTGGCGCTATATAAATTCACAATTACGATACAGAACTTCTCAGACCATGAACGTTGTGGAACACAAAAATATCTGAAAACAACTGCTTCTGTGTAGGTTTAAATTCTTAAACTCATCAATCGCACTGTTAAGGCCGCAACTGCATGTGCCCAAACATTTTATACCACCACAACACATTTATTATTCCAGTACAACTAGCAAGTTGCATTGGTACCTAAACATAGAAAAAGACAGCAATTTATGAACAATACGCAACCGCAAGAAAATGCCAAGCTCGTTATCTGCAGCAAGACTAGAACCCTGGACAAAATAGTTCCCCAATACACCAGCATGTTTACAATTGACAGAGGTCAACAAAAGAAACTGTTCATAACATTTATGTATTACTACGCATATACGCCTTACTGCAAGCCTGTCAAGTTCCTTCTGTAGATCCCTGAGTAGCTGCTTAGGTCTGTTGCTGATCGGATAAGGTACGTTCTCAAAAGCCTTCTTTCTCTGTTAACAAAAAACACCTTTCCTGAAATGGCTGCACGTATATCTGACTTTGTGTCTTTCTTGAAATGTGGTATGAAGAAGTGTATCTTGAAGTTGAGCTCTATAATCACTCCGAATGAATAAATGAATGAATGAACGAATGAACAAATGAATGAACGAATGAACAAATGAACGAATGAATGAATGAACAAATGAATGAATAAATGAATGAACAAATGAATGGTTGAACGAATGAATGAATGATTGAACGAATGAATGAATGAATGAATGAACGAATTAATAAATGAATGAATAAATTAATAAATGAATGAACAAACGAATGAACAAATGAATGAATAAATGAACAAATGAATTAATGAATGAATTAATTAATTAATTAATGAACGAATGAATGAATAAATGAATAAATAAATGAACGATTGAACGAAAGAACAAACGAATGATCAATCCAATATCAATGACTGCAAGATGAAGATCCGCATAAAAAATTATCAATCATCAAAATGCGCAAACATTTCTATTAGTTTGATACTAATGCACAATGCTCCAATTGAATAACATTCAGCTAAAGTAAAAGTCAGCAGAGTAACAGGGCTTGCTAAAAGATAAGAGGATCAAGCACGTGAAATTATCAGTTCGTTTGGTGAGCAAAAACATATCAGACAAGTGCTTTGCAAAGTTAAAATGTCATACCCCTCTTTTAGACAATGCACTCAGACTAAGTCAACTGCCAGACATCGATGGGAGCTTGCTGTTCTTGATAAAGACCACCGTAAGATAAATCCACATCATCAGTACATTAATGAATTTGTTATTCTTACAGAACTCTAACATCAGTAAGCTACTGAAAAACATTCTCGCAAGGTACCGATAAGGTGTCACATAATTAGTCACAGCCATATATAATATATATCATACATATAATTATATGATTATATATACATACATATATATACATATGATACATGTATATATATATATATATATATAAATTATACATGTTATGTACATACCACAGTCCAGTCCCTGAGATGAGAGATGAGCGTCTTAGTGCCGCTGATGAGATGGGAAGGCACGGCGTGACCTCCTTCACGACATTCTAAACAACACACAACCAAATCATATTGATCAGTAGCGCTGTCAAACTAAACCATTGCACACTATTTGCTTGAAATCCAAGTGGCGGGTTGGGAGGACCTCTGAGTAGTCCACTTAAAGAGGTGCTATACAAATTATTGCAGTAATAATAATAAAAGTAATAATTTTCTAATCTCGCAATTTCTATGGTACATTATACAACATAATGACTATAAAATAAATCAGAAAACTAGCAGATTTTTAACAATCAAAATTTAACTGTTTTTAAGACTCTGAATCAAACTCAATCCAATAATTATAAACAATGATGTAGACACCAAATTGATATCTTAGATAATTACATAACAAGTACATTATTACTCAAAGTTACCTTTCAAGGTCTCCATGATGCTTTTTGCAGCAAACCAGTGCAAAGGTTCATAGTTTGGAAAGTAGTACTTCTGAGGTGTTTTGATTCTCTTCTCAATTTCATAGACACTGTACAGATAAATGAACAATACAGACAAATGAACAATAGAAAATAAACAAACAATGAAGATAAACAAACAATAAAGATAAACAAACAATGAAGATAAACAAACAATGAAGACAAACAAACAATGAAGATAAACAAACAATGAAGATAAACAAACAATGAAGACGAACAAACAATGAAGATAAACAAACAATGAAGATAAACAAACAATGAAGATAAACAAACAATGAAGATAAACAAACAATGAAGATAAACAAACAATGAAGATAAACAAACAATGAAGATAAACAGAACATGTAGTTTATTCCTACAAAGAGTTTTTTATGTTCATACTTAGATTAAATACTCCACATGTGGCAAAATATTAATTAAGAATATTCTAATCAGAGGAGACTCGATGCTAAGAACAATCATAGAGGGGAAATTGGAGGGGAAAAGAACGAGAGGAAGACCAAGACAAAGACTGTTGGACTGGATGATGAAAGACGGTTATCAGAAGCTGAAAAAGAATGCACAGAACAGGGAAGAATGGAGAAATCAAACATTTGAACCTGCCTAAGGGCAGAGAACAGAAAGAAGAATAGGAATATTCTTAAACTAGACATAAATGCTGAGAATGGTGAACAACAGCAATGGGTGTAAGGAAGAAAGGCAATGGCAAAACCAACTCAAGCTGCAGTTCAATGTTGTAGTTGTGAAGAAAGTTTCCTCCAAAGACGAGAGAATCGACTGGAGTGAAGACCGCATGAATCCACGCGCTCGGCAGAAACACCGTCTGACCCTCCGATATCGTGCAGCTGCATGAAAAACACAGAATGTCACCAACTGAAATTACACAGTAGTTCGCACTAATGGCAAGAACAACTCAACCAAATATCATGCACACGTAATGTATTACACATATCGACCAGCACAGTCTTGTCTTATGTCTCATGGCAGAAACAGAAACATTTATCATGGCAGAAATAGAAACATTTATCATGGCAGAAATAGAAACATTTATCATGGCAGAAATAGAAACATTTATCATGGCAGAAATAGAAACATTTATCATGGCAGAAATAGAGCAACAATGCCACATCTCATGGAAGAAATAGAGCTATATCTCATGGCACACACAGAACCATTTATCATGGCAGAAATAGAGCTATATCTCATGGCAGAAACAGAACCATTTATCATGGCAGAAATAGAGCTATATCTCATGGCAGAAACAGAACCATTTATCATGGCAGAAATAGAGCTATATGTCATGGCACACACAGAACCATTTAGCACGACAGAAACAGAGCCATGTCTCATGGCAGAAACAGAACCATTTATCATGGCAGAAATAGAGCTATATCTCATGGCAGAAACAGAACCATTTATCATGGCAGAAATAGAGCTATATGTCATGGCACACACAGAACCATTTAGCACGACAGAAACAGAGCCATGTCTCATGGCAGAAACAGAACCATTTAGCACGACAGAAACAGATCCATGCTTCATAAATCTAGCATATAAACCAGATGAGAAAGTCTACTCACGAATAGCAAACATCGACAAGATCTGCAAAGAATGTTTCTGGTTGGTTCGGTGAGAGCATCCACTTCTCGTACAGACGAAGGTTTGTTGGTGTTGGTGGAATAAGGTAGAAGATCTTTTCTCCCTGTCGAAATACACAACGACAACATAGAAAATAACGCAATTCGTTCTACAGACTACGGCAGAAATAGATTTTTAACCCCTTAATACCGAGATGGTAGTAAATGGTATGGGAAATAATATACCCTCCGGCATTAAAGGGTTAAACTGATTGCACTATGGTGTTGGACACAGAGGTAATTGAATAGAAAAAAGAGAATGTTTGCCTTTCACCATACCCCAAAGATAATAAAAGAGACTATGTATGACTTGTTCAAACCTATTTAACACTGTCAAATGTCTATTTGTTATTATTCGTGCAACATCAATAAACCACAGAATCTAATCTAGTATAAGCAGTGGTGTAGTGGGGCGGGAACGCGGGGGAATGCCGTTCCCCCACTTTTTTCCAGGGATAATGGAATATTAATAATAATACTACTAATAATAATATTATTATAAAAAGCGTTCCCCCACTTCATTTTTTAGGACTACGCTACTGAGTATAAGCATTTGCAAAGTGCTTCTCACAGCATTCAGCATGACAGGCACATGAAAAGAGAAAGGTCTTCAAGCAGTGAAGAGATGCAAGTGAATAATAATTCCTCAGAATTCTGCTACATGAATTCGAGAGGGACCAACAATAGAAAAAGCCTGATGCTGAGTTAATAACATTCATATGGTATGGTCATAACTCAGAGCTAAGCACATCGTTATTTACCATTCAGTAAGCCTAGCTTTATAAGAAAAACAACAGCTGTCCAAGACAAAGAGATTCATTGTGCACGTAGGCACCGTAAAGAGACGTACCCGTACAATGTGATACCAGACGGAGGAGCCGCCAAAGTCAATGTGGAAGTCGGTGTAGCTTTCCTTGACGCTCATCAGACAATAGCGCTGCACCTCAGGTCTGATGAACATCGGGTCTTCCTCGTCCACAGGCCAGCAGTTATTTACCCAACTCACCTCCTTAACAATGCGAGGTGGATCAACTAGTTTCGCCAACCTGTAAGAAACGCATCTCAGTGAACAGCGACTTGTCAATCACAAGGCGATACAAGCCATATAGGTTTAACATACAGAATTAAAATTAATCCCTTCTCTTGAAACCTTTTATGTCTGAAAAATCGCTAAACTACCTGTGGGATGGCTGTGGTGTGGTGATGTAGGGGTATGTTTAGTGTCTTTTGATTTGATTTTGATTTATGTTTGGTGTCTTGGAGCCGGAAGGTTTTGGGTTTAAATCCATCTCAAGCTGTCGCATAGAGACC
Organism: Lumbricus rubellus; assembly: GCA_945859605.1. Taxonomy (NCBI): domain Eukaryota; kingdom Metazoa; phylum Annelida; class Clitellata; order Crassiclitellata; family Lumbricidae; genus Lumbricus; species Lumbricus rubellus. Next base: position 27,372,531 of record OX243817.1, on the reverse strand, counting down.
CTGAACAAGTCCTTAACTCACAATTGCTAATGTACTTTGGTGCGAAACTCTGATTCAGTGTCAGCGGTGTTGGGAGCGCCTCTGAGTAGTAAGCTTGAAGGGGTGCTATAACAAGCGCTCATACATACTTACATACATGTAGGACAAATAAATCAAAATGAGAACAGAAAACAGAAGAACGTAGGAGCAATTAGAATAAGGCAACGGTCTATTAAATGCACACCAACAAAGATAACTTTATCCTCAGAAGCAAAGTCCATGACTTAAATGATTCTTTTAGCTGAATCATAAACATGAAGGCAGCAATCAAGCAAACTCTTACGATTAGATTGCACAAAGAGTGCAATGGCTGACATTTCACCTGCAGTCAAGGGATTTGACTCTCATGCTTGGCACTCACAAAAGAAAAAGGTCAACATATTGGCAATTGGTTAACGTGAACAGAAATCTTTTGTCTAAGAATTTATGTAAACGAGGCTTTATCACAGTGGTTGGTATTCCAAGTAAATCAGCAGATGCTTGTTTCTCAACTAAGTTATTATGTATGCGTGTACCGAGTAGCGATTTTCCGACTTGTTTGGTCCCAATAAACAAAATAATCACAAGAATAATAACAATATAAAAAACATTACGACAACAAACTGGAATAAAATCCCAAGGAACATGCTATAAAGTTCCTGCAAGTGGTAGGTACTTACTTCGTGTTGCTAAATTCAAGGCTCACAACGTTAAGAATCTTGTGCCTTTCTGGCGAGCTGAAATACTCTGTCCATTCCCTGAGAAACATTTTGTGGTCTTCCTGTTTTGCCACATCAATTACATCGATCTCCCTCATTGACCCTATGAAACAAACAAACCAAATTCAAACAATTAAGTTCAACCTATCAGTATCTGAACCAAAATTTAATTCAAAAACTTTAGCACTTATCACACTAAAACGCAAATTGCCGACAAGAATACACAATAAAGTGCAAATTGCTGACAAGTACCTGACGATAAAATTACAAAATGAAAAACATTAAGTACTAATAACATACTATAATATAAACAACTTGTAAACAGTCTCTCAGAAACTGAACAGAATCACACAGAGTATACTTGCATAACAAACTCCACGACAATTCAACCACAACAACATAAATTCACACAGCAAACATAATTAATTATTTCTCATCTATAGTACCTCCTCAAGACAAATACCCTTGTTAAATGCTGTCAATCTGAGAACACAATAAGCAATGAGTCACTACTTATTAACAACACAATATCAGATGCGTCATTGTATTGTATATGATCCTTTATAAAGCGCTTCTCCCAGCAAAAGCCTTTCAGAAATGTTCCCAGCACAATCCACTCCCAAGAGAAAAGGCAGGTATTGAGGCAAGAGAAAGACAAAGAAAGACCATAGAGAAAGGCAGAGCGCAATTCTGTCCAGCGATACGAAAAATCTATTCCATAGAGACCTCATTAACAGCAGGTCATAGACCTGTCTAGCAAACAACGAAAAAGCTCGTCATCTTTACAAGGGTTTACCAATTCCAGGGGGGAGGAAATAAGTAATAAATAATAATAATAAGCAGAGCACAAGCGCCGGATTAATATCCTTATTAAAATCTAGTTTCCAGCATCTAACACCCACGTGCAATTGTTGCTTTCCGCTAATTCATGTGACTTACTTTTTCAGTTCACTGTAGAAAAAAACCAACCACTACTATTCTACTGTAGAAAAGATTTTTAAAAACACTACATTGACAAGATTATGCCGTTGTTTTCCACTGACCTACGCTATTCTCAACGTCATGCACAGAGAATGTTTGTGGTGGAACGAGGAGGTCCAGACCATCCTTGACGTCAACGAGTATTGGAACAGTGAACCCATTCTTCTCCAGATACTCTGTAGTCGCTTCCCTTCCTTTCAACGTCACAAGCGGCAATTCGCTAAACGAAATTAAATCAAAAAATACTTTTTTATAAATAAAAAAACACTTTTTTTAATCACATGTGCATTGTGCAACGTGCAGATCAACACACAGAGAGTAGATGATATCCCCGTCTCAGATTCACATTTCAGCGTGACATTGCACGCTCTACAAATTTCTTTAATAATAATACTAATAATCTAACAGTGTGCAAGCATGATTAAATCAAAGAGCAAACTCTCTTAAATGTAAATGGCAAATGTATCACGTGTATTTACACCCATCGAAAAACTCGTCATTCACAAGTTTCCAAAGATGCAGCAAGGTTCATTAAGACTACAGAGCCTTGTGATTCATTGATTCAGGTGATTCATTGTTATCACATTAACTAGCATAGTTAATCTTTGCTGATCACGAAGAAAGAAGTTTGAGTGAACATCAAACAGTCTCGTATTTCATGAACAACTTCCAAACATGTAAAAATTGCAGTTGACTTTAAAACCGAAACTTCTGAGGTTTTTTCTACAGAATCAAACTATCACTAAAACCATTTCCAATTTCAACATCACCCATGTTTATAAAACAGAATTCAGAATTTGTTTAAATCAACACAGTGCAGTTCGAAGTCACCTGCGAAAGATTTTCTTCTTGAGATCTTTGATGAAACGTTTAGACCCGGTCCTAATCTTTCCCTGAAAACAAAGCAATGTTTACGAACCTTAAAGCCAGTATAACCATGTATCATACTGCATAAAAACGTCTTTTTGCTGGAACGGCCTCAGAAATAAGTATCACTACTATTGCTCTACACGAAAACTGACGAGCCAATTTAGTCAGAAATAAACTATTCTTACGCAATACAGGCATTCTGCCGAAAAAAGCTACACAGAAAAGTTTAGGACATTACTGATATAATTTAGGAACTGGTAACTTCTGAACTATATTTACGGAAAGAATAAGTTAAATGACCAAATGCGTGTAATTAATTACTAAAAATTACTTAAATCCAGATCCAAAAATTCTAACAATTTAATCTTTTAAAACTTTAATCTATTCAAAACTATGCAAAACTATTCTACATAGGATGGTTGTTCATTTAACTACCGGACTTTCCACTGGGTCTGGATGAACCTCTAGACATGTCAAATGTCGCTGTTTTACTGAACAAAAACAAACAAAACACATTAAATAAAACTGCATCCAAAACTCTTACAAAATTAAATCAAAACCATTGTCAAATAGCACATTAATTCAATGATTTCAAAAGGAATTCACTATTAAACATTTATAATTGATCAATTCATATGGCACTTATAATTAAACAAACGACTTACTGCACTTAAAGCATAAGATCACCGTGGATATAGGTCATAATGACAATTGTATGCAAGCAATGAAGATTAATCACATACCTAATATCAGATATAAAGAGCCATAGAAAAAGACACGAGTACAATCAGTACATTGCATCAATGCATTTACTTAAATGGTCGCAGTACTCAGATGATCAGTCTCTAAAAATATATACCTAGCCCAATTCATAATTCTTACTAGTCAACTTTAACAATCACCATCATCTTCAGTATGATATAAACCAGATCTCCCCTTATTTCTGGCTCCTAATCTTCTACGTTTACATTGAAAGACATCATGAACTTCATGCCCTTGCCTTATATCCCGACCCCAACCCAAATGCTAAGATGTACTGAAGAAGGTTCAGAAGGTTACTCACGTATCAGTGGACCACAACGAGGTTGACACTGTGGACAAAAGTACTTGTCAATAAAAGATGCCGCCTCCTCGGACACATCAACACAACTGCAATTAAATCACACAGTATTAACCAGCTCATTAAATCATTAAATCATTTATTCACATCCCTGACAACATATATAACTGTTCTCTAATTACTACACAATCATCATCTATGAACATTCATTGAGACTATTAGTTCGTTCGTTCAAGAACACTTAGGGTACAAAACATCCCATGTGCGTGTGTGTGTGTGTACATGTGTTTGTGCATGTATGTATGTATCCTTGTATGCTAATAGGTTCTCCAGAGTACAGCACTGTCACTGAATCGGAGTATCACGCCGAAGCGCATGAGCAATTGCGAGTGAAGGACTTGCTCATGGTCCCTACATGGCGGCATGAGGTGGATCCGAACCTTCAACCTTCCATCTCAAGGCACAGAACATACCCCAACACCACCGCATCCCTCCCCATTTGCAACATTGCACACATGCACCTGGCAATAAATATAACAACACCAATTTAAAACTCTGCAAAGGTGTTAAAATGGCTATCTAATAGACTGAACAGTGAACAAGTGCAACAGAAGATGGTCTGAAAATGTTTCTAGATACTTTATGTTGAAGAATAGAACACATTTCACATATAACTGCTGTTCCAGAGAGCCGATTCAATTCATGAGAAAAGATGTTATATGGCAGTATTAGGGTACATGTTCCATGGGTCTCCAAACACAAACATCATTCACCAGGCAGGTTGAAAAAAAGCAACACAGAGCTCTCCAAGATATTCTAGAGCTGCGCCAAATATGAGGCTTTTACCCACATGAATTTTCCCCTAATCCCTGTCTGGAAGCTAGTGCAGAATCTCCCGCATTCAGCTCAAAACAAGCATGAATTTGTGGCGAGTTAGCAAACTGGCTGCACAGTTGAAGCTGTTGTATTGAAAACCTTGGCAAGTCAAAAAACTATTTCTATTTAATTTAGATTTGCCCCAAAAAAATCATAAAGTTCTTCTCAAATTCTGTATAAATACTGATGTTATCACGAATATTACTCATCTTAATCTAATTATAAACTGAAGAATCACAATAACATGATCAGTTATTTATATATAAGATTAATCAACTAAATACAACATTATTATTAATGCCAAAAGACCACCACAGGTTATGTTGTAAGCCTAAACTAACAAATCTGAACCAGACCATCTGACATAGTGCAATACAATACATGGTTTTAAAAACAACTGTTTGTTATCACATGTGCAATTTGAATTATTAAGTAACTTTCAAGCCATATTTGATTAAATATCTGTTATACAAATTTACAATTTTATTATCACCATACTACATAATATCCTTACACGCCTTCTAATCAAATCTTAAAAAAAACACCAAGTCTTAAAATAACAGCTGGCTAAATTAATATGACTTTCAAGAATTAAGTTACATAAATTCACAGTTTGCTTCCTTTCTGCAGTTCACTTAGGTCATACAAGCAAACCAGTAATCCAATACGAGATAGTAAAGGTCCCTATTGTTCATCATTGCCCGAACCTGAGTAACCGCCATTCATTGTTCCCGGAACGACGGTCGTTAATCAAGATGCTTTATTTTCTGGAAATCCAAACAACGGTCCAGAAATAAATCCAGCACTCAGTGCTCCCTTATTCAACCCCATTTGAATTAGACTGTCAAATTAATACAAACTGCTACTGGGTCGGTATTTTTTAAAGGCCAGATTTCATTCTGTGGCCTTTTGGCCTACGTTGTTTTGGTCACGAACTCTTTATTAAGGGGGAAGGGGGCGACCTAAACATGTCACGGCACAAAAGAAGTCATCAATCAAAGCAACGAAGGCTCGCCGACTTACCTTCCGTGAAACCAGTCGTTACATCCATTGCATTCTATCATGAACTGGTCCATTCTGTAGGGTTTTTGACAAATACAGTACAAATCGCCTAGGAATTCTCTTCTTCTTCCTCTGGACGCCATCACCACCACTCAACCCGTCGTTCATTTAGCCAGCTGTAGCGGAGTACATATTTTATATACAGACTTTCGAATTGATGACGTAGTTATGGAGCGCCACTCGGTGACCGCCTTCTGCGGATGTTTCAAAAGCAGAAATAAAAGCAAGTAAGTAAATCTGTTATGTATCAAACCGTTTGCAGAAGAGACGCACTCCCATGTACAGATATCGATCGTAAGACGATCGTAGCCAGATCGTAGCCGTAGCCTTGACCTACATTTGCACTAACCTGCCTGACTTAATGAAATTCCCATTAACAACGATTCAGACCGCGGAGCAAGAAAACTCAGAAGGAGGACATGCTATCTCGGAAGACCTGAAGATGCACTTTAAGAAGGTGAAGAAGGCGTGAACGGATTCTCCGACTACAATCGTCTGGATACCTGGTCATCTCGTCATCACAGATCGCCATGCAGGTCGGATTAGCTATCGGTAGGCCTAGGCTAAGAGTGGGTGTTAAGGTATACCGAACCCACTGCATGCTATAAAGCCGACCTGGGTGTCGTGCTATTATAATAGTGGGCCGTAGGCCTATTTCGTATAATCTGTACCTGTAATCATTCTGTGGTCTGTCAGATTGAATCAATAAAAATGATATTAAATTGTGTATAGCCTAGGCCTGTCAAGTTTTGTTTCACTGTTTCATTCTTTCAGCTCCTCGAGATCTTTTGCAGAGATCCAGGCCGATCGAGGAGCAAGAAAGTCTGAAGCACGACGTTTGTATCTCGCAAAACCTGCAGCTGGATGTCGGACTGGAAGACAGTGGAAAACGCGTGCAGACTCGGAAAACGATCGTCTGTAGGCCTATCATCATGGGTCGCGAGGTCACCATGCAGCGGGTGGCGTCTGTAGGCCTATCTCTGGTTAACATTCTCTCTTGTTGTAATTGTAATTGTAATTGAACTTTTATATAGCGCCGCTCACAGATTCAGTAGCGCTCCCGACCCTAGTTAGCACTGCCGCTAACGAATAGCATAGTCTTCAGGCGTTTCCTAAACAAAGGGAGAGAGAGACTAAGAAGCTCAAGACGAAGTTTGTGAGGAAGACGTACGTTCCAGTAGGATGGGCCAGCATAAGCAAAGCTTCTGGACTGGGCAGTGGCTCCACGCATGCGAGGCACGACAAGGAGGCCGCTGGCTGCCGAGCGGAGGGCAGAGCGGCCGGGGAAAGAGGAGACCGGGATGCAGAGAGAACGGAGGTAAGAGGGAGCTACCCCAAGAAGAGAATTGCGCATGAGTGTCAGAATCTTAAACTCAATGCGCTGTGGTACAGGAAGCCAGTGGAGAGTGTCCCGAATAAAGACAGAAATATGAGAGAACTTGGGAAGACCGGCAATTAGGCGAGCAGCAGCACCATGGGCGGAGTTTATCAGGGGCTAGGGGGGCTTAGGCCCAAATTCAACTTTTTACCGTGTAAAAGGTATCCTTTTTCGGGGTTAGCCCCCTAAGAAGACCCAGACTCGGGGTTAGCCCCCCCCCCCAAGAACGGAAACCAAACTCCGCCCATGATCACCACGGAAGCTACCAGATGAACTATGGATCTGAAATGGTTACCATACCCAGGGTGATAGGAATGGCCACCAAATTATTAAATAATTTTCTTGTTCTTTCTGATTTTTCTTGTAGCCTACAGCTATCTGCAGTCTGGAACAGCGAAAGTCCATAATGCTGCAGCAGGGAGACTCGCTGCTGGTGGCAATATCCGATCGGACAGTGAATCCGGCCTATATCCGACTGTTTGTCATACTGTGAGTCTGTGACCATCGGCCTGTAGGTTCGACCATCCATCCATCTATCCAGGGCCGGATTAAGCTCTCGGGGGGCCCGCCGCCATATTCTCCGGGGGGCCCTTAATCCATCTTGACTTTTGTAACCATGATCCTCTCACATGTTAGTGCATGCCTGTAATCATGGGCGGAGTTTATCAGGGTCTTGGGGGTGAGCCACCCTCTCCCAAGAAAGCCCAGAGTCAGTTTTTTCACTATGGAAAATGGTACCCTTCCCGGGTTTTGCCCCTCCCCCCAAGAAGGCTTAGGGCCTATTCGAATGACTAAAAAAGTCGTAAACTTTTTGGACTGAGAAAAAAATCGGCGTCGTTTGATCTGGATTATAATCGTGTCAGCATCCAGCACATCGAAAAAAAAATAAAACTTTGAGCATATTCTGAACTTCTTTGCATGCAGCATTCCTATAATTATAGGCTCATCTTAATGAAAGCACTAACCGATTGATGATTGCCAACAGGTTTCAGCGCGAAATTGATCCAACACTTCAAATGCCACTTTATGCAATTTTATTTCCCTTCATCAGTGCTTCGAAGATCTATTTAAAAGTATGGATTATCGACAAAATCATGATTATAGATGGCCATTGACTGCCTTCATAAAAACCAATCTGCAATTGACATGAATTTTACACACCACTGTTCTTGGAGTGAAGTTGAATAAATCAATAAATGGGAATGTGGACTGAAAAAATTCTTGTTGGTCACGAAGGGGGCCCCCTGACGACGGGGGGCCCGCCGCCATGGCAGACATGGCATACTGGTTAATCCGGCCCTGCATCTATCCATCGTACTATCGTAGCCTGGATCTCGCATAGACATCTCAATTAAAGACCTGGAGGACAATTGGGAAAACGCTTTCATTCACCAACTACAATCGTCTCATATACCGCCGCAGTTCGTCTGGATCTCCGATATCTGTCGCCACAGTTAAAAGTGTTCAGTTATTGAAATAGCCTATGCCTGATTGAACTGCCAGTATTGTAATTGTAATTGAATTACATTTCGATTTGTATGTAATTTGAAATTGATGTAACCCAAACTGCGAGAATAACTTCCATAAAGTCAGCCACGATTACATTTTGAACCTGCTGCCAGCCTTTCAGATTTTAATCAACTGTTGTATATAATGTAATGGAGAAACCTTGGAGCAGGTTGAGTCGTTCCGATATCTAGGAGCCATAGTGGAGGAGAGTGGAGATGGAGGCAGGGAAATAAGAGCAAGACTGGGGATGGCGCGAACAGCCATGGGGTCTTTGACTGCGCTGTGGAAGGATAGAGCAATTGGAAGAGAGTTGAAGCTAAGGCTTATGGGGTCACTGGTATATGGCCAGTGGCGCTGTATGGCTGTGAAACTTGGACGCTAAGAGTGGAAGACAAAAGGAGAATATCAGCATTTGAGATGACAACATATAGAAAGATGCTGAGAGTCAGCTGGAGGGAATTTAGAACAAATGAATCTATACCAGAAGAGATACAACCGGAACGGCGCCTGCTGGAGGTGGTGAGAGCAAGGAAGCTGAACTACTTCGGACATATGATCCGAGCAGACAAGCTGCCGGCATTCATATGTCAGGGCTATGTGGATGGGAAAAGGGCCCGAGGAAGGCCGAGAAGAAGATGGATGGATGACGTGGAGGAGTGGACGGGGATGGCGATGGTGGACTGCGTGAGGACCGCGAGGAACAGAGAGCAATGGAGGAGGATGACGTCGTCGACTCTGATCCCCGATCCGCAGCAATGAGGATGGGCACGACGACGACGACGACGACGACGTTGTATATAAATAGGTTAGGTTTAAATTAAGGGCTTGTGCTGACTATCCATTCACTCATCTGATTGTATGATTCTTCTTTTCCTTCCGGCTTGAATTAGTCCCTCGCTGGGTAGCAGTAAGCCACTCGGGTCCTCTGCCTTCACATTGTTCTTTGACCAGCGTCGTCCGGCCTCAGCTTGAGATGCTCCAGGTCCTGCTGTATCATGTATGTCCATCTCTTCTTCTGCCGTCCCCGTCTACGTTGTCCCTGTACCTTCACCTTCATTATTATTTTGATGCTGGTATCCTCTGCTTGCTCCACATGCATGACCATACCATTCAGTCTGGCCTCTTGTGTCTAAGAGCTAGTGAGGACTATCAGACAATCCATTCACTCATGTATTCATTCTTGGATAAGTATTCATAAATAGAAAACAGAGCATGGTATTCGCTGCACGTTGCTGAGTGCCATGCGCCAAGCAAGCATTTTTTAAAACTTCAATTGAGCATTTCTTTAGCACTACACATATATATATACACATGTATATAGACTACCGGTATGTAAAGACTTTACATTTTATTTTTTCGACAGTAAAGAAACCTTTGACAATTCTGACGAACTTTTTAGTGCATGGATTACGTAAGGAGCATTTTAGTCTACATTATTACAGTAAAGAAATGCTAGTTTTGTTTTCAACTTGTAAAAAGATAGGCCTATAACTTTACAATTGTAAAGAACATTTTAGGTGACATCTTCCAGTTCCTCCTAATTACAAGACGGCTATGGCTAAAAAAACTGATCCTTTACGTCAATCGGTCCCTATATCTTTTATTTGGAATATGCGGTGTTTTCAAGGCAGCTTTCAGCATTCTTTAAACCTAAACATGTCTAATGTTGTACTTGTGCATAGCAAATGGTTGATTCTAAATGAGTGTATTTTCAGCTCAGTGTCTGCTTTTCTGCTGCCCAGATTGCTGGCCACATCTTTAGAGCTTCCCACTCTCACAACGAATAATTGCTATTAAGTAAGACAATCAATGCATGCTGTGCACATTCTCAATGTGCATGGCGTCTCAAATCTGCAACTTCATGACATAGCATGTGAAACAGTGTGCTCTATGCTGCCCCGACATCTTGCGTCCTTGTGGGACAAGATAGAAGCTGTTTAGTCAGTAATAAGCCCGCTAATCCTCCTCAGGTCCCCCATCTAATGACTACCGAACACTTGAGCAACTTCCTTTTGAAGCCAACTTCAGTATGAGAATTGCAGAAAAAATTGAGGGGTTAGACCTTGATTTATGATTTAAAATAGACACATAAGAAATACTACGGGTATTGACCCCTCACCCCTGCCAGTTCTCACCCTGACCGACATCCGTTTTTTCTTGGTGCTCATAATGAACCTTGGCCACTTATACACTGCATCTAGTTTGCTTCCACCTGAAAGGTCCCAGCAATATACCTTTCAAACGTATGACCTTTGCCTACCGCTTGCAGATGATCGACAGCACATGGTGTTTATAGTTAGAATGTTGTAGGCCAACTCATATTGACAGTTGATTGTTATGAAGACGTATGCACAGCAGCTTTGGTTGAATAGAGAATATAAATTACTTACTTACTCATGCCCCACAAACCATAAGTTAATCTATTTTTTACCGACCATTATTTCAAGGATGGACAGCTTTCAACTAACTCTTAGCAGACCTTTCTTCTTAACAAGAGAGCGCCTCGATAGCATCTGTCGGCGCTCATCGCTTAAGCTCCCCCCTCTCGCCAGGAAACATGAAGTATCTACAGAAAAACAGCTGCTGCCCTCCTCGTAAAGCACTACATACTGGTAATCAATAAACAGTTGCCCAGGTAACTGACTTTGAGCAAGAAGCCACTTGTCAGTCTATCAATCATTCACCTAAAAATTATTCTGGCGCCTTACTGTCCATCACCCCCCCCCCTCCGACGCCATCCCCCATCCATCATTCCTGCCAATCCCCATAAGCAGGCGCACATCATAAGCACGTGTTGATAGGTCTTGCCAAATAAAGTACACATTTTTCCCACAGCTCCTTTCTGCACTCGTGGGTACATAAAAAACTATTCTTAGAAAAACAAAAAACAGCAAATTTTCAAAAATTGTTTTATATTTCAATATCTTGCACGATCCTAGCCTTAGAACGAAAATGTCACACGCCAGCAGAATTAGCAGAGAAATGAGAAAGCGCTTGGCAAATAACGGCAATTACTGAACTCATAATCACTTAATCTTTACATGGTGCATCTGCTATAAAAATACTATTTAAGCAACAAAAAACAAAGATCACAGATCATTTCAACGTGGGTATTGCAAAATGATTAAGCAAAACAAACAAGATGGCTCACAGCCTGGCTTAAAGTGTTGCAGAAAGCCTTGATAATTATTATTCATCCATGACTACTAGTCAGTTACCTATTGCTTATGAACAGCAAACCCCAGATGTATTCATAATTAATCTGTTAACAAATGTGTATAATTATACAATATACATACCATCTCAACTACAGCATTGTTCTAATTTTAAGTTTATTTCATGGAAATAAGTTGAATTAATTCAGAAGACCTTTTGTGCATTAGGACTTGGCTGTTCCAATCAGGAAGGTTGCGTGAACGGCATAGCAACATCAATTGTTCTTAAATGGGAAAACAACAAAAGATTATCTACAAATTTAGCATGCCACGGTCAATACTTATTCAAAGTCTAAGCTAAGTACAAAAGAACAATTCTAGCTTTGTTTAATATCCATCAAAACAACATTCCATCAAACTTTCCCTCCTGTTGCTTCTGTTCAAATGTTCACAAGCTTGTGCAGTGTGCACGTAAATGTGCATGAATGTATGCATGTGTACATACTACATATGACTACACAAATATTACACATTTTACCCAAAGCTCTAGTCTGCACGTAATAAACCCACGTAATCCATAAAACCTCAGCCGGAAAAACTGAATCCGGATGATAAGTATCTGTTTTTTCAGCCGAAGCAGCTGGATGATATGTATCAGTTTATCTGCTGAAAACAATAACATAGCCATTGATTGTCTTACAATTGCTAATCAATTGGTAAGATCATAATAAAAGACAAATAAAAACAAAGAGCAAACATCTTAATCATTTACATCGATGGATGTAATAACAACTGCATGCTGGGTAAACATTCTGCGCTTCACCGGATCAATGTAACAATATTAATTATTTTCACAAATCAGAAGCAATATTTTGAAATTGCTGCTCGGTTGGGAGGTATAAAACAACACACAACAAGTTCAAACAATAATTTTTGCACATGGTATAATTGTTAAGGAAAATGGAAAGATCTGCTGGAGAGAACAAAGTCAGATACATGTACATCCCAAAAACCTGATGTGAGTTGGCAACATAACTAATGTCCCAAAAAATTGGGTGAAATATTGTGCAGGTGTTAAGTCTGGCTCAGATATTCTCTGTCTGATTCTGATGAACATCAAACAATGAAAACAGCTGGATAACAACAGCTATAATTATAAGACAACAGAAACAGCTGGATAACAATAGCTATAACTAAAACACAATGGATAACAATAGCTATAATTATAAGACAATAGAAACAGCTGGATAACAATAGCTATAATTATAAGACAATAGAAACAGCTGGATAACAATAACTAAAAGGCAAACGTCTCATCGTCGAACCTGAGATCACTGATTAACTGATTAAAAAGCAATTGTCCAACCATTAACAAATCTATCGATTAATTATCATATATCCTATCTATAAATATAAATTAGCACCTCTCAGAGAACGACTATCATGCCAATGAAATTCACAGTGCGCATGACAAGAACACATTTCAACCATCAACACAATGTCAAAGTGCAGCATCACTCTTTGAAAAGCAATTGTCCAATCCATTTTCAACAAGTTAAATAAGTGAGAAGATTTACCAAGGTCATGCTCAGTCACTGGATAAGCTGTTGCTGAAAGAAAACAGGAAGAATCCTGGCATAGCGTTTTGAAGCAGCATGGAAAAGCAAGAAGATGATCAAACAAAAGCAACCTTAACCCTTTACCCGTTTGCCCCGAGAATATCCGCTGAAAACACGAGCTTAACAGGAAAAATGAACGGGTAAAGGGTTTTAATTCCACTCATTCCTCAATCCAATTCCTTTCAAGGTTCTGAAGAAAGTAGAGGATAGCATCCTCGATGTTCTTCCCCGATCGGTCTTTAAGCAGAAGAAAGTTGATCAGCGCCGCCGGCAGCGGCAACTGTTTGATGCTGAGAACAATCGTTCTTCCGCCAACGCACCTCGACAGGTGGCGCCGAACAACAATACGACACAGTTCCGACAGGCTTCTTAAGGTGCCCTGCTTACGCCGCAGCCAATCGCAGAGCCTTCTCACACGACCCTCTGGGATGGCAACCTCTGGGACGACCGGCACCATCTCAGAGGCTTCAGGATTTTCACAGAAGTCGGACCTAAGTTCCTCTGGGATGAGCCACAGTTCGCGACTTAGGTTGTATCCGGCCTGGACCATCAGAACGGCGAGACTCTCACAGTCGAGTCGAAGTCGGCTGATGCAGCTCGCCATCAGAGTCGCACCGCTTCGATCACGCACGTCCAGTCTCGCTCCGTGGTAGATGAGGAGCGGCGCAATCTCGCTTTTGTTGTGCGTGATGACGTTCAACTGAAGTGGAGTGTATCCAGCCGAGTTGACGTGGTTGATCTTCGCTCCGTTACGGATCAACAGCGCCGCCATGTCCAGTTGGTCCTTGTAGGCGGCGATGTGAAGCGCCGATCCGTACTTGCAGTCACGACCCGATCCACTGCTCACCCTAGCACCGTAGTGCAAGAGAAGCTCCACTTTGGCATCGCACCCGTATAGTGCAGCCAGATAAAGAGGTGAGCACTGTTTCTTGTTAAGGGCGTGAACGTTAGCTCCGCATTTGCACAGGAGTTCCAAGATCTCTCGTTGGACCTCACACACGGCCGCCTTGCACCTGACAGCAAGGTGCAGCGGACGCTCGCACTTTCTGTCCTCCGCATTCGGATCGGCGCTGTAACCCAACAGGAGTCGCACCTTCTCGAAATCTGGCGCCTCGCACGCAAAGTGCAGGGCACTGGCGCCTTTCACTTTCAGGGGCGTCTTGAGTGTTGTAGGGAGCTCGGGACGCTGGTTCGCATCGCAGCCTCTCTGTAGAAGACAGCGAAGAATCTCAGGCGTTCCGGCCCTGGTTGCCGTGACGACAGGCGGCTCTTCACAGGACTCGAAATTGACCGCCGAGCAGTCGAGTCGAAAATGCACAAAGCTCTTCTTGAAGACATCTGCTCGGTGTTTGATGAGGAACCGGACGACTGGGAGACTGCGAGAGCAGATCGCATTGTAGAGCGGTGTCTTATGGTCTCGGCCAAATGCATTGACGTCGATTGTGTGGAAGGAGAACAACTTGTCCACCTCGTAGACCTTTCCAGATCTACACGCCTTCAGAAACTTCTCGTGAATGAGACTACTAGTATTCTGCACAAGAAACAAACAGATTTCATAAATAGACTTGGTCAAATAAATTGTGGATAATTAACTGAACTTGTCAATCTGCTATAAAATTTAAATAACTTTGGCTGTCACAACTCAGAGCACTCATTATGTCGAAGTTGGATACAAGCTCAGGACCCAATTAAAGGCCTCTGATGCTACAAGATGTCATGTAGCAGTGGATTTTGGAGGTCTATAGAGTAATGGTGTCGGTAACATCACTGGCATGAAGAACAGAACATAAAGCAGGGTCGATTCTCGTTACTCTCTCAAAGGTTCGCTCAGCCTATCATTTGCTAAATAGCAATGGTGAAATGAGTAGAAGGATATGATGGACGCCTTGCATTACTGCCGTACACAATTAAAATTGACTCCTGTAATAACTTTTGATCATCCGTTCATTACTAATTGCAATCATAAGGCCTACTGCGTTTTTCGGTTTGAAATAATCAAGAGTGTGATGATTATATTTTGCAGCTCTGCATCTCATTACATACATTTGTTTCACCTTCCAACGTTCCTAAACACGAAACAATTCATGTAATCAGAAAACAAGCTTATTTACCCGCGTTAATTGCATCTGCGTCATGCATAGTGAAAGAATGAAAGACAATGGCAATGCGCTACAGAAGTTTTAAGACTGCTATTAAAACTTTAAAATCGCTAAAATTCGAGCAGGCAACGACGCTAACTTCTGTACTGGTTAGCACGCACTTAGATTCAAGCAAAATAAATCATTTCAGTGAAGAAAATGTACATTTGCGATTCGGCGAAGGTAAATAATAAACAAAAGATACGAACGATTTTCATGTCGTCTTGCGAAATTTTATTATAGTTGCCCTTAAAGCACTTGCAAACGCTTTTCACACAACTAGACGTTCGATTTTCACTTCTTAATAAGTCGAACTGCGATTATAGCTTTCGCGAGAACGTTTAATAAAATCCGTTAACAACCTACCTTCTTCGAACTCATACTTCATACGATTCTTCCCAATCGAGCGCCTCCTCCGTCATATAAATGTATTCGACCGGTAAACATGCGCTCCATGCGCCAATCTAGCGCGCTGGCTCAACGACCTCATAATCATATGCATATTAAAGACGATGCCACACTCGCCAGGAAGTTTAAGAAATTTTGCTTATTCAAGGATTGGTTATTCGTGAAAAATAACGTGTAAGCGCCTACGTTTATTATTTTCACTGTCAACCCTCGATGTCGTCCTACTTCAAATTTTGTTTCTGATGTTACGGTTTGTGTTTTAAACAGGGTTAGAATTGCCGGGATTTGGGGGGATTTCAACCCCCCAGTCTTTCTTAGAGTCCCATGTTAAAGTCTGTTTTTCACACCCCGATTCCAAGTGGATAATGGTCCAACCCCCCGTTATTTTTCCACGATTCTTACACTGGTTTTAAACCTTCAAAGGTAATGTTTTACTTGTAAAACACAAACTAATGTGGTCCAGTTGCACCGCATGCATTCATTCATGGTAAAGAAAACCAGAAGTTTCGCGATTTTGTAACTCTACTGTGTAGGCCTATATCGATTGCACGTGATGGACATGGAGAATTAGACCTGGATGGATTTGTACTCGACATCAGTAATTAGGCCTATTGGTAGAAAAACTTAAGTCTCGTGACCCGCTCACTCCACTGCTTGACCTCCTCGGAAATAGATCTGACATTGGAACAAACAAAGCAGCCTGGTAATTGAGGACTTCTGATATAGGCCTAGTGCCGATAAATAAGATTAGGCCTATCTAGATCGATCTAGGCCTACTACAAGTGCTACTAGTACTATTTTTTTTATTGAAGTTCCATTAACAGTTTTAATACAATCGCAAGAAGGTACGAAAGCTGCAGTTCAGAGTTAGGATAATGAAAAATAGGCTAATTGTCGTGACCTTGGCGCTAAGAAATTTGCATCACATGATTAGGCGTAAGCCTACCATAAATTTGGTCGTCCAAATCTTTCACCCAACGCTTTCTGAGGTAGGCCGACTCGGAGACTCCCATACAGCCAAGAATCGTGAGCGGAGTTCACTTAGTGCGCACGATATTCTTTTTCCTTTTAGTCACCTTAGGCCTATAGCTAGCTAGGTCGCGCGTTTCCACACCACAGGGATAATCTCAGGAGTGTGCCATCGCCATCAATTGTTTACGCCGCATATGGACGACCTTGACCGAATCGGACGGCCAGCATTTAACGGATACCTGGAAACAGCAGGTGCTTCAGTTAACACCAATATGCAGGCCAGTACCCTTTCCGGTGAATTATAGCAGCGGCTCAGCGTACGCCAAGGTTCATCCCAAAACTCGCTCTTCCCACGCGTTCCCTGAGGGCACGTCGGCTACGCCTGATGTTGTGATACGGACTTGTACCAAAGTCGAGCAACTGGCTTCCCGTCTTGATTTATTGCCGCAGTCCAACGCAATAACAGCCATGAAACAGTCATAGAGGACGCCACAACAGGAAAGTTTACATTGCAAATCAGGATCGAGCTACCACATCGTACCAGGCCTATGCTGCTGACGAAATTTCCTCTCCGTTTTACAACGCACGGAGGTCTCCTCCTTATACCACAGCAACCAAAAAGATAATCCCATCTGTGCAAAAGAAAAGGATGATGCTGGTGGCAGGATACATGTAAGCTTCTGATCAACATTCCAGGGATCAGACAGGCAGACAAAAAGAAGGCAGACAGACAGACAGACCAATGCACTGAAGGTGAATGCCAACAGAAAGAGAAACATAGAAATCAAAGCCAGACGTTAGTTAGTCCAGTAAGGTCATGGCTAAAAGAGCAGCCACTACTAAAAATCTGCCCCAAGTGCACCGTAAACTGAAGCGCAATAATTATACGCCAGAATTATATGCAATCACTTTTCCACTCCAACTGTTTCCAGACCACTCGGAGCCACGCTCTGCAAATGGACCTGATTATGTTTCTTTTCTTATAGACCAGTTTTATTGTTTGGCCCCCATCCTCTTCTCATTGCTACAATCCACTTTTCTCGTACAACATAAAGGACAAAGTTAATGGAACTATTCTACTTCCAGAGCCTAAACAAAGAAAAGAAATTGCCAGTCGTAGAAAAGCAAGTCTGACGTCATAGAGGAACTCGACAACAACAGCATGGCAGACATTTTTTTATTGGATGGGGTCAATGAGTTCAAACTTCAAACACACACACAGTCATTTATTATCCATCTTATGAACAACAAAACAAATCTCGTATTTCTTGTACAAACGTCGAACGTGCGAAGCTGCCAACGGTAACTATCCAGCCGTTGTTGGGAGATGCGAGGATAAGCTACACCGACAGAGGCAGAACATCAACAGAGGTCAGCACATCTTCAATTCAGTGGCGCCCATTTCCTCGAATATTTGAGCAAATTCTCCTCAGAATATTATTTAACCGGGGGGCAACAACACCGTCCTGTCACCACTAAAGATGCAGTTGCTTACAAGGTCCTTAAAGGCATCGGCTCACAACAGCAGCAGCACATCGCCCGTCTCCTTCGGAGACGCACACGCAACCACCAGCCCAGTTATAAACCTATAGGTCCACTTCCTCATCACCAGTTGGCGCCACTCTCAGTTCAGCTTGACATGCCGTGCTTCTTAACATATCGCAGACGAGCGGTTTCGAGAAGCTCCTTCTTGCGGTCTTCGAACGATCGCTGTCGATCCTGAGGCTTCTTGGGAAACGCAGAAACACTGCTACTGCTGCTGCTGCTTGTTGGTGTCTGCAATTCATATCAAAACCCATTTACAGTTATTTGAAATTTATTTAACAATCTACTACATTAAAATCTTTATATAATTACTTGAAATAATTTAATTCAAAATTTACATCATAATCCTTATACAATTATTTAAAATTTAATTCAAAATTTACGTTATAATCCTTATGGAATTATTTGAAATAAATTTATTTCACAATTTATATTAAAATCCTAATTATAACTGTAACTTGAAATTTAATTCAAAATTTACATTATAATCCTTATATAATTATTTGAAATTTATTTCACAATTTACATAAAAATCATTTACATACAAATTCTTATATAATTACTTGAAATTTACGTCATCAGCCATAGAAGTGCTGTCATGTGGCAATAATTGTTCTTAGTCACTTCTATTGTGCTGGTGTCCAACGTGCAAGGCATCAAACCATGGCGCACCAAAAACCAAGCCGTGATCATGTGAACATCCAGAAGATCACTCCGTGAGACACAGAGCGGCATCCACCAACGGTGGAAAAGCAATTTGAAAGAAGAAAGTCTTAAGTTGAGAACAAAATGACACAAGCGACTGATCAGAGTGAACGTTATATAGGGAGAGCATTCTAAAAGTAGGTCAAGCAAGCAAAAAAGCTCATTCACGAAGAACAGTTCTTAAATGGCTGGACAATGATAATTAGATTACCTTGTTGAATATTGGCCAGTCTGGAGAACAAGAACTGATTTTAAATGTTGTGGCTGGCAAGAGTTCAAAGTTTTATAAACTATGAGTCCCAATTTGAGGAAATGATCCTCAACAAGAATCAAGTAAACAAAAAGAGTAGTCCTGTATACATGCTACATTGGACAGGCAGCCACATTAAAATTTCTTCACAGACATTGTCAATTTGACATCAATTTAAATTCAATCATATAATCGTAAAAATAGGAAGGACTTTTGGATGCCTTACCGATGTATTTTGAACCCGTGGCTTGTGAGGGGAAGAGGCACAGCATGGACAGACAGGGGAGCTGGCCCGATCTGCTTCTACCCCTGGTTCTTCAGGACTAAACACAACTCTTCCCTCCAGAATATTTGTTATTGTCAGATCAATATCTTTCGTCAGAACTAGAAAGCAACAACAAGAAATATCGGTACAATTTTTATGATACGCGATTGGATCAATAACTAATGCAATCAATATTGTTTGATCAATAACTAATGCAATCAATATTGTTTGATCAATAACTAATGCAATCAATATTGTTTGATCAATAACTAATGCAATAAATATTCTGATCAATAACTAATGCAATCAATATTGTTTGATCAATAACTAATGCAATCAATATCGTTTGATCAATAACCAATGCAATCAATATTGTTTGATCAATAACTAATGCAATCAATATTGTTTGATCAATAACTAATGCAATCAATATCGTTTGATCAATAACCAATGCAATCAATATTGTTTGATCAATAACTAATGCAATCAATATTGTTTGATCAATAACTAATGCAATCAATATTGTTTGATCAATAACTAATGCAATCAATATCGTTTGATCAACCCTTGAGTCAAGTACACGTTGTGGATATCAGCCCTGGCTGAAAGTCTGGCAAAATTAGAAGTGAGTGCACGCTACAGTTGCCTAGGCAACCTGTCTGTAGGTCATTTTTCGCGTATACTAAACACAAATATTTGTGAGTACACACTATATACCTGCATATACCTTCGATTATAATAGCCCTGGTGGGTTTTATAAAGTAATATTGAAGGCAACTGACATTAATTGCCAAGTACTAGATGCAATTCATGGGCAGTAGAAGACTTAGTCTTCCAGCACCTATCCAGGAAATCAAGACTGAATCAACTTTAAAAAAACCAATTGAAGCTGCACTTGCTCTCGAGCTCATTAAATTTACTCCGACAGTTGACATTATGCGTGTAAAGCATCCTAGAAGTGGCATGCTACTGACAATGCTATATAAATTATCTGAACTACATACATCACAGTACTGAGATGTACCCAATCTAGTAGGAGGAAGAAATCAAATCATCCAGTTTTAATTCATTCACTACATTAGATAATAGATATCCTGAAGAGGTGGTGAAAAACCTGACGAGAAAAACGACGATGCTACAAACCTAGGTCATTGTGGATCGCTTCTACAGGTACGTGAGGTAGAACGACTTTCACCTGCCTGACCATAAGTTCCATCTCAGAAGCTGGAGCGACTGCAGAAGACGGCGCCGATGCAGAACCTGAGACACAAGCATCACATAAAACAAGACAAACCAAGCACACTAATAATTATCTAAACACAAGCTCATTTGTTGCAACATCATTGAGACCGTAACAATCCTTCATGCTCTAGCCAGCAAAAGCATTTACTTCGGAAGGCAGCTAAGCTGAACTTACTTTGTGGTGCATATTGCACATTATAGGCAGTCTTTAAGTTTGACTGGCCACAACACTACTTAGCTCTGATAATATGGTTTTTGCTAATTCTGACCATCATAAGAACATACTAAATCAAACTGTTAAAATCTTGAGATATACACACATGTTGTATGCTATTTTTATTTATTTTTTCTTTTTTCTTTAACAATAGCTGCAACAAAAACCTGACCATTGCAAAACATCCAAGTCGCACACAGTGGAAGTGGAAATACTGAATGGTGGAACAACCAGAACAAATTGCATAGCAGATCAAAAAGTCCTCCATGCCTATACAGATGATAATGAAATGTATCGTTCCCCAAGATAAAAAAACATAGCACATCAATCCAGACCGATTACATGGATCTTAAACTCAATACAACAAATGCAGATTTGTTTTTTGTATACATGTGCACTTGTTATAGCGCCCCTTCAAGCTCTTACTACTCAGAGGTGCTCCCGAATGCAGAGCGGACACTGCATCGGAGTTTCATGCCGAAGCACTGAGCAATTGTGAGTGAAGGACTTGCCCAAGGTCCTTACGCGGCGAGGTGGATTCGAACCTCAAACCTTCCGGCTACAAGGCAACGACGCCACCACTACACCACCGCGATTGTCTCACATGCTGTAAATAACCAACCCAACAAACAAACTATTATTACCTGTTGATGGCTGCGGTGTAAAGAAGAGGCGCTTGATGTATTCCATCTTATCTCCGCTTGCAAACGTCGTCGCCTCAACGTTCATCGATTTCGCCATCGACATCTGAACTCGCTTTGCAAACTCCTGTGGAGTTTCATCGTCTGTCTGAGACATCTCCGGTAGGTATCTGATAGTAATTATCACTTTAATATAATAATATTATCATTATTAATACTTTTACATACATCAATAGCACTACTGCCCATATATGTATGATTAAACGATGACACAAGTTCTCTGCATTAAGAACATCTCAAAATCTTTATTTATTTATTTATTTCGGAAATTTGTATAGCGCCTCTTCAAGGTAGGCTACTCAGAAGCGCTCCCGGCCCAACCACGGCTAAATAAAACAGTCTTTAGGTTCTTAAGGAACAGAGCGGAGTGACCTCTGGGAATTAAGCGCAATGCAACAGGAAGACCATTCCAGGTGATAGGACCAGCAACTGAGAATGAACAACGCTGTCGCATAGCAGTCCGCGCGCGGGGAACCAGAAGCTCAATTTGGTTCGCTGATCGAAGGGTGGATCGACGCAGAACTCCTAAGGTGGAACAGCAGAGTTCTCAAAGATATAGTGGAGCTAGTCCCTCAATGCACCGCCTAACCAAGGCACAGACCCTGTATGCAATCCGCTGTTTAGAAGGGAGCCAGTGTAAGATATCCCGCATATAAGATGAGACATGGCCATATTTTGGGATATGACCAACAAGTCGCTGTCTGACGCTGTCTTCACAATGGCACAAACCTAAAATTGAATGAAAAATCAGTTGCGTTCACAAAGGGTTCACCGCTAGCGGGACAGAAATCTTGAAACAACTTTTCTGCTTTGGCATGTATTGGAATCCACACTATTTCATAATTAATCCAGCAAACAAACCATTAGACAAAATTCTGTAAACTCTGTACTTTTGCAGGTACTGTGACATGCGTTTGTCAAGTGCAAACTTGACTAAATATTTACACAGCATCTACCCAGAATGCCTGGACCTACTAGACATTGAATTGTGCAACAAGCAAGTTATCTATCTATGAGACAAAAACTTGCAGAGCTCTAAGTAAAATAACTTGCGATAAATTAAAGCAGTGCAGAGTTTTCATACTAGTCATAATCTTACCTAAGATGAAAGACAGAAAATGGAACGAAGAAAAACCACAAGAGGTCCGCCCACCATCTGCTATTCAGAATAGACTGAAAATATACACAAGTAAATAAAACAGAATGTTTTAAAAATGCAAATAAAATCAATATACACAGTACCGGTAAACTACTTTCTAATTGGCCGACAAAACATGAAACAAAATAATTAGACAATTATCGCATACCACAAGAGCTGCTGCCTCTGCCTAAACGGCAGAAAAACATGAAAATAGATTGCTAGACTATAACTCTGCCACAGGTTGCCTTTCGAGGAAGCCTGTGTCTGTCCCAAGCCAGGATAAAGGAGGAGGGTTCCGCAATGGGCTTGCAACCCACCCGGGTAAAACAAATCGAGCAACAGAAACAATGCAGCAAACTCATTCTACAACATGAGACGAGGCGATACAACTGGCGGTTTCTTGAAGTTACGATTTAAAATTTTTAACAGTTTGCGCCATGCTATCACTTTCAGACAAATCAACGAGTAAAATAATGGCTGTCATACACCAGCGAGATATCCATCATCATTTTAGTTGCCATTATCATGATTCGCAGAAACAACAACTGACATTCTCCGATGACTAATCTCCAAGCTTTTCATGTTAGGAAATTCCTTTCTCCCGTGAAAACCTGTCACCAATGTTTTGGCATATTTATTTCAAAAATATAATCATTAAATATAAGTTTTTACAAAAAAGTAAACGAGTAACGTCAACTTACAGGGGCTACATCAATCACCGGACGCTTCAGTTCAATCGTAACCTTCAGATAAAAAAAAATTCATGCAAAATGCAGATTACAGCTTACATTACAATTACATAAGTCCAAGGTACGTAGCAAATGCATCAAATATATTACCATAGTTGCTTACTTAACATACGTGCAACATGTATTTATACATGCATAAATAGCGTATTAACTATTAATATTTAGATCTGGATGACTGGTGCAATGCACAATTGAAAATTAATAATATTAAATTGACCAACATTATTGAAAGGTCATCTATCTAGTAACTACCAATGTATATATCTATTGAATTTATAAAGCAAACCCCCCCACCCCTTTAAGATAACTATTCAAGATAACTATTCAGACCTAAGCAAAGCCAAAAATGCAAGTCTTGAGTACCGGTCGTTTATGAGAAGTGCTAGACAGGTCCTGTGGGAGAGAATGCAGGCCAGAAGGCATGACTACTAATGAACCTGCATTAACTTACTTGTACTGTATTACTATAGTACAATCTCATCAGCACGTAGTTCTACAGAACTGGCTCATCTGGTTCAAAAGCGGTTCATCGACGATTTTGTAGTTTTGAGATAATCGACTTTGAAGTTTACTCTGGTAGTACAAATCGGAATGAAAACGTTTTGGAATGAAAAATTGATATTATAATAGGTTTTGATGCACATAATCGATTATTGATAATGCCGGAAGTAAATATTAGTGAACTTTTGAGAAAATAGCATTTTTATAGCGTGGTCCAGTAATGAATTGACAAGAATATTGGAAATTTTTACGTCAAAGTGAATCAACTCGACTTGATCCGTTTATGAACTGATTGATTTGCAATCTAAAATATTGCGTACGTGAATCAACCCGAGATGATCCACTTTTCCTCTGAATAATTATATGTCAGAAGACATGCAAACTGAATCAGTTTTTTCAGTAGGTCTATTATTATTAGGTCTGCCATGAGTATAAACTCATTTAAAACGCGTCTAAATAAAACAAATCCTGCACGTTTGCGCGTTAATCGGAAAGTCTACTCACAATAAATCTTAAATAGGCCAAGTTTTCAGATTTTTCATGATGAGTGATAACGATTATTTCCAAATAAAGTCCGGAAGTTTATGCTCTTTTGTTGTTATGTAACCAACGTTGTGTGCACAAACAGATTTGCAACGATCTTGTAATAAAAACAGATTTGCAACGACTTTGTAATATAAAAAACAGATTTGCAACGATTTTGTAATTTAGTAACATCAAAAAAAAATACAGCAGAAATGAATTCTTCATTGTATTGATCTGATGCAAAGAGCATCTCCAAAGTCCAACCGCTCCTAAAAGCATGATAACGTACATTCAAGAAGTACCTCTGGAAACAATAAAACCTATCTATAACAAACAAATAAAATGAAATCATTATGAAGGAACTATAACTTGCTGTTATTTTTTTTTTACATAAACAGCAAAATAGAAGCATCAGAAATATACCTCTAACAAAAAAAGAAAATTATTAATGTCTAAGAACTAAATCATTTTTGATCAATGATTATAGGATTGTCTTTCTCTGTCACTGTTTCCTGGTCTTCTTAAGTGAAGTTGCTGCATTCTTTTTCTTCTGCCCAGATACCGAAGACACAGTATGGTCTGCATTCCTGTCCGGTGATGTATTAGTACTGCTTCTTGTTGAGTACCCTGGCTGCTCTTGGTGTGTTTCTGAATTCTTTTCTGATGTCTTTCTTTTCTTGTTTCCTGTGGACTCGTTGGATGTCAAAGACACAGTATGGTCTGCATTCCTGTCCGCTGATGTATTAGTACTGCTTCTTGTTGAGTACCCTGGCTGCTCTTGGTGTGTTTCTGAATTCTTTTCTGATGTCTTTCTTTTCTTGTTTCCTGTGGACTCGTTGGATGTCAAAGACACAGTATGGTCTGGATTCCTGTTCGCTGATGTATTAGTACTGCTTCTTGTTGAGTACCCTGGCTGCTCTTGGTGTGTTTCTGAATTCTTTTCTGATGTCTTTCTTTTCTTGTTTCCTGTGGACTCGTTGGATGTCAAAGACACAGTATGGTCTGGATTCCTGTTCGCTGATGTATTAGTACTGCTTCTTGTTGAGTACCCTGGCTGCTCTTGGTGGGTTACTGAATTCTTTTCTGATGTCTTTCTTTTCTTCTTCCCTGTGGACTCGTTGGATGTCAAACTATTTCTGCAGCTCTTGCGCAGTCGATTCTTCTTGTGTGGTTTTGGAAGCTGTGGGACTTCATCATTGTCATTATCTGATATTTCACTCTCACGCAGCAGTTCATCCTCGTAATAGTGCTGCTGTGAGGTGGGAGGAACTGCATTTATTATGGCCTCAAAGAAACTGTGATGTACAGGTGGCACGTATTTGAATAGTTTCTTTATATCTGCCACCTTCTCAGTGGAAAGTGCACGTGGAGCGCAATAAAGTGGCTCAAGGGTCAGTGCTGCAACATCTGTGATATTGCCACGTCGTGTCAGACTAATACTGCTAAACTCAGCATCCTGTTGCACAGAATATTTGTAGAACAGTTTGGTTGGTTCACTGGCTTTCACCATAAGCCACTGTATAGAAAGCCACTTCACTTTGTCTCCATCATCAGAAATCTTTCGTACAATAAGTGCTTCAGAGAGTTTTTTTATGGAAACAAATTTGTCTGCATTCATCTTCACGATGTTGTATGGGTTTTTCTTGCACGATGTTTCAATTTTCTCACACCATTCATCATAGGTGTAGATATGGGTTGCTTTTCTCAAGGACTTCTCAACTATGCCGAAATCAGCATCATTCGGTAGGTAGCTATGTCCAGAGACGAGAAACTTGTGGTTGATTTCTTCAAATTTGAATTTCTGGCATATATATGCCCACATCAGTGCTACTTTGTAATTTCTGTTCTGCCCACCACATGAGTCACTATAGGCAGTAATATTTCTCACCCCATCTTCTGCTAACTGTTCACAGTATGATAAAATACATGAAGACACTTCCTCAGGACCTCTGGACGCAATGCCCTCATGCCACGTGTTCATTGTAACTGCTCCAGTCGTTATGCTGTGAATTCCTAAATTGTATGCGGACAACTGACGACAGTAGTAAGCTTCACCAGTGGTTATATTTGGGAGGGAGAAAACTTTTTGCAAGTCAAATGTAAATGCATGATAATTTTCTTTGCTTCTTCCGTCTTCTTGCAGTGCCCTTCTGGCACAGTCGGCTTTTCTTAAGTGTAGCTGTTTCTCTGCAATTACAGCATTCTTACTTGGAAGATCTGTTGTGGAATCAATTGAGATTTGAAAGCAATCACATTTTCTGCAAGTGTCCTTCCTAGGTGTGTGAAAGGATAGATTAAATTGTGTGTTGAAGATATGTCTGTACATGCTTTCCTTTACATGTTCCTGCTTGCTTATTATGCATTTCTCTTTGTACAGATGGTACATCCTTTTAATGTTCAGATTTGGAGACAGAAAGAGTCGAGATGCGCTCTGTGACCTGGTATAGTGACTCATGTTTGTTGGAAAACTAGAAATGTGGGTTTTAACCTTTGAAACCAAATGACGAGGTAACTGCTGATGTTTATGTTCATATTTTCCCCTTTTGTCACTCTGTGGCACACCTCCATTCAGTCTCTGACCCAGAAGGACTCTGTTAACTCGCCCGTCACTTATACCAAAAGTCTGCAGAAATAATCTCTTACAAACTTTTACTTTTCTGTCAGATGTAGTCAGTGTATACAATCTGGCGAAATTCTTATCGCACGATTGCCTTTTTCTTGTTCCTTGCAATGCATCATCGTCTATATGTGAAACATTTCGTTTTCTTGATACTGGTTTTTGTTCAACACAACCAGCAATGTATGTAGTCTGTGCAGTATGACTACCCAACTGCCAAAATTCAGAGTGAATTTTTTGCCTTTCTTCAACCATAATTTCCTTACAACACTCTTTCTTGCAGCAACTGGTAATATTACAATTGAATATCTTTGCCTCCACGACTTTCCCAGACTGACTGACATATTCCTCGCCTTTACAGCGTCTATTCTTCCTACGGTTTTTAGCCCAGAGCTGCTCACGCCTGACTCTTTTTCTAAATACATGTTCTTCACTAGGTATCCCTTCAGAGACATCCATCACAGGCTCAGAAGCACCCGCAGCAATGTCTGACCTAAGTGTTTGTTCATTTGAGAGCATGGAAGATAATCCAGGAGAAAATAGAGAAGTATCATTGAGCACAGGTTCATAAGACATGCTACCTGAATCATAAACAACTGGAATAAAAATACTGTTACCGTTGTATTCCATGGCGCACAGTGTAGCACATTGAAGCAGTGGCACACTGTTCATCGTCGTTGGTTCTTCTAATGACAGACCTCCCAAATCAATGACGACTGATTCGAAGCATCCTGCAGTTTCTATGCTCTCTTCCACAGGTGACCAATCAGCAGCGACATCAACAGAACCTTCTGAAACTCTTTGAATAGTTGCTGCACCACTAGCATCTACTGGTAGCTGTTCTGTGATCTGAATGGTGGTTTCGAAGCATCCTGCAGTTTCTATGCTCTCTTCCACAGGTGACCAATCAGCAGCGACATCAACAGAACCTTCTAAAACTCTTTGAATAGTTGCTGCACCACTAGCATCTACTGGTAGCTGTTCTGTGATCTGAATGGTGGTTTCGAAGCATCCTGCAGTTTCTATGCTCTCTTCCACAGGTGACCAATCAGCAGCGACATCAACAGAACCTTCTGAAACTCTTTGAATAGTTGCTGCACCACTAGCATCTACTGGTAGCTGTTCTGTGATCTGAATGGTGGTTTCGAAGCATCCTGCAGTTTCTATGCTCTCTTCCACAGGTGACCAATCAGCAGCGACATCAACAGAACCTTCTGAAACTCTTTGAATAGTTGCTGCACCATTAGCATCTACTGGTAGCTGTTCTGTGATCTGAATGGTGGTTTCGAAGCATCCTGCAGTTTCTATGCTCTCTTCCACAGGTGACCAATCAGCAGCGACATCAACAGAACCTTCTGAAACTCTTTGAATAGTTGCTGCACCACTAGCATCTACTGGTAGCTGTTCTGTGATCTGAATGGTGGTTTCGATGCATCCTGCAGTTTCTATGCTCTCTTCCACAGGTGACCAATCAGCAGCGACATCAACAGAACCTTCTGAAACTCTTTGAATAGTTGCTGCACCAGTAGCATCTACTGGTAGCTGTTCTGTGACCTGAATGGTGGTTTCGAAGCATCCTGCAGTTTCTATGCTCTCTTCCACAGGTGACCAATCAGCAGCGACATCAACAGAACCTTCTGAAACTCTTTGAATAGTTGCTGCACCAGTAGCATCTACTGGTAGCTGTTCTGTGACCTGAATGGTGGTTTCGAAGCATCCTGCAGTTTCTATGCTCTCTTCCACAGGTGACCAATCAGCAGCGACATCAACAGAACCTTCTGAAACTCTTTGAATAGTTGCTGCACCATTAGCATCTACTGGTAGCTGTTCTGTGATCTGAATGGTGGTTTCGAAGCATCCTGCAGTTTCTATGCTCTCTTCCACAGGTGACCAATCAGC
The DNA here is from genome assembly GCA_945859605.1 of Lumbricus rubellus. Classification (NCBI taxonomy): domain Eukaryota; kingdom Metazoa; phylum Annelida; class Clitellata; order Crassiclitellata; family Lumbricidae; genus Lumbricus; species Lumbricus rubellus. Next base: position 27,343,412 of record OX243817.1, on the reverse strand, counting down.
AGCGACATCAACAGAACCTTCTGAAACTCTTTGAATAGTTGCTGCACCATTAGCATCTACTGGTAGCTGTTCTGTGATCTGAATGGTGGTTTCGAAGCATCCTGCAGTTTCTATGCTCTCTTCCACAGGTGACCAATCAGCAGCGACATCAACAGAACCTTCTGAAACTCTTTGAATAGTTGCTGCACCACTAGCATCTACTGGTAGCTGTTCTGTGATCTGAATGGTGGTTTCGAAGCATCCTGCAGTTTCTATGCTCTCTTCCACAGGTGACCAATCAGCAGCGACATCAACAGAACCTTCTGAAACTCTTTGAATAGTTGCTGCACCATTAGCATCTACTGGTAGCTGTTCTGTGATCTGAATGGTGGTTTCGAAGCATCCTGCAGTTTCTATGCTCTCTTCCACAGGTGACCAATCAGCAGCGACATCAACAGAACCTTCTGAAACTCTTTGAATAGTTGCTGCACCAGTAGCATCTACTGGTAGCTGTTCTGCGATCTCGATTACCTGTATTGAAAATAGTGTTTTTGCAACATGTAGTAATCCTAATTTAATACGCTGATTGGTAAGCATTGTCAACCTGTTTTAACTATAAATATTGTTTTATGCTGTCTTGAGTTAAGCTTACATAGTTTTCGCAGCGAAAATCAATAGAGGAATATTTATACATGCTATAATGCCTAATAATTATGCCATTTGATTGTGTCGTAATACGGTAGCCTTAGTCATCGGTTACAGATTAAAACTGCGAGAAAGCAGTTCTGAGCTTAACACAATGCTCAATTCGGTAACTTATTGCTCATAGCATAAAAATGCACTTGTCAGTGATCCATTGCAATATTATCCGATATAGGCATAAGAATACTACAGTTTGGCTCATGTATGCAGAGTATAATAATTGCGTGAAGCTTCTGCGGCGGAACCTTCCGCCAGATAATGCCTTCCGAAACTGCTTATACGGCGGAAGTTCGGGAATCGACCCGAACAAGAGTTTCTAATGGCTAAACTAACCCTAACACTAACCCTAACCGACCCTCACGATGCCTAACCTGCTGTTCGGGTCGATTCTACACGTCTCTCCGGTATACATTTGGCGCATGTGCACATCCTTCCGCCGTATAAGCAGTTCGGAAGGCATTATCTGGCGGAAGGTTCCGCCGCAGAAGATTTATCCATAATAATTATTATAATAATATTTATTATCCGACGTTGTTCATATGAAGTTTCCATGAAAATTACTGTGGTAGTATTGCCTTCAAAATGCGGTAAAAACAATTCCTGAATAATAAAAACAGTGCGTGTATGATTTAGTTTGCAAACCATACCTTTGCAGTGTTTGCACACAAGAAATCATTAAATTTAGCAGGCCGTCTTTTTATACGTCGTTTCCGCTCCATTTTCGTTGAAAATAATAGGGCCTAGTACACGGCTGATACCATAGATTACGAATAGAGAACCACATAGAGAGCTAATTTTCGAACAAAATTTTTAATATTGTCGAGCGCTTATTTAATGAAGAAAAGGCAACTGAAAGCGTTGAAAACCTTATTGGAAGAGTGGTTCAAGTGAGAATGGGCCGCAATGGCACTGAAAAGATCTGAGCGCAAAAGTGAATCAAACTGACTTGAACCACTTTTCCACAAACTTGCATGCAAAGCAGCGAACATTAAGAATGGGTCAAACAAGCATGATTCACTATTGAAGTTGGTACACCCTGCATGCTGTCAGTTCTATAATCAATGCGTCAAAATACACCATGATAGAGTCATTGAGCGGCTTAGCTGATTTTACCATCAGAAAGAGCGCATTCGCTTTAGTGGAAAAGTGGCTTAAAGTAAAAATCGCAAAAAATGGACTTGAACCACTTTAGAACTAGATGAGCCAACTCATAAAATATCAGATTTACCGGTTGCACATTCTGCTCCAGTGAGAACGGCCAAACACTAAAAAACAAGCAAGCAGAACAAAATTTAAATCATCCTCACAAATTTATATCTAAATTTAAAGTTATGCACACCTTCAGAATCGATAACTTTACTGAATATATCATATGCAATTGTCATTATCTAAAAAAGTGCTGTAATATGCCAAACAAATTTCTGTCGAGGGCAACGACCTCTGTTGTCATAGGCCCTCGTAAAATCAGGATCCTCCTCCTTATCTAAACCACTCATTTCTGAACAAGAACACGGACCCGTGTTACACTCCATAATCACCTAGGAGAAGAATACAGAAGAGAACCTTTCTTATTTCTTATACCCAATGAAGAAAGAAAGGTGGCAAGGCACCGACCTAAACTTCAGTAAACCAGCTTTGCCATTAGTAGTTGCGCCTTCGGGAAACGCAAGCAACGGAATCGAAGAATCTGCAACCAAACATATATCCACAAAATTTACAGAAAAATCACGTAACTCAATCTGCTCTCCTATTAAACTCGGATTACACTCACAAAAGAGCACCATCGCGGGGTGGTGTAGTCATTGCCTTGGAGCCGGAAGGTTCGAGGTTTGAATCCACTTCGCCACATAAGGACCTTGGGCAAGTCCTTCACTCACAAATGCTCAGCGCTTCGGCATGAAACTCTGATGCAGTGTCCGCTCTGCAATCGAGAGCGCCTCTGAGTAAGGGGAACTCGAAGGGGCACTATAACAAGTGCACATACAAACAAAGCACAATTGAAGGTGGCAAGTTAAATAAATACTACTACAAGTTCTGATTTGCACTAATATAACATGCCTATAAATGGATTTTAAATAGAATAACTTTCACAGAGCCAACTGGTGTAATTTAAAACATGCTGCACTAATTTCTAAAACTCTTTCAATGCAATGGTTGCCAATTGGTTGGTGTTCTTAAAAATGGAATTTTTTGATACATGGAATTTTATTCAAACAACCATTTTTGGTTCTTGTATGCAATACTTATTTTCGTACATGTGCACATCTTGATAATCCCTAAATGTGTACACAGTCACTAGTGAAGAAATGCCATAGATCACGTCAAGTCTAATTGCATTCTAAACCTTACATTCTAATAAAACATCCACATAGAAAACAGAGAGCAATCACAAGAATAGAGTTGACAATAATTACCGTGGCAATGACGAGACGCATTCTGTATCAACGTCTCTCGACCATGCTTTGCACCCATGTCTCGATATCCCAATAACCATATGAGGATGTTCGGGAGGTCCCAGATGCTTGGCTGAAGAAAAGCAAAGTCCAACAACCATTGTTCAACATAAAACAATTGAGTAGCAAGTTTCAGAACCGAAATCCTAATACTTACTTAATTACTTAAAATTACTTACTTAGTGCTTCCCATGCAGGTCTGCAACGCATCTCCACCATTCGTCCCTGAATAAGATGTAACTGAGCACTTTTTTAACAAGGATCTAGAAGATCAACAGTGTAATCTGCGGCCAAGACATAGAGTCATGTAAATTGTAAAAGCCAGAGTTAAACAGTAGACCGAAATGCAGAAATCCATAAGATATGATGCCAACAAAGTAAGGGTCAGGATCATAAACTGAATAACTGTAGAAAGTGAGCTTTTAACTACCTGCAGTTCAGTTCATGTAGATTAAGGAGTATATAACGTAATCACATTCCCACAATCTAATCACATAAGCAGCTGTTTTACGCTATTTCATCAGTCAGAGAATGACTGATGTGACAAAAGCCGCACACAAGTCCTTGCAAAAACAAAGAAGCAACTCTACTCAAACAAAATAATGAATATTTTAACCGAGCAAAACTTGAATTAGCAAAGGTACCACTATATAAGAAAAAACCACAAAACACACAAATGCTTCCAAGAACATAATAAAAGAAAGACATTTGTTTCGTAGTCATCTCAAAGCTTTGTGAGTCCAACTGGCCATTCTGTCACTCACCATCGATGCAACTCACCATGACACTTGGTTTCACCAGTTCAATTGCGACGTGATCAAACGGCGTGGTGTAATTGCTCACGATAACACGTGACCTCGAATTTCTATTCTCAAGGTCATGTTGGATGACGATCAGGCCCAGAACTCCACACATGACTCGCAATACAAAACTGCAAATGAATATCAAAGCTGGCTTAAAAAAAATCAAAAGTAATTTACATATAGTAACTAAGAATTTAGTAAGTTAAGCTAAATGGCCATTTTGCTATATTCTAGATGGCTATAGCATTCAGCTGAATCTCCTTTTGCAGTGCTCAACCGAGATGCGAGATCAAGTAAGTCCAGGCAAAATTGGAGCAAAGCCCAGAGTACCAAGAAAGGAATTCAACTACAATGAAAGCTCTGCTAATGAAGACATTGCAATTGACAATAAGAGAAGAGTAAACGTATGAATGAAACAATTAGTAAACAATGAAAAGCTCAGTTAAAGCTAAATTTAATTAACAACACTACAGAAAATACAAACTAAGCAGGGCTGTACTGGTAAATGTTGAGGTGAGTGCATGCTACGATTGTCCGAGACAAGACCCTAGGTGTATTTCTGTCTTCAGATTTATCTGATGAGCTTTCATTTTAGTCAACAAATTTTCTGATGACCCTTCTTTTTTTAGTCATCAGCCTTGCAGTTGTTAAAAAAACAAATGCCATACTTTGAGGCAGTAAAATTTTACGTGACTTTTCTGTCAAAATATAACAGCTGTACATGATAATTACAATCCTGACCTTGATTACATTTATAATATTAATCCATATTAAGAAAAAAAACCTTTAACATATTTTAAGTGAACTTACCATCGAACAGCAGAAGTCTTTGGTAGGATGCAGGCTACTAAATACACATGGAAGCCAATGAAGAATCGCAGGCCAGTCAATAGGAGACCAATTGGAAAATATAGTATCACAAGAATCCAATTCGACTCTGATGAAAATCTAAAACAAACAAAAGTCAAAAACTAAATTCATAAGTTTGCACATGTTGCAGGCTATAGATCAGAAGTGTCAAACTTTTTTTAGTGGCGGGCCAATGTGAACATCTTCCAACAAGTGGCGGGCGGGCCAGCATGAACATCCTCCAACAAGTGGCGAGCCAGGGTGTCGAAGCTTCTGAGCAAAATTGGGTAGTGATCTGAGAGGGAGCTCCGGCTTGGTCAGCCAATTCCCAGAACATTTTAAATAATATAAGTGTTTCGCAACTTTCATACTTTTTTTAACAGACAACCAACCGGAAACCATAGAAACACAGTCTACACAGAGCTTGGTAAGATCAGCCAGCAGTCTGTTCGAAGCGCAGGAACATGTATGCTTAAGTAAGAAAGTTGGAATTGGGTCAAGTTCGCAAAGCCTGTTTTGCAAAGACCATGAGCACTGATTATGACTTCAGAAGTATGCTCAAAGGTGAAAAAGTTGAATTTAAGTGTGATTATCTCAGGGTATGCCATTTGCTTTCCAGGCCGAGTTTGATGTCCACGCATAAGAGATTCTCATCAGACATTAGATAAAACACTTTCCACGGTAATTTCAGACACGCCTAAATCCAAGTCAATTCATAAGCATTACTTGCAGAAATTAAATGCACAGAGTGGTTTATGTAACTCGCCTCTTCGCGTCGAACAACTTGTCTATAGTGACTGACGATGGCGTCATATCTTTAATTAATGCACGCAAAGACTGCTATCCTCAAACTGCCGCGCTGTGCGATTACAATGAAGCAACTGTTGTCAATATGAAAATAATTCTGAAGTTACAGTTACGCTACAAAGTGCAACAAATCCCTCTCTCTCTCTTTCTCCACTACCATCTTTAATTTCCCAGAACGCTGTTCGCCACTTCCGGTTAGTCGGTTACATGTAGAAATGCTATAAATAATATTATTATTATTTTATCAATCGTTGCTCTTGTTGAATGAGCAAGTCTGTCTGCCCGAGTAGTGGTAAAAGAAATTAACATTTCAGTTGATTGATATCTAATTTAATTTTTTTAATTGAAATGTTAGGTAATAAATTATCTGCTTCACGAAGTTGGTTTGTTGCGAAAATAGTTAGGACCAAGCCTAAGCTAGGCTACGTAGCCTACAGGCCTAGGTAGCGTTCTCACAATTTTCGGGATTCCAGACGCCACTGGCAGTCTAGCATCGCCCGACAACGGTGGTAGGAAGATCATTTAGGTTCCTACATATAGGCCTATCAATATTTGTTTCAAATTTATTTTCACTCTATATACCCAGTAACCCATAGCAGTTTCGTCATTGTGGAATTGGGTTAAACGTACAATAGGCCTAACGTTGTTGAAAGTCAGACTAACATAATTTATTAGCAGTCACAATGATTTAAGCAAAATTTATCCACAAAAATCAGCTCTGCTCTAAGCTGCGGTACTCGGATCTCTCTAGCAGCCACAGCCTGCTTAGATGAAGTTATATTATGCAGATCTGTCTACGACATTAGTTTATAGGGGGCGCTGCCTCGCTAGAGGGCGCCAGAGAATTCTATTACTGGAGGGCGCTCTAGTAGCACATTATTTTTCAGCAAGTAGGCCAACGACTTGTTGCCAAACGTGGCGCAGGTCAATAGGTTTCTGAGTGACCATATGCCGCACATCTTTGGTCTGTACAACGACAACAACCACGCACATACGACTCGAGTTTTGCAAACAACATTCTCTGTATCATTACTAACGTTGATCTTAAACAGTCTACATAATGAGGTAGGTCTATAAGTATTACTTTGTGCTATTTTGTATTTGTCTTACCAATTAAAGCAGAATGTAGGCTAAGCGGGTGCGTGCCCGTTAAAGGTTAAAGGCTATGCATATTTGCATAAATTGTATCTAGGTCGATTGCATACATTATCCTCGGCTATAATAATCTAGGCCCAAGTTCACATTGTTTTAGAGATTGTTTTATGTAGAGTGATAGGCTATTCAGTCTTTAGAACTGTCGTATATTAGATGCATTTATGAATTAATTACTAAGAAAACAATTATATTAGCCTTTAGGCCTAGTTTGTGTTATTTTAGTAGGCCTAACTTTCATGTGAATTAATCGATCTCTGAGGCAAATTGCATTTAGGCCCACATTATATAGGTCAATAACAACAGACTGGCGATCGATGTTAGGCTTAGGCTGCGGTTTCTGTAGGACTACGTACGTATCTGTAGGCGTGTAGGGTACTCATTATGTTGCCTACACATCTGCATTACTGTTCGAAGCTTTAGGCTACATAGTAGGCTACATAACGAGTTTAGAACGAGTATACTACGTGACGAGACGGTCTAAGCCTTCTAAGGTTATGTGACATCTTCTCTGACCACTGCACCACATTATAGGCCTACACGTATGCATTGACGTGGGTCTAGCTGCTCTAGCAATCTAGCTGATGAACTCCGAAGCGCAGGCCTCATCATCGAGCGTCAAACCACAACTAGGCACGCACGTATAGGCCTACCCTACGTCTACCATTTATATATAATTAAGATCCCCATCTCACTAACGATCTTGGTTACTGACGTGGCTGTGTGGCCTGTGCCTGAGGCCAATCGTCAGAATGGTCTGCTCTTATTAAGGCTTGGTTGAAATTGTAATAGGCCTAATTGTAATAATGTGACCAAACATTTATATAGCGCAGCTCAAAAGTCAGCACTCGCCAAAAGCGCCCGCACAAAAGGCGCACATAGAGGCAAAAGAGAGCACATAATTAGCCTATGTTCCCAATAGATAAATAGTTGGGTCCCTGATCATTGTGGTCAATGAGGTCATCAGATGTTTGGGTCCATTTGACTCTGAGCAATAGAAGCCCAACACATGATTACATGAAGTATGCACAGCCCGGAATGATTCTGCTATCGAGCCTCACAAGCATTAGGCCTGCCCGCCCTTTGACGACATGTAAACGGCTGATATTAACGATCTCTCTACAATATTTGCTACATTTGTCTTGTGGAGTTAAACCTATTTCTCAGTGGTCTCATGTATGATTGATTGATGATCATCATCATTTTCGTCGTCGTCGTCATCATCATCATCATCGTCGTCGTCGTCATTAGAGATTCGTTTAAAGCCCAAAACCCTATATATGCTATCACTAGGCCTATATTATTATACAGTCTTTTCCTACGACAGATCGAAATGACAGTTAGGCCTACTGCTACAATCACGTACGCAAACTAGTGATGTAGCTTTTCCGGAAATATATTTTTCCGGAAAGTTTCCGGAAAGTTTCCGTAAAGTTTTCCGAAAACTTTCCGTAGACTGAAAAATACATCTAACACATAATGTCACATTTTCCCTAGGAAAATTTGAGTTTTTAAAGTTCCTTTTATTGGCAATGTGGGAAATGTTCACCTTAAAGAATTAAAATGACCATTAAATGCTTTCATTAGCAGTTCAGAATATCTGACAATTTGACATTTTGGCAGCTGATTTGAGCCTATTTATTTCGCTGTGCTATTTAGGATTATATTGCAACAGTTAAATGGTGATGTAAATTAGCTGAATCCTTGAAAGTAAGGGATTTCAGAAGTAATAAATTAAAGAAAATAATTATGGACAGTAAATAAATAAATAAGGTTACATAAGATAATAAAAAAAAGGTTTTCCATGTCTATACACTGCTTACTCTTGAAAGACAACAACTCTTAGATAGAAAATTTAAACCAAAACATATTCTTTGCTGCTTACCAAGAAAAACAGATTTGAAAATAGATTAGTCTCACACTGCAATGGCATTGCCAATAACATCATATTTCAAGCATAAAATAATTGTATGCAGGAATTAATCTGTTGCAGTACTTATTAAAACATTTGGTGTCTATAGTGTACTGAATCAATTGCTGTTTTTGTTTCACATTTTCAGAAGTAAAAAAATAAGAAGAGTTAGGTGACCAAATCATAAAAATTTTCTCCATAATAACAGTGAAGTTTGATTGCATTTAATTCTTAAATGTATTGTCATTGTGTACACTAAACAGTAAGCAATAAGTGTTGTTTATTGAATGAAAAAAATCAGAAATGACTATATTCTATAGCTTACAGTGATTGATGTTTAAGCATATTTATGGATTTAAATTGTTATTTAGTAATATTGTATTGATGGAAAAATATCGGAAATTTTTCGGAAAGTTTCCGGAAAGATACGTCGGAAAGTTTCCGAAAGTTTCCGGAAAGATATGAAACTTTCCGGGAAATATTTCCGCCTCACAACACTAACGCAAACTAAAGATTTTAGGCCTACTCCAATTTGCTACAACATCATAGGCTACTGACCTAATCTTATGGGTTACATTCGCATATATAAAAACAATGACGTTGATCTGCTATGACGTAATAAACAAGTGAACAACGATATGTCGTCGTTGCAGTGACGAGAAGACTGAACCGCTGTCAACAGCAGCAGCAGCAGCAGCAGCAGCTGAAGACAGTGGACCGACGACGACTACGATGGCTGAACTGGGGGAAGAGGACAAGTACGAGGAGTACAACTACGATGCGGACAAGTACATGCCTGGAGGAGGGAGAGGGAAGGGCAGGACGCGGAAGGAGGCGGAAGAGCACACGAATCGGACGGACCCCGGAGGACACACGCGCAAGACAACTCAGAAGCTTATCAACAGCCACGAAAAGGAAAAGGAGCAGCAGTTGAAAGCATCAGCAGCAGCAGACAAGCATCATCATCATCATCATCACAAGCAGGACAATGCTTCAGCGTCCGAAGGACCAGAGGGAGAAGGGACCAAGTAGACGTCGGCATATGCACGCGATTAAGGGATAGGTAGGTCCACGTGAATGCTCGGGTATTGTATGAATAGGACTATAGTCAGTCAGTCAGTCAGTCAGTCAGTCAGTCAGTCAGTCAGTCAGTCAGTCAGTCAGTCAGTCAGTCAGTCAGTTTGTATGCACACTTGTTAAAGCGCCCCTTCAAGCTCCCTCTACTCAGAGGCGCTCCCGAATGCAGAGTGGACACTGCATCAGAGTTTCACGCCGAAGCGCTGAGCAATTGTGAGTGAAGGACTTGCCCAATGTCCTTACGCGGCGAGGTGGATTCGAACCTCGAACCTTCCAGCTCCAAGGCAACGACGCCACCACTACACCAACGCGCCCCACTGTGGCGTCTAAACCCCTGGAATTGGAGAATAGACCCCACTCGATTTGGTTGATTTTTAAAAATCAATTTCCGTATTGCATTTCATTATATTATTGTAGGCTAAATCAACGACCCCTCCACATGCAGTTCACGTTGAAAACGTTAGCCATTCCAATTCTGGCAACCATGCATGGGAGATCATTCTTCCAATTCCTCAATTGGTTGATGCCTCAAATTCAACCAGTCAATCGGAAGGTCAATCAGTAGATCGGTCAATCAATCAATCAATCAACCAATCAATCAGACAAGCAATCAACCTGTTAATCAATCAGACAAGCAACTAACCAGTCAATCAATCAACCAGTCAATCAATCAACCAGTCAATCAATCAACCAGTCAATCAATTAACCAGCTAACCAATGAATCAATCAATCAATTGGCTGAACAATCAACCAGTCAATCAGACTATCATTAAATCAATTAGCCGATTGCAAAATGACTGTTTAATCTTTGCCCCGTTTTTATCTGACAGCTGCTGGCTTTGTTATTTTCAGTTTGTACCACATGCGACGCGTATACAGGTGTACAACCTCAAGTGTTCAATCCAACGATCTATCTCCTCAACAACATTCAATCGTAATAATATTATAACATAGATCCGCTGCTCATTACATCATCTATGTAATAAAAAAATTGTAAACAATTATTGGTAATGGAAAATGGATTGCACATAATGTATTGCATCAAATGGATGAGTCAGAATGCTGAAAACTGTTTTGATAAAATAGAAGTTCAACGATCGAGGATATGGGATACATTGTGGGATACATTGTTGACTCTAAATGCATCTATCTAAAAATAGCAAAATGTAAACATAAATACATTTATGACGTGTCTTGTAATCATGGAAATAAAATCAACCTGAATCTGTAGTTTGCCTTTCCTGGTTGTTTAAAGTAGACAACATGGGCGTCC
>OX243817.1:27297405-27327405 GCA_945859605.1 Lumbricus rubellus | reverse complement strand
TCTGTGTTAGGAGCGAGATTTTTAGTTTAAGTTTTAATGAGTGAGTCTGTAGTGAAATTACTCTCTTCTTCATGATAAAAGAAAATGACAAAGTACCTAATCTTCATTGTAGTCATCATTTTTTATTGTCATTGTCAGTGATCATCATTGCTGCCATGACTCTGATATCATTGTGGTCATTAAGACAATTAGCCTGTTACCAAAGCAATAAATATTACAGACAAGGGTGCTGAAACAATTGGAATTAGATTATTTGCAGGGCTTAAAGTGTGGCACACCGGTCATGGACGGCGTCCTGGCACTTATTTTCAAATCACTATGCCGTCCTGACACTTATTTGGACAGCACAACTTAAAATGTAAGGGGCGTCCTGGCACTTCTTTTGGAAAGGTAAGGGGCGTCCACGCACTTCTTTTTTAACACTTTTAGCACTGATTATCTGTAATATCTCTTGTGATTATAGTAGGCCTACTGTTGACAAGATTATTATATTTATGTGCTTGCTCTTTACCCTGTTGTCAGATGTTATGCTCATCGTTTTCCTGACAAGCATTTCAAGGGGTAAATACCATGCAGCAGAAGCTGTCTAGCCTCAACTAACAATTCTTAATCATTCTGACATTGTTATACACGAGGTCTAAGCATTTTTATTCCAGTTTCAACTATGGTGTATTAGTTAAGTGGTGCATAGGGTTAGATTAAAAGGCCTGCAAGATGTTAGACATGTAGGTGAACCACATGTCTCGTAAAAGCTGAACGAGTGAGGTTGGTATCTATAGTGATAAAATGTCCTGCAGTGAATTTTTTGACATCATAGACCTATTGAATACATTCTCCGTGTGTGCTTGGAAGATTGGGTTATGTTAAGACTTGGGAGCTATATTGAAGATGAGTTCTACAATCCAAGACTTTCATTCATCAGATGGTTGCAAGATGTTCAATTGATAAATGATTCACTTTTTCTGATTTTCTTAATGAATGGCTGATATCTCTAGAATATTGAGAGCAATGGTGAAATGAAAGAACAAATAATATCTATACTCCTTGGCAATGGCTCTGTCTAGAGAAAAATGAAGGAAAAAGGTGATAATCATTGTTGGACTAAAAAGAGGGCCTGAGTCAGATTAGATTTCACTTCCTTTTAAGTTACCGGGTACTTCTAAAATCTTATGCACCATGTTTATGTTCTGCTGATTTTGTTTTCTTGGTTAAGATTCGTTTCATTCATTAGCCAAGATTTGTAATTAATGAGACGTGTTATCCTTTTTCTAATGTGCTGATAAACATAATGTTTGTCTATTAAATTATTAATCCACTCACGCATACTCTTTTTGCACTTATTATTTCGTTATTCCTTCTTATTTAGTTAAGAGTTTGCTCTGTCTAATTTAGTTAAGATATCTTAAGTAATTATAATCATTCACTGTCTTACTTAATAGCTATATTGTCGACCATTGCATCTATTTGTTTTAAATGTGTGTAGGACTGGCCATGGCATAGGCGCAACCACCCTATGGGATCCACGGGACGCGTCCCCCAACTTTTGAGTGGTCCCCTAACTTTATTATTATGGTCCCCCAACTTTTAGGACGTGACTCATTATGGTCCCCCCCCAACTTTTAGGACGTGATTGCACCTATTGGCCATACATCCCATTACAGCGATTTAATTGCCATATATGTTGTTTTCTTACTTTGCTGCTGTCACAGAAGCTTGCAGCTTTCCGTTGACGGCCGGAGGAGTATTCGTGACGAGCAGGTGTCTCGAGCCTCGAGTCGCAGGTCAAGGGTCAACATCCAGCTGCCCCCATCTGCCATCGCGGGAGTTACAGGGGATGATGTCATCAAGTTTGAGGATTATCAGGATGAAAGGGAGCGCTATGTTCCTGTGAACCTCTGCTGGACGACCTCTGGCGACCTCATCGTGAGCACCGCTCGCGGTCGTCTGCTCAGGGTAACGTATTTATCACACACTGTAGGACAAAATAATTACTGGTCCCTTTGCTCGTACTTCCACTATGCAGAACCGTGCTTTCTCGGGGGTAGGACCCTCAACCTGGAATGGTCTTCCTCTGACCCTCCGCTCTCTTTGTAAAAATCCTTCTCAGGCTTTCCTCTCTCATCTTAAAACAGTTTTTCTCTCTCATCTTAAAACAGTTTTATTTGGTCACGCTGAGGTTGGGAGCGCCTCTGTGTAGCTCCCTGAAGAGGCGCTATATAAATGCATCTAATGAATCTAATGAATGAATTACTGTTGAATTACCAAACTGGAAAGAAAATGGCCAGTGTGCCTCTTATAATTTTCTGAATTAGTTCCATTATTAATATTACTATTATTATTTGTGACCAATCTTCCACTGAAATGCTAAGTGTGCTCCTGGGAATAGATTAAAAAAAATGTTTTATCTTATCTTAGTTATCAACTCCTGCGATCTAATAGTCTGCTGTATATAAGTTTTTAGAAGGTTGTATGATATGATTTTACCATGCACACGTGTATTCGTAGATGCAAAACCTGGACAATGTGGACATCATGTACCTTAAATGGATTGACAAAGAGAGAAATAATGAACCTGTGTTTAAGAGCAGTCTACTGTGTCTCATGTTTTAGATTGACGTTGAGAACTGCAATCTTACGGTGCTGCCACTGGTTTCTGCAAAGCCAGAGCTCACCGTTCATGTTGATAGCAAAGGCCACATTGCGGAAAGCCTAGAACATGTTGAATCGATAAAAGGTCAGCAGCAGGACCAGAAAAGCATGCATGACCAGAAAAGCACGCATGAATACAGTCAAGTTAAGCTGGAAGTTGACAAGGCCCCAAAAGTGGATAGCAAGACTCCGGAGAGTGTCAAAGAAGGTGTCAAAGAGGGTGTCAAAGAGGATGTCAAAGAGGGTGTCAAAGAGGGTGTCAAAGAGGGTGTCAAAGAGGGTATCAAACCCATGCAGGAAGAAGAAAGCAGCGCAACCCATCCAGGTACTGGCTCTCTATATTTGGTTCATCCTGTGTCTGTGTAGATGTACATACATGTATATATTATATTCATCATACTACCAATCAATGTGATATTGTTATACCATTCTTCTCTCTTGACCAGTAATTTAATATTTTGACTCATTCCAAAAATATCATTGCCCACTCTGATTACTCTTTACTTGTATATTGGCTTCAATTAAGAAAGTTTGAGGTCTACAGACATTCAGACACTTATGAGATCAAGCTTAAAATTTGTCGGATAGTGTTGGTCCATCATTCAGTCCGTCACTCAGTCAGTTCATTAATGAGTCAGTCGGTGCCCAGTGGCGAATCCAGAACTGTTCCAAGGGGGGGCCAAAATCTTAGATCTTGGGACGGGACATGTGAATTTTTTTCGAAATTTCGTTCTTCGTTCCAAAAAACTCGGTCTTCGGCTGAGGAAAAAAGGACTTTTCATCTGCCAAAAAAGTTGATGACTTTTTTTAAGTCTCCCAGTTGATAACCAAATGGGGGGGGGCCACGTCCCGTACAATTTTCAGAATAGGGGCCAATATGCCAATAACCCATATTCTTATTGCTAATTTCGGACCAAATGGGGGGGCCACGTTCCATGGCAGTTTTAAATGGGGGGGCCATGGCCGGTTTGGCCCCCCCTGGATCCGCCCCTGTCATTGCCTGGTCCTGACTGACTGACTGACTGACAGATCGGTCAGACTATATCAGTCAATCCCTGAGGCAAAGTTTGCTTCTGTAGTGACATTCTAAAGGGCACCAGCGATGCAGGACTATAGCCAACTTCTTTGCCTTAAGTGTCATTATCGCTGTACATAACGATCATGCTAGCATTGATTAGTATATTTATTATTTATATTATAATTATTCATATGAATTTTTGCCCGAGGTAGTAAAAGTGTAAAAGAATAAAATCAGGTTATAGGTTCTCGTCTCCCACGTAGTGCTCAAAAGTGCCTCTGAATGCCACAGTGTTAAATCGCTAAAATTATTCATATTACTTATTATTTATATTAGTATGTTTATTATTTATATTATAATTATTCATCTTACTTATTATTTATATTAGTATATTTATTATTTATATTATTTATATTTTTATTATTTACAATCCAGAAGCTTTGCTTATGCTGGCCCATCCTACTGGAACCGTCTTCCTCACAAACTTCGTCTTGAGCTTATTAGTCTCTCTCTCCCTTTGTTTAGGAAACGCCTGAAGACTATGCTATTCGTTAGCGGCAGTGCTAACTAGGGTCGGGAGCGCTACTGAATCTGTGAGCGGCGCTATATAAATGTTCAATTACAATTACAATTACAATTATATTATAATTATTCATATTACCTATTATTTATATTAGTATATTTATTATTTATATTATAATTATTCATATTACTTATTATTTATATAATTGGTATATTTATTTTCAATGCAGTTGAACCAGAAGTGAAGAAACCAGAAGAGAAGAAGCCAGAAGAGAAGAAGGTTGATCCTGGTGACATCCTCTTGCCTGGATCTCTCAACTGCATTGCGTTGCATCGGAGGGGGCTCTTTGCGGCTGGAACCGATGGAATACTCAGGCTCCTTCAGCTGTCTGCCACACAAGTCTCAATTGTTGAGCATCACGAGATTGGGGTTCCCATCACTTCAATGTCATTTAATCCCTCCCACCATATGCTGGCTGTCGGAAGCCCAAAGGTATTTAAAGGGGTGCCATTTTATTCCTTTTTTGTATTCAAGTTCACTTGTTATACTGTTTAATGACACTGCCATATCAAAGATAATTAGTGTTGCCCTCTTGCTTTATCCAAGTAAGAGTTGTGTTTGTAGTAAAAGGGACATTGCGACACTGAAATGCAAAGATAAAGCTGAATGTTGCTGTAATTGTAATTGTAATTGTAATTGAACATTTATATAGCGCCACTTCAAGAGAACTCCTCAGAGGCGCTTCCGACCTGACACCAAACCATAATCAAAGAGAATGGTTTTCAAACGCTTGCGGAAAAGGGGCAAAGAAAGACAAAGAAGTTCATTACGGAGACTAATAGGTAACTTATTCCAGAAAGACGGACCGACCATAGCAAAACTTCTATGCAGCACTGTGGAAGATTGAGCCATAGGAACAACCAGGTCACCATGCGTTGCAGAGCGAAGGAATCTACGGCCTGGAATGGATAGCATACGTTTTTGCATAGGCAACCAGTGCAGTTCCTCCCGTATAAAACTTGATATATGCCCAAACTTTGGAATGCCACCAATCAGGCGAGCTGCAGCATTAAGGACAGATTGTAACTTATTAATGCGTGAAAGAGTTAAGCCCGCATAAATGGCACTGCCATAGTCAACTCTTGTGCAAATAAATGCATGCATCAGAGTAGTGACGGCTTTAGTTGTAAGAAAGCGACGCACCGAGCGAATCTGACGAAGATGGTAGAAGCAAGTGCGACATACATTTCTCACGTGATCAGAAAGGGTCAATTCCTGGTCCAAGGTCACACCCAAATCACGCGCAGTGGTAGAAAAAGTCATGCCAGGAAAGCAATGTTGCAGATTTTGCATATCAACTTTAGAAACTTGCATGCGACAGGGGTGGTTTTGAGTTTGATGCAAAGAAAGTTCACACATGCATACACGCACATACACACACACACTCGCACACGCACACACACACGCACACACACACTCGCACACGCACACACACACCTCAGATGAATAGTGATAGGATAATTAATCAAGTGAGACACCACATCGAGAACCTACTAAGATGTTGCTAAAGTTGGTTTGTTGCTGATGCCTAAATATCTTTACAGATGGATGATCGCAAAGTTTTAGGAATGTATTTTTTTGAATGAGTGCAAATGATTAGACAAATGATTGGATGAATTGCTAATCTTGAGAGTGATTAATAATTTTTTAGGGATCGATTCACTTGTGTAATCCGGATGAAATCAACGACGTTAAATTGCTCTTCAACATAAATTATGGAAATTTTCTCGCAGTCTGCGCATTGGCTACTACGAGCAATCACTGCGTGGTATGTACTAGACCCTACTAGTGGTAATGATCGTTTTGAAGAAGATGAAGAATTTGATGATGATGACATTTATAGTGAAATTGCTAGTAGAAATTAATATGTGTTATTGAATGCTATTACCTCAGTTGCACTAGTGATGTTGATTAGAGTCATATTGAGAGAGAGAGGAAGGCTAATTTGCAATGCCCTTGCCAGAAATAGAACTTTCTTCCACCACGGAATCTGCCTTTTTCACATTTTTCAAATTCCACGAACAATATAATTATGTGATGTAATTGACTGTAAAGCTAATTGCAATTTTTATTCAAACATTCATTTTTAATCAAGTTGAAGAAACTTTACTGTGACCTGTCAAGGCTGTCATACATCACATAATTATCTTTTCCCTTGATTTTTTGGTAGCATTTGTCAATAAAGTAGAAGAATTTGGTAAAGTGGGATGCAAGAACACAGGCACAAGTTGCTAACATTCTCTGCATTTGAAGAAGAAGTTGAGAAGGTTATGATTTATGTTAGCAGGGTTTTGTGTTAACAGATGCTTTGTTTAATTGTTTGCTTGCTTCGTTTGCTTGCTTCGTTAGTGTTGATTTTCATGGTGTATTTTCTAATTACGATTCAGACTGTCCGGGAATCCGGTGAAGTGCAGGTGTGGAAGTCAAGCGATGGTCACTTGGTGGGATCACTGCCAATCGGAGTGAAGGTATTGTGCAATTTTTATAGTCTATTTGTATCTGCACGCTACATCCATCTGCCTGAACTGGTGAAATACTTGTCTGAACCTGGAACTTAGTTTTAGTTTTGATATAAACAGTTACAACAGAATGTATTGTGTTTAATCAATTTGCGTATTTGGCCTGACTCTTGTCTAGACATTTTTCCAAACATCTACTTGAATGGTCCAATGTTTTACTTACTGCTTACTCTCTCTTGACTTTGTCCTATACGTTACTTGCATGTTTTGGACAATATGACTTTACTTTGTGCTGCAGTAACGAGTATAACACTCCTAAAAATTACTTCATTTACTTGCCTATAATACCTAATTTATACCTACCTACCTCACCTACCTATCAACGTACCTGGTACTTGTGATTTGTTTAAAAATACAATGAAAAAACTGTTATGGTTCTGGACAGAGGCTCGTGCTCTCTTTTTTTGCCTTTTGTTATCAGCTCTCTGATTTGTCTTTGTAAAGCACCCTTGTAGCAGCATGGCTGTGTTATGGCGCCATAGAAATTGTCGTCATTACATTACATTACATTATATAGAAAGGGCCACGAACTTTATATTTCATAATGCCATCCATCTGCAAAGTTCAGAAGTGCACATTGATATTGATTATGGAATAAAAGAATAAAAACACAACACCATATCATTTTGCATCACATTATTTCACATTATGATGTTCCACATTAATTTTCATTTGCCTGACTGTTTTTTGCATTTTAAACTTTTGAAGTAATTCCGTTTGTTACATTAGTGGGAACCATTTATTCTTTCTGATATCAGATCCAGATCAGCCGATTCTTTCAGCACTCGTGAATAAGCTGGTGCCCCGCGCTTGGCTTTCGAGTGGCGCTTTAGAAATTTTGAGTTTACGATTACGATTATAATTCAGCTTCCTTATTTCCCATTGTTCTTAGGCAAGCTCGATGGCTACAAGCCCTTTGGTACACGCTGCAATTGTTGGATCAGAGACTGGTTACGCATACATCATTGATTTGAACACTCCCGATCAGCCGAGGATTGTAAATGTCATCCATCTTCACCAGAATCCAATACGATGCATCACGTAAGTTTCATTTGTTTATATTATGCCTAAACACTAACTCTCTAGCTTAGTCTACAAAAGTGTACTATAGATTTGATAATTATTGAACATGGTTTGTGCTGTTAAATGCCATGCCACTAGTCTCATATTATTTATATAATTTGGCGACCCTGTTACAGGGATTTTTTTTTTTTTTTACAGGGATTTTTTGTTATGCACTTTTCTCTGTTGAATATGCATTTAAGTTTGATATGTTACCGTATATGCTTACAGTGATGGTACGAGATACTGCACACTTGAGTTATATTGAGTTGACTATGAGAGTAGATTTTTTCTTGCTTAGACTGATTCTGGCTGTATTTTGATCACTGTGCAAACAACATTATTTTTGATAATTGTTGGATTTTAATATTAAAGTTTTGGCCTATTTGATTAAGAAACTGTCTTATCTGTCGTTCTCTCGTTCTCTCTCTACGTTAACTCATCTACTTGATTTCGTTTTGCCTACATTGCCTAATAACAACTACACTCTTCTGTCACCACCATCTTGATATAAACTTCTGTTTGTGGTTGCCCAGGTTTAGCGGGATCACTCCCTTTCTGGGTGACCCTTTCTTAGTGATCTTTTACCTGTTAGATGATAATAATTGGTTAGCTCCTTATTTCACTGCACACTCTTATTTTATATATATTTTTTGCTGTTTTGATTTGTTGATCGCTATGAATAAACAAGATTTGATTTGATTTGATTTGAATCAGTATTTTGTGCAGATTTACTTATTGTGTGAGTTAGCCATCGCTTGTGTCATTTGTTTTTAGCTTCAATGAGATTGGTCAGATTTTTCTGACTGGATCAACGGACGGCAATGTATTTGTTGTTGATGGAAGACCTTCAAAGAACTTTGAACCACTTGGATACGTCCGTAAGCATATCTCCACACATGTATTTTGTATAATTAAGGACATTTATATGGCGCCTTACATTAATCTTACAAAGGTGCGTAACGTAGGTACCTGACAGTTCTAAGTAAATGCGACTTAAGTGACTTTAACCCTTTAATGCCGAGATGGTAGTAAATGGTATGGGAAATATACCCTCCGGCATTAAAGGGTTAAGCGTGTTTCTTGAGAAGCTTGTACAATTGTACATGCACATCATATGGTAGAAAAATATATGTGTCTATCTGAAAAAGTTCAGTGTCAATACTTTTTGAATATCATTGTTACTGAACCCGGGAAAGTGTGCTAAGAGAAAAATTAATTCTGAATGGAGGAAAATGTTGTTTGTGAATATGCACTGAGAATTTAATCTCATTCTTGGGCAATCCCTGGAATGATGCATTGCTGATAATTAACTAGATTTATTTGAGCTTTTATCTGGAATCTTCATCATCCATGTCTGTTGTTATTCATCTCTGCATCTTCCCATGGCTTTGTACACTTCATTTGCATTTTATCAACACTTGATAACCGTTCTGATTAACCACAGCAGAACAAAATGCTTTTGAGCAAATATCTTGAAGAGTTCGTATAAATTATTCTGAATAAATCATTAAGCACTGTAACAGAATGGGGAATATTTAGCCTCTTTTAAAAAAATCTACAGTTACACATTAATACACAGTGTTGTTGTTATCCAGGGCTTTTTTAACGTGCAGTTGTACACAAAACGTGCAGTTGTAGAAGCACTTCTGTATAGTTAAAACGAGCAAAAAAGGTCATTGTTCTCCAATTGGAAGTAATTTACCATGGATGATGAGAAAGGAAAGGAGTTGTGCAGTTCTAAAGATTCCTTAAAAGCAGCCCTTTTGTTATCTATGTGAAAAGAAGTTGTGTTAAGCTTCTGTTTGCGAATTGTGTTGCAAACTCTTCTTGATGTGTATATTTCAGCTTGTCCTGGCGACATCAAGGGCTTGGCAACATTCATGAAGAATGGAGAAACCAGAGTCGTAGTCACCCTTGACGGTTCCGAGACGCCGACTTCAAAGTCGCCAGCGAACAAACTTCTTTCGTTCGTCCTTCCATCCAATCTCTTCTACGGTAAGTCTATTTCTGGTTAATTTTCAGGCAATATATGCTGATCCTTCAGTTTAAATATCTTTTATACATTTCTCTACTTTGACTGAATTTCACTAATCAAACAATTTTTCATGTGTCTGCACGCGTGTGTGTCTGCACGCGTTTGTGTCTGCATGCATGTGTGTCTACATGTGTGTGTGTGTGTGTGTGTGTGTGTGTGTGTCTGCAACTCTGCATGTGTCTGCATGCATGTGTTTTCTTATCTCCCAGAAGATTTTGATGTGGCCTGTCCCATGGATACGTAGCATCAGTTTGAATCTTCCACTAATCAATGCTCTGTGTTATGATGTTCTTGTTTGGGCATTTGAGATTTGATTGGATCATGTTGGGTTAGATCGCATTGTGTTAAATTGGATTAAGTTTGGCTAAGTTAGGTTAATATGATAGATTTGATTTGGTCAGTTTAGGTCTGGGTGTATTTTACTAGATTAGGTTAGTTTAACAGAGTTCTTTTAATTTTAGCATTTAAATTACTTAACTGTTAGTTTAATATTTCTTTGGTAAATAAAAGAAGCTCTTAATCGTAGGTTGGTTATTTAGTAACGAATGGTTGTAAGACTGTTGTGTCCTGCATCTCAGGGCAAACCCAAGTGCAGTCTTGCATCTGGCGTAATGTAATGTAATGTAAATCTTCGAGAATTTCTCAGCGCCCACAAAAGTCACAAGACCAGCTTATTCACCGACGCTATGTGTAGATTAGGTTATGTTGATTTAAATTAGACCAGATGACAGATGAAAGTTAGGCAAGAGCTATTACCTGAATGGCCCTAGTATTAAAACAATAATAAGAGAATTATTTTTAATCAAGTTACTGTGATTTTCAGTTTCATTACAGGTGTTTTTGCTGTTTTTTAGACTTGAAGTCGAAGCATGCGAGTCTGAAATGCGACTTTAAAGATGACGTTATCAATCGTCTGAGCTATAACTTTCCGGAGCCAGTCTTTGGTGTTGCTCTAACGGACAATCATTATGTCTACGTCTTAAGTCAAGGCACCAAGTTCCTCCAGAGGCTCATGGTACCACAGGAGATACAGAAGAAGGTAGGTGCCTCCTTGAGTGAGTTAGGTGATAATCCCAATGGCCAATGGCCAGCACACGTGTTAAGCTTACATTTACAGTTTAATCCCATTAGCTAACAGCCAGCATATGTGTTAAGCTTACATTTACAGTTTAATCCCATTAGCCAATAGCCAGCATACGTGTTAAGCTTACATTTACAGTTTAATCCCATTAGCCAATAGCCAGCATATGTGTTAAGCTTACATTTACAGTTTAATCCCATTAGCCAATAGCCAGCATACGTGTTAAGCTTACATTTACAGTTTAATCCCATTAGCCAATAGCCAGCATATGTGTTAAGCTTACATTTACAGTTTAATCCCATTAGCCAATAGCCAGCATACGTGTTAAGCTTACATTTGCAGTTTAATCCCATTAGCCAATAGCCAGCATATGTGTTAAGCTTACATTTACAGTTTAATCCCATTAGCCAATAGCCAGCATACGTGTTAAGCTTACATTTACAGTTTAATCCCATTAGCCAATAGCCAGCATATATGTGTTAAGCTTACATTTACAGTTTAATCCCAATAGCCAATAGCCAGCATATGTGTTAAGCTTACATTTGCAGTTTAATCCCAATAGCCAATAGCCAGCATATGTGTTAAGCTTACATTTGCAGTTTAGTGTGACCTGCATGGCTATCTGTATCTTCAGTGAAGTCTGCAGCTTGAATTGCACCTCTTTAGCATTTGAGAGGTTTTATGAAGCACGATTTAACATCCAAAGAATGCATACATAATTGCATATTGTATTTTTAGAGCAGCACTTTTTATCGGTTTTTATGCAAGTGTGCTGTGCAGCTTAGACCCAATTATTTCAGAAGTAAAAGTTATTACCTAAAGTTTAAGCCAAATGGCAATTTCAGTACATCTTTGTAGACCCCACCATATATTTCAGAAAATTCGACGACTGAAAAAGGTTGTCAGAAAATGCTGCTGCAAAAAAGTTGATTTTTTTCTGGCAGCTTGTACACACCTCAAAATTTACAATTGACCAGTACAGCCCTGGTTTGGGGTGGTGGGGGGGAAGGTCAGCCATTGGATGTTGCTAGACAAAGGCGATGAATGTGGTTTAGGTAAGCGGCCCTCATTGCTGTAATTCTGCCTGAATTTAGATACGACTGGATGAAGAGGCTCCAGAAACTGTGGCGAAATCGGTAACAGTGTTTCACCTAGTCTAATAGTTTCGAAATTTATCTGTCTTCAGACACACAACTGGTTCCGTCAAATTTTTACTTGTTTTGGCTTCACATTTAAAATAAGATTATGTTCCTGAAATGTTACTTTTGTACGTTTATGGTTTCATGCTTTTAATGATGTTTAATCGTAGCATTTTGAATTTTTGACGACAATGTTTGTTCATGTTTGTTGGTTTAAATAAGTCCTTTTTGGTGTTATTTTGAATTGTTGACTTACACTGTTTTACAGTTTACGCCTTATGTGCTCAAATGTTACCTAACAATTGACCTGTTTGATATTTTTACAGTTTTACAAAGATTATTGGTTTTTGAGATTTTTGGAGCTGACATTTTGCATTTCTGATGTTCTCAATATGGCATAAGCTTTGTCACAACTGTGCTTTCATACCAATTTTATCTGTTGAGTTATAAAGCATTTGCCTAGGTCACCTGTCTGATAGTTCCATTAACCCTTTACCCATTCAGTTTTCTTGTAAAGCTCGTGTTTTCAGTGGATATTCTCGGGGCAAACAGGTAAAGGGTTAACTGTTGTTATAAGCTCACAGCTTTCTTGGTCAGGATAACCACTATTCATAGTAGTTTCAGTTCAATCATCATTAATGTTGCCCTCCTCTTTGATCCAGGCTTGGGACTGGCACTGCCTGAGTACGAGCAGTGGGGGGAGTTCTCACCAATGGTCGTTTTGTTTTGTATTGTTACAATAACAGTGAATTTTTAAAAACTTATTTTAATAGTTATATCTATGGAAACGGTTGTTACGATTTGTCATCTAAGCAGATGATTTTAGACTAAAATGGTCATTTCATGTGGTTGGAAGACTTTTGCATCCTCAATCTTAGAGAAAGACGACCAAGTAAAATATTGTGGCAGATTTAAACATTCAGATTTTAGCCATGTATGTGATAATATAGATACAAGTATTTATTGATAATGTGCTGAAATAAGATTTTGTATGAATGTCTAACAGTAGCCTTGGAACAGTACCAGAAGCAGTTGTTAATCTCTTGTTAATCTCTTGTTAATCTCTTGTTAATCTCTTGTTAATCTCGGTGCATGGGTGATATTGACTCATCGAAACTGACACAGGTCATTGGTATGTCATTGATGTGCATTTGTGCAGGATTTAGATAGACTGTTGAAGGCTTATTGGATTGGAAGTGAAGTGCCAGAAAGTGAAACATGATAAAATTGTTCTGGTTAGCAACAACAGCAGTTGCTCATCTGTATTCCTGAAGTGTTACACTGATTTTACATTGTTTTTACATTGCTTCTTGTCTGGGGTGGTGTCCTTGATGCATGACAGGTCATAGATGCATGACAGGTCATTGATTGATGCATGACAGGTCATTGATGCATGACAGGTCATTGATGCATGACAGGTCATTCATTGATGCATGACGGGTCATTGATGCATGACAGGTCATTGACACATGACAGGTCATTGATGCATGACAGGTAATTCATTGATGCATGACAGGTCATTCATTGATGCATGACAGGTCATTCATTGATGCATGACAGGTCATTGATGCATGACAGGTCATTATTGCATGACAGGTCATTCATTGATGCATGACAGGTCATTGGTGCATGACGGGTCATTGATGCGTGACAGGTCATTGACGCATGACAGGTCATTGATGCATGACAGGTCATTGACGCATGACAGGTCATCGATGCATGACAGGTCATTCATTGATGCATGACAGGTCATTCATTGATGCATGACAGGTCATTCATTGATGCATGACAGGTCATTCATTGATGCATGACAGGTCATTGCGTCACGTCTCGAGTACCGTCGCAGGCGCCAGGCACCTGTCAGTCCGGCGATGAACGTCGACCGGAAGCGCCGTATGAGCGTCATTGGAGCGGGGATGGGCGACCAGCAGTTTGGAGCGGGAGGAGGAGGAGGATCTGCAGACGGAGCGACGCGGTTGAGCGTGTCTGGTTCCGCTACCAGTTCCGCTGGTCCATCGCCGTCCGCGCAAGATGGAGGTGCTCGACGTCTCAGCATCTTCGGAAGTATGGCTGAAGCTCCGCCCCCGGAACCAATGTTTATCTCCCCCGAACACAAGGAGGTAAAGAAACCTTCGTCGGTCCTATAATAGTTAAGTCAGGCTGCCATGCACCTAGTGGAACCTGTAGGGTATACGCACCCATTGCGCCATTTCCTCCTTCCCTTTGGCTCTTCCATCGGCAACGTTGGACAAATCCGAATTCATGAACATTGTGCCAATACATTGCAGAACTTCAATTGAACAAATACTGTACAAACAATGTGCTGAGAGTCGTTTATAGTTATACAGTCCACGTAGCAGACATGAACATGCAGACCCGGCCCACTGCTCACTAAACATACTTAGTAGTTATATATATATAGAAACTGGTGTTCTGGTGGATTTTTTAAGTTTATGCATATTTTAGTAATTTTAAAACAATTTTTTTACTGTTTATCTGACTCTCATGTGCTGCTGCAGTGCAATGGACTTTACGATTACGACTTGATTACTGTAATTCCTTTCTTCTTGATGTTACTGTTTGAGTTCTGCAAAAACTCTGACTTTTTAAATTCCTTGGCTAAGTGTGCAGATAATAGCCCAAAGCTTGACTTCTGGCTTCCATAACCTGCTGCTTCTATGGTTTACAGTTTCCACATTGGTTTTATTTTAAGCAGTCATTGATTAATGTAGGTGTGAATGTATTTGAAATGTAGATAGCAACTGTATGGTCCTGACCCTTCTACTAATTCTTCAGTTGATTTATCATGCAAGATCCTTTGACAATGTTAATGTTGTCTGTATGATTGGCATTTAGGCATTTCGGATCGTGCTAGTCCAGAACTGAAACTTCTTAACCCAATCCCATATGAGATGGTTTTCCATTAAAACCTAGACCTATAGAGTTATGGTATTATGTATATATTTGGCTGTAGCTGATCCAGGTCTGTGAAATAGATTCTGTACAAGAGCTGAGAGTAATAACTGAACGAAGCTGTGAAATAGGAAAGGATGTATACATATGTTTCGTAGACTACGAAAAGGCGTTCGACAGAGTGGACTGGAAGAAACTGATGAACAAAGGGAACTGCGATCCGCACGCTCTCTTATTCAGAAGAGCATGGAATGTTGACTACGTTCTAACCAATGTAACCAGTAGTTAAAGTGGTTTCGGTGAGCAGTGGAATGCCAAAGAAGAGTTTTACTGGAATGCATGTGTTTCCAGTGTTCCATGCAGTTGAGCAGTGGGAATGTAAGCAAAGAATTTCGAGAGCAGTGGGAACGCCGTTCCCACACGTTTCCATTCACTTTAAACCCTGAGTCTAACTGACTTGGCCAATGCTTTATTCGTTATGATAAAAGCAAAAAATAGTAATCTTGACATTTTCTAGAATGGTAGATTTGCTGTTAGATTTATGTTGTCAGTCTTGTCTGACTACAACTAATAATATCACTGTTTAATATTATTAAATTAAATTAAATTTAATACGTGTCTGTTCTCGTGTAAAAGGTCAGCTCGTTGGATCTATTAAAAATCAGACGAGCGTCAGTTGCTGAGGGACAGATGTCGGTGAGGATGTTGCCTCTTGTTGTCTCTTGTTGTTTCTTGTTGTCTTTTGTTGTCTCTTGTTGCCTCTTGTTGCCTCTTGTTGTCTCTTGTTGTCTCTTGTTGCCACTTGGTGTCTCTTGTTGCCTCTTGTTGTCTCTTGTTGTCTTTTGTTATCTCTTGTTGCCTCTTGTTTCTCTTGTTGCTTCTTGTTGCCTCTTGATGCCTCTTGTTGTCTCTTGTTGTCTCCTGTTGTCTCTTGTTGTCTCTTGTTGTCTCTTGTTGTCTCTTGTTGCCTCTTGTTGTCTCTTGTTGCCTCTTGTTGTCTCTTGTTGCCTCTTGTTGTCTCTTGTCTTGTTGTCTCTTGTTGTCTCTTGTTGCCTCTTGTTGTCTCTTGTTGTCTCTTGTTGCCTCTTGTTGTCTCTTGTTGCCTTTTGTTGTCTCTTGTTGTCTCTTGTTGTCTCTTGTTGTCTCCTGTTGTCTCTTGTTGTCTCTTGTTGTCTCTTGTTGTCTCCTGTTGTCTCTTGTTGTCTCTTGTTGCCTCTTGTTGTCTCTTGTTGCCTTTTGTTGTCTCTTGTTGTCTCTTGTTGTCTCTTGTTGTCTCCTGTTGTCTCTTGTTGTCTCTTGTTGCCTCTTGTTGTCTCTTGTTGCCTCTTGTTGTCTCTTGTTGCCTCTTGTTGTCTCTTGTCTTGTTGTCTCTTGTTGTCTCTTGTTGCCTCTTGTTGTCTCTTGTTGTCTCTTGTTGTCTCTTGTTGTCTCTTGTTGCCACTTGGTGTCTCTTGTTGCCTCTTGTTGTCTCTTGTTGTCTCTTGTTGCCACTTGGTGTCTCTTGTTGCCTCTTGTTGTCTCTTGTTGTCTTTTGTTATCTATTGTTGCCTCTTGTTTCTCTTGTTGCTTCTTGTTGCCTCTTGATGCCTCTTGTTGTCTCTTGTTGTCTCTTGTTGTCTCTTGTTGCCTCTTGTTGTCTCTTGTTGCCTTTTGTTGTCTCTTGTTGTCTCTTGTTGTCTCTTGTTGTCTCTTGTTGTCTCCTGTTGTCTCTTGTTGTCTCTTGTTGCCTTTTTGTTGTCTCTTGTTGTCTCTTGTTGCCTCTTGTTGCCTCTTGTTGTCTCTTGTTGCCTCTTGTTGTCTCTTGTCTCTTGTTGCCTCTTGTTGTCTCTTGTTGCCTCTTGTTGTCTCTTGTTGCCTCTTGTTGTCTCTTGTTGCCTCTTGTTGTCTCTTTTTGCCTCTTGATGCCTTATGTTGTCTCTTGTTGTCTCTTGTTGCCTCTTGATGCCTCTTGTTGTCTTTTGTTCCCTCTTGTTGTTTCTTGTTGTCTCTTGATGTCTCTTGTTGCCTCTTGTTGTCTCTTGTTGTTTCTTGTTGCCTCTTGTTGTCTCTTGTTGTCTCTTGATGTCTCTTGTTGTCTCTTATTGTCTCTTGTTGTCTCATGTTGCCTCTTGATGCCTCTTGATGCCTCTTGTTGTCTTTTGTTGTTTCTTGTTGCCTCTTGTTGTCTCTTGTTGCCTCTTGTTGTCTTTTGTTGACTCTTGTTGCCTCTTGTTGCCTCTTGTTGTCTTTTGTTGCCTCATGTTGCCTCTTGTTGCCTCTTTTCCGTTGCACTAACATTTTGTAGATTCGTTCCGTGTTCTTCTGTTTTAGCATTGAATCTAAAACTGATGATTTCAGAAATGTTTAAAAGGGATTGTAACAAACGCCATAGTGGATGATTACCGTAATTCTTTGTGACTGTTGATTGTTGGTGTTCTGTAAACTTGCATCAGCGTTTTTCGTTGTGTTTTTGAGCGTTTTACTAACCATTTATTGCATTTTTTGTCAGTCAGAGCATACTTCATTTTTTGAGTATTTTTAGATGATCCTGTATGCATGTAAGTCTAATAGCAACTTTTAGCAAGTTCTTTTCTCAGTTGTTGCATCTTATTTATGATCTTAGCAATGCATTTGAATTTGGAATGTCAACAATTATTTACCATTAGTCTTTCAGTATAACATGCATTTGTATATATATATATATATATATATATATATATATATATATATATATATATATATATATATATATATATATATATATATACAAATGCATGTTATACTGAAAGACTAATGGTACATAAATATATATATATATATATATATACATATATATATATAACATGAATCCTCAGATTCTTTATTTTTAAAGTAAACTTTATAATTAAATTGTTAACAATATGCACCATATATTTAGAAACAAATATAGGGATAAATTGTGTGTGATCTACTTCATGATTCTAGAGATCTTAGTACTGAGTATTCTTTGCTGAACTGATTTGATGTCATTGTCGAGTGTAAATTGATCAGTAAAATGTTTTGTATTTGTAAACATTAATATTGAGGTACTAGATTGGATGTAGTTTTGGTTGGACGTGCTAGGGAGAAAAGACAAATGGAGATCTTAATTGATGGTTTGCTTTATTTTCCCGTATGGCTTGGGAAATGGCATCTTATAGTCATGGCAGTATATGTTTACTGGGTGGTAAGATGTATTCTGTGTTCCTTCAAATATCCTGCAAATCCCATGATGTCTTTTCTTGCTTTCTACGAGAGGCAGATTTTTAGTGTTATATTATTTTGAATAGTTGTGCAGTTGTAAACTTCTCTTGTTATATATTAATCTGATTTAGGTTTCAAGTTGTCATACATAATTATGACTATATTCTGTGAATTTCCATGCAAGACATCTGTATGCAAGAATATTTCTTCTTTATACGCTGAAATGTACGAAGTGTGACTTATTATTATCAGTCCACGGAAGAGCAGAAATTTCAGGGGTGAAATTGGCTTACTTAGTATGGCCATCACTGTGATTGGTAGAGCACCTAACGTATGATCGAATGATTAAGAGTTTAATCCTTTTTACAACAAGCTGCATTGGCTTCCTGTCACATTTAGTACATGTTTGTCATTAAGGAGTAAACCTACTAGTAGCGCTCGTGAATAAGCTGGTGCCCTGCACTTGGCTTTCGAGTGGCTTTGTAAATTTCGAGATTATGATTAATATTCAAGCTGTTGTTCGAATCTGCTCATGTGCATGACTTAACTTGCTTCAGTTTATGATGACATTGCAATAGGGAATCATGAAACTCGTTACAATCATGAAACAATCTGAGTCCCTCATTGACAAAGACACGTCAGATATCCTAGCAGCCCAGGAGGCGGTGAGTTCGGACGTGTCCTACACACTGAATCGTCTTGTTCATTGTTTGAAGTTGCAGACAAGACTTAGTGTTGCCTTGTTCTTCTGTTCCTTAAAAGTTTCGTTATCAGTTGCTAAGCAGTTAAGATGTTGCATTCCTGGGATGCTTTGTGTTTTTGAATTATGAAAATGTTTACTTAGCGTTATGAAGAGAATGTCAGAACACGGCTCTGATTTTATGCCAAGTCTATTACTTGTGTGAATAATCAAGTGGTTTGAAATATTGTTGTGTTTTGAAATTGATCCTCTGTTTTCGTTTAGTGCTTTTAATTGTGATGTTTATTGTTTGTTTTATTATACAGTTTTTGAAAAATGATTGCAGCATTTTGTGTTCAACTGTTAAACGAGTTGTTTATGTATTTACAGTCAAACTCAGATTTTATACATATAACTTATAACAAGATGTGCATTGTTTGTTATTTAAACCATATTCTGATATGTTTGTAGGAGACCTGTATCACTGATACCTAAAAGTTCACTAGTTTTCTACAGTTAAATGGTTTGCCCTTTGTGGCATCTTGCTTATGACCTGTTGTTTGTTGCATGTTGAACATGTAACACTTACTACTTGAACCAGATAAATATCACTCTTTGAAAAGTTTTATCTGTTTTTGGGTCTGATTTTTAAATTTTTATGATTCATGTTCACTAAGGTTACTATAGTTGCACATCCATTTGGATACATTTTATGTATATACTACCGTAGCTGGGGTTTACCGGCATTGCCCGGAAAGTTATTTTTGCCTCTCTGCAGGGTGGGGCAGGGTGTTTCTGGTAGCCTGGTCTAGCTGGAAGGTTTGTGGGGAATAGCTACGGCATTGCCAGGGAGCTGCAATGCTTCAGGTGAATAAAAAATGAAACTGTGATAAAGGTGTGGGAATAGTGATATATCTGTGTTTTGCTCTCACCCCGCCCCAATATGTTGAAACGATTCGCCAACCCATCCACTGCATGGTCCTGGTGGCCCTCTGTCAGGGGCAAGGTTTCAGGTCAACTAGATGTGAAACTGTGGGTGCGCATTCTGGAGAAACATACATACATACATAGTACATACATACACACATACATACATACACACATACATACATACATGTACATACATGTACATACATACATACATACATATATACATACATACATACATACATACATACACACATACATACATACACATACATACATACATACATACATACATACATACTCATATTCTCATATGGATGATGTATTTCTGATGATAGGAGAAGAACAAGGATCCGTATTTGGTCGTCAGTGAACAGATACCTGGACACCAATTGTCTGGTGGTTGTCTACTGATGTCGCTTCATCACAAGTGGCTGGTGTCTGGTGGAGGGGATGGACAGATTGCAGTCAGAGCCGTTGCAGAAATTGTACGTCATGATATTTTCTCTTCTTCTCACTCAGCTTAGAAAGCTTGATGAACCCAGGCTGCCTGTATGAGTGTATGCTCTGTGTGTGTGTGTGTGTGTGTGTGTGTCTGTGTGTGTGTGTGTGCGTGTGCGTGTGCGCAATCAATTTCCACTGGCTGTAACTTTGTGTGTGTTACGTTGTTTTCTTACATTGTTTTCATACATTGTTTTCATACATTGTTTTTGACATACATTGTTTTTGACATACATTGGTTTTGACATACATTGGTTTTGACATACATTGTTTTCATACATTGTTTTCATACATTGTTTTCATACATTGTTTTCATACATTGTTTTCATACATTGTTTTCATACATTGTTTTCATACATTGTTTTCATACATTGTTTTCATACATTGTTTTCATACATTGTTTTCGTGCCTTGTTTTTGACATACATTGTTTTCATACATTGTTTTCATACATGGTTTTCATACATCATTGTTTTCATACATTGTTTTCATACATCGTTTTCATGCATTGTTTTCACACATTGTTTTCTCTGTGTGTGCAGGGGACGACTGTTACTGTCAGTGCGCACAACTACTGGCGCGGTGGAATTCTCAACTGTTGCTTTTCTCCCGATTCTCAGCTCATCTTCACGACTGGATTTGATGGAACTCTCTGCTGCTTCAGATGGAAGTTTGTGCCACATGAGAAACAACACTCTTCTTCTGATTATTCTTATCTAACCTGCTTCTTCTCTTCACTAATATTAAATTGTGAATGCATAATTTGTATGGAACCATAACACTTTGGAAGTGCACTTACAGGCACTGCATCAATGTGTTGATGCATGCTTACACATGGTCTGTACTCTGTACTCTGTACTGTATGTATGCTATATAATAATCATTCATTTGCCTCAGATTCAAATTTTGGGGTTACTCTGTATGCATTTAGATTTTAATAATAATAATATTGACATTGTTACATATATTTTAGAAATAGAAAATAGGAATTATAGTGAAAAGATATTTCTATGTCTTTTCACTATAATTCCTATTCTCTATTTATAGAAATGTGTAGGCTGATAGATTCAAAATAGAGTTTCATGATGTTCGAAATTGCTTGACCATTTTGTATTGTCCAGCTATGCGCCCGGTGGTCAGTCAAAGGCTCAGGCGGCGGTTGATGCAGCTGCAACACTGCTGGTCAAGCTGCATAATGATCAGGCGTCTGAGGACCGGATATTGACGAAGATGGAGACCTGGGATCAGACGGAACCGGAACCAAAGACGGACAAAGGAAAGGTATTGCCATGGTAACAATTATACCATAGGTGCTGATTACAGAAATATTGAATGAAGGTATTACCATGATAAAAATTATACCATAGGTGCTGATTACAGAAATATTGAATGAAGGTATTACCGTGATAACAATTATACCATAGGTGCTGATTACAGAAATATTGAATGAAGGTATTACCGTGATAACAATTATACCATAGGTGCTGATTATGCAGTGAATGAGGGTATTAGCAACATGGCTGTCATTTTGATGATCATTTGTTGACATGAAGATTCTGATGTTCTATTAAACTGTTGTTAGAAATTGGTTGATGAGGAGAAAGAGCGAGAGATTGAGAAGGCGATCGAGGAGGATCTCATCTACACTCCAGATGCCCCAGTTCCCGATGAAGATGCCACGTGGCAGGAAATGAAAAGAATTGAGGTACCATGTGAAAAAAATTCGTTCAATATGCTGATTGCATAGACTGACCAAGGTGAGAATTGAATTGCCTGGGGGTTTGGGGGTTTCAGCCCCCTCATCTTTCTTAGAACCCCATGGCAAAGTCTGTTTTCACACCCTAATTCCAAGTGGATCATAGTCCAACCCCCAGTTATTTTTCCACAATTATCACACTAGTTTAGACTGACTTTATGTTTTTGGCATTTATTTATTGCATTTATACATGTATACTACTCCCTGAACACAGTGCATGGTTGTCCCTATGGTTCGAACTTCTATTATAGTGCTGCATAAAAGCTTCGATATGGTTGGTCCATCTATCTTTCTGGAGTAAGTTACCCGGTACCTTGCAGTCGCCGTATTGAACTTTTTCGTCTTTCTTTGCCCCTTTTCCACAAGCGTTTGAAACCATTCTGTTTGATTGAATAGGATTTTTTCGCTTGTGGGTCCCTCTGTTTCGAATAGCTTCTCGTACTGCCTGTGTTCCCTTCCACGGAACTTGCATTTAACTCTTTTTATAAACTACTAATCGTTTCAATTGAAATTGTTTGGATTCTGTTCCATTCATTGGGGGGGGGGGCGGTAGAGTAATGGTTAACACGCTGTCCAAGACTGCGAGAGGTAGCAGGCTCGAGCCCCCGTTGGACGGATTTGATTTGTAGGCTGCTATTAGCGCCATTGTAATTGCAAAGCTGTCTGCTCAGTTAGTAGTTAAATTTAATTAAGATTACTGCATAACTTGTAAATGTAAAGCGCAGTGCGTCATGCAGGCGTTTCAATAAAGAAAAGATTATTATTATTATTATTATTATTATTATTATTATTATTATGATTACAAATGGCCTTCATCTTTCTGTTTTCTTTTTCGTTTTCTTCTTTCAGGCGCAAATCGAGGAAGAGAAGACGTTTGCTGACGAGAAGATGAAGTTGCGAATCGAGATTCGCGAGATGAGACGCAAGGTTTGTCAAGTGCAATATATGCAATGAGTCATCGCGATTCAAATGGTTTAAATATTTATTTAATATTTAAATATTCAAATATTTAAAAATATTTGATCATGGTCATTATCGTTGATCAATTTCTGTTGCCACATTTGTGTTTTCAGCTGTTTAATATAAAATTGTCTTGTGTACGATTGTTTGATGGCAATAAAAAAAAATGGTGTTCAGTTGAACTGTGTCAAAGCCATGAGCTGTTGATCAAAATTAATCATGTTGATCAAATCATGTTGATAATACAATACAATAATACAATACAATACAATTCACTTTATTGCAACCAGAAAACAAGAAAACAATAAAAGTACAAAACATGCATGCATTGGCTACAAAGGGGGGCCCAAAAGGGATGGACATCCCGCTGGGAAGGGTCACCCAAGTAAAAAGTCCCAAGAAAAATTAATCAAGATAGCTTAAAAGAAAGAGACTAAAACAAATTAGGTGATGACAGATTGCAGAAAAGCTTATATTGTCAAGAGCATATAGAGAAACAAACTTAACTAAGTACTTAACTAAAATCTTAACTACACATGGTCATGTGCACTTCAAGTAGCATTAGTGGAGGAGAGTAGAAGAACAAATCATATTGATCAAATCATGTTGATCAAATCATGTTGATCAAATCATGTTGATCTGTATGCAGTCGTATGTCTCCAACTGCATCCTGAGTTAGGTAGCAGAACTCAAATTGTCCATAAATAATCCTCTGTTGAACCTTTCTCTGAACTCAGAACGCCAAACTCATCGTTGTGCAATGTGCAATTGTGCATGAAGCTTTTTTGGAACTTTTTGGACAAGTTGAATAAAATTTCTAAGTCTGTATGATTGATGGCTATCCTCCTTGAGAGGCTTGTAAAAGTGGCATGTCGAGGTTCAGATATGCTTAGTTTGTTGGTGGTTCTTTGATAGAGAGCAGTATACTTTGCTGATGTTTGGTAGTAAATGACTGTGAATGAAAGTGAATAACTTGCCTCTGCATAAAAATGCATTTAACTTGACTGTTAAATCGTGGTGGTGAAGGTTTTGATCAGTTAGTGGTTAAGGTCGATTGAAGGGTAAATGATCCCCTCATAACCCCATGTGTGTATGTATGTGTGTGTGTGTGTCTTCCTTTTGTTCAGCTTCAGCAGATGATGAGGGAAAATGAAGATGTGCCGCAGATTGAGAAACTGCCGCATCACGAGTTTGACCTTGACGTTGACGAACAGAAGAAGTTGCAGGAGCAGTGCGAGGTCGAAGTTCAAAAGGTCAGTGTTGCTTATGCCGAAAGGTGACACAGCCAGTTTGTTAACTGACTTAAACCATTTTATCTTATTAGAATAAAATGTTCAGTGCTTAAAGTGCGGAAAAAGAAGTGCCAGGACGCCCCTTACGTTTCCAGGATGTGCTGGCCAATAAGTGGCAGGACGGCGTTCAAATTTTAAAATAAGTGCATGGACGCCGTTCATGACCGTCCTGCCACATTTTAAGCGCTGAAACTATTTACACAATTGATTAAACAGTTTGTATTGATCATTATGTCAATGTCATTAACTTTTTCAACTAATCTACATCACCCTTTCATTTGAGCTATGGCGCTATATGAATTGTCATATTATTATGGTTATTAAATCAATTTTAACATTTTTTTGTTTTTTAAAAGATGCGCGAAGAGAAGGAATTTCAGAACATTGCGAAGATGTTTCTGGCCGAGAACATTCGCAAGGAATGTTGGGATGAAATGTCCGTCAAAGGTCGAGGCATTGTTGTAAGTCTTAACCCTTTGTCTGCCAAGCATCACATTGTATATCAAAGATTGTGCAGTAAAATAGAAATTATGTGTTTGTGTCAGAAGTTTCGGGTTTTGTGTTTTGACTTTTCTTGTGTCTGATATTGTAAATATTCAGATATATGTGAATCTGCAGAAGCCTATTACTAGTGGCTCTCCTAATTTCCTAAGCATTCTTTGTTTATTTTGATGATCTTCTTTACTGTCTTTGTCAGCATTTAGGCTACCATCGGCAGCTTTTTAACCCTTTACCCGTTCATTTTTAAATTTTAAGCCCGTTTTCAGCAGATATTCTCGGGGCAAACGGGTAAAAGATTAATTGAAATCTCATAGTGAATGTCTAGCTACGTACTCACATTATGCATGTCGTGCTTTTATTTAATCATCTTTTGATTCTTTAATCTTGCTTCTGCTTCTCTTAGGCATTCAACTCGGTTCTTGAAGTCTACAATTATCCGATGAAGGAACGAGTGAAGCTCGAACTTCGCGAACTTGAGATTGTTCAGGCTCAGAGACGCGTGGAGTTGGCAGAGCAACTGGTAAGTTTGTTTGTTTGTTTGTATGTGCACTTGTTATAGCGCCCCGTCAAGCTCTCTCTACTCAGAGGCGCTCCCGAATGCAGAGCGGACACTGCATCGGAGTTTCACGCTGAAGCGCTGAGCAATTGTGAGTGAAGGACTTGTCCAAGGTCCTTACGTGGCGAGGTAGATTCGAACCTCGAACTTTCCAGCTCCAAGGCAACGACGCCACCACTACACCAACGCGCCCCACAAATAAGTAAGAACGTGCTTGGAATGGAATACTATTTTGATATTCATAGTAGAAATTTGATGGTCTGTCTGTCAGTCAGTCATCTGACGTGCTGCTTAGAGTGCTTTGCAAAGGTATCCGTTGAAGTTTAAAGATCAGAAAGCATAATTTGCGAGGTGTGGTGGACCCGGTGGTGTAGAACTGTAGAACTGTAGTGGTGAGTTCGGTGCATTGGTGTTGAATGGTTCCAAGTTCGAATCAACCTCAGGCTGCCACGTAGAAACCTTGAGTAGTCCTTCACTTGCAATTGCTTGTGTGCTTTGGCATGAAACTCTGATGCAGTGTCTGCGCTGTAGACACTTGGGAGTGCCTCTGAGTAGATAGATGGAAGAGACTACTCTATGATGGCAAATGCGAATAATAAATAAATAAATAAATAAATAAATGAATTTAGGAGTATTATTTCATTATGCATGAAAATAGTTGAATTAAAAGCTCTGTTCTTACAGTAATGTTGTTGGTTATTGGAAGAGAATGTTTGTGCTTCATTGTATTTTGCTGAGATGACATTAGCATATCAAGAAAGGTAACTGGCAAGAAAAAGCAGTTGTACAGCTCTCTGAGCTTAGGTCACAGCTGACTATAAGCTGCTATTATTTTGATTTCTTTAGATCAGAAAAGAGCTTGCAGATGCTATGATCAAAGCACCAAAAGATCCAGCAAATGTAAGTTGCACTACACTATGAAGTCCTATCAGTTTCATCAGTCATCATCAGTCTAACTGCATCTCTATGGGTCGTCCTCTTGTCATCCCTCCCACCACTCTGCCCTCGTGGACGGTTCTCAAGGGAGAGTCTGCTCAGGATATGACCAATATAACATTTTCTCTGTCACTCCCTTAGCCAATCTCGATTATTCGTTCAGTGGGTGAATCTATGCTGCATGCAACTGCTAGTTTCTGTTGGTGATATAAAAGCTTTATCATGTCAATTAACATCTCCATAGGCTGCCTGTATCTCGATTCCCAGTGCCTTAAATTTAGGATTTTAGTGTGGGAGTCTGGCCTTGCCAGTTTGTGGAAGTCACTCTGGCTATTTGTGGGTGATCTGTTGCCCCGAGTCAGATTTGACTATCTGCAGAAATCTTCATCTTACATTTCGAGGTGAACTGTAGAAGGCAGCCACATGGAATGGACTTCATTCACTGACTCTTCATACACCTTTTTCTGAGCATTTCAAAACTCTTCTTTGTTGGTGGAGTTGGTCTTGGAGCACCTCCGAGTAGGTGTCTTGGAGGAACGATATTTTCAGTCCTCTGAATAATGAATGAATGAGTGAATGAAATTTAACTTCAAATATTGCATTTCTTGGACAGCTTGCTCTCTAGCACTCTCTCAATTTAACATGTTCACACTGTAGGTGATAAACCGAGGAACCAAAAGTCTGCTGTAATGCACTTCAACGCATATTACTGAAACATCATACGTCATTGTTAACATAATGGACAAGATATAGAAATTGAAATTCTTTTGAGTTAGATGCATTTTATAATCGTCGTTTAGCCTACAGTTGTTTATGTTCTAAGGTCAAGTGATTGAGGTTTCTGTTGTAGTTCCATCTAGCTTTAAAAAGGACCCAAACAGCATTACCCTTGAAGAAGGTTTCTATTTACATTTTGTCCAATTGCGTTAGTTCTGTGCATGCCTAACAGGTTGAAATTTCACTGGGAAAATTAGAACAGGACACGCTGCATGCCTAATGGGGTTGAAATTTCACTGGGAAAATTAGAACAGGACACTCTGCATGCCTAACCAGTTGAAAGCGAAATAAAACTCCCTGCATGTTAACAGGGTGTGATTTGTTGTTGGAAACATTGAGGTTAAAAGGTCGACTGTATGTGAGGGAGCAAAAACATTGTGTCCTAAAAGTACGGAAGCCCATGGGGGACATGCGATTATTTTTTATTTATCTAGTGTGCACTAGATAAAAAGTAATGCGCACTAGAAACTATTTAGTGCACACTAGAAACTATTTAGTGCACACTAGAAACTATCTAGTGCACACTAAATAAATAAAAACAATCACTTGTCACCTATCATGTGACCTATGGGCTTCCCTATAAAAGAGTATGAATCAGTGAGCGGGAAGTTTTCCCGAGTTTTCCCACTCCCCATAAATTGCACCCTGTAGTGTACTAATAGGATTTACTCTGTACATGACAACATTTCTTCCTGCAATGTTGCCATGGTTACCCTCATGCTATACTTTGCACTCCTGATATTTATAATCTCACTTGACGCACTTAATTTATTGTTTTTAATGTTTATATGCACTTACTTCTAGTTCTAGTGTTATTGGGGGGATGACCATAAGAGCTAATGTGTCACAAAGTACACAACTTTTTGTTATACTCATTCATGAATGCACTTCAACGCATGAAACAGCACGGCTAGAATTACAATTCAAAAATATAACAGTAACACTTTAAGCCATTCACACATGCACAGTTTACCACATATGAGATTTTCTAGGCCTATTTTTTTATTATGGGTTATAAAATATCTGTCTAATCAGTTGCCTTGGTTTCGGCACTTTGCAGACGATTTTAAATTCATTTTAATGGTAATTTATTTAAATTTTTTATTGCATTTCTGAGTTAACTCTAAGAACTGAGCAAATGACACTTCATGTGTAGACAAGCGAGTGATAATAAAGAAACGACGAGGCCACTCAAACTATTTTAAATTTGGATAGCCTTGGTGAAACAAAGATTTGATGACGTTTGTTAAGACCAAAAATAACAGTGTGTTTCTTTCTTGACAAGATTAACACTTAAAAATAAATCAATGTTGGGATCTAGATTACTTTAGACATGTGTTTAAATGTAAAAGTAGCAATGGTGTAGCTTATGGCTCTCACTACGCATTGCTGTTTGGCATATATATAGCACACTTAGCGACAACGTATTCATGAACTTCACTTACTGTGTGCGACCTGTTTCAATGGAAAATGCTACTTACAATGAGCACTTCTGTTTTGTACTGCATGGCATAGAGCCAGATAGTGGGTCACATCCTGTCACATCTATGTTTGAAGCTTGAATCATGGTGTACCATGTGAAACAAGCTTTGAAAGCCATCTGATCGCAAATTGTAGTTTTTAGGTTTGTGTCTTGGCTGAAATATCTTTCAACCTTAGGACATTTCTCAGAGGACTATGTAGTCACTAGAGGAGGCACTTAATTGCCTTCTATACATTTGGCATCAGTTGAACGTTTTAATAAGTGATTTCTAATGATGCAATGTAACTTAATTATCAGAATTAGCTCCTGAAATTACAGGCTGAACAATCTGTTTTTATGTGTGCTTTTGAATGTTTGCAGATATAGCTAATAAAGTTGGAGACATGTGTGGCATTAGAATTTGTCAACTACTGTATGACATGTATGACATTATGTGGACAGAATCATAAAGATATGCCCCCTTGCAGGATGAACACTAGCAAACCAAACAATAAATGAGTACATTGACCGTACACTGTCAGTAGAAAGATGAGGCAATGAAGCAGAGAAGTGCCCTTAGCAAACGAAGTTGCTAAAACTTGATATACCTTGACTGCCTCTCTCTGTCGGTTTGTGGTAAGGGAATTCTCGCTCTTCACATCAGTAGAATACGGTAGTCAGTTGTATTGTTTGTTGTTGTTGTTGTTGTTGTTGTTGTTGTTGTTGTTGTTGTTGTTGTTGTGTTAGGTTGAAGATGAGCCATTGGAGTCTGACGATTCAAAGCAGCAGCTGTTGAGGGAGAAGAGTGCCGTTCTGGGCAGTCTTGGTAAGCCAAAGATTTCATCTGCACCTTACACAATACACACATGCTCTAATTAAGTCTGCTACAAGCAGCAGCAGCACTGTTTAACTGTCAGTTAAATCCATTAGATTATTGCGATGGAAGGTTACAATTTTTAAGCACCTGTCAAGAGTTCCTGAATATGTTATTTGATGCGTTACAATGAATCATTCCTTTATGTGTATGTCTTATGTATATCTGAGTGTATGTGGATTACAGAATGTGTTATTGTTATTTTTAGAGCTGTTGTAATAATTATGTATGAATCAGTGTGACAGTGTAATATGCATATAGTCTGCACTGTTTAATTTTCAATTAAATTCATTAGGTTGTTGTAATGGAAGTTAGAACATTTTAAATTACCTTTCAAGAGTTGCTTTGTATCATTGTATGTATGTTTTTATAAGGTGACATGTGGGGGCACAATGTAGGAATGTGGATTACTGTTATTGTTATGTTTTAGAATTGTAATTATATTGATCAGTATGCAATCTGTTTATAGTTTGAGGTGGGAGGCATTCTAGCAGTGTTGTTTCATGGATTAAAAATTAAAATGCATGAATGTCATTTGAAAAGCCATTGTGAGGCATATGTAGTGTTCAAGCTAGGG
>OX243817.1:27257405-27292405 GCA_945859605.1 Lumbricus rubellus | reverse complement strand
GACATTGTTATAAAGAGAGATGTTTGAAGGATGTAAAACTGACTTCCATTTCCGTTTCTTAGGAGGAATTGAAGATTCTCCGGCTTCGTTATTCTCTGCTCACCGAAGAAGAATTCATGAATTACGAGAAGGAATTGATCCTGCGTCTCGAAAAAGTCAAGCTTGAAGCTGTAAGACTAACCTTACTTGTTTCTGTTAAACATACTTACTTATTTTAAGATATATTACATTGGAAAAGCTTTGTCAGTAATTCAGTACATAAATGACTTATAATTCTTAATCGAAAACATTTCCTTTCGAGATATGTTGTCTGTTATGATTTCATGCAAAATGATGGTCATGTGCAGAGTTCGGGTGACCTAGGTAGACAGCAGTAGCCAAGGACTTCTCATTCTTCTTCCTTCACTGCTTCTATTGTTGAAGACTCTAAATGCTTGTTTAAACGCCTGTGTACAAAAAGCTGTGATCTTTAAGATCTAGAGCATAATTATTGTCTTAATATGACACTAATTTACACTGTTTTTCAGTCACGTAAAATTGGGCGTTTTATTGAGTCTTATTGAAAATTGATGACTCGCTGAATAGGCTTAAATACCGTTTTACAACTTCTCTTCGCTCACATAATCTAGGGCTGTGATTCGTTGATTTGAAAAGACTTAATCACCAGAATGCTGTTTTCATGCTAATATTTTAGTTATTTCATTCAACTTGTGATTTAATTTGCACCTTCCATCACCAATTAGTCCCATCATGCATTTACATATAGAGTAATAAAATAATGTTTTATTACTTACTTACTGGTGGGGCGCGGTGGTATAGTGGTGGCGTCGTTGCCTTGAAGCCGGAAGGTTCGGGGTTCGAATCCACCTCGCCGTGTAAGGACCTTGGGCAAGTCCTTCACTCGCAATTGCTCAGCGCTTCGGCGTGAAACTCCGATGCAGTGTCCGCTCTGCATCGGGAGTGCCTCTGAGTAGAGAGAGAGCTTGAAGGGACGCTATAACAAGTGCACATACAAACATACTAACAATGCGTTATGCTGTAGCACTCGGCAACACAAGCAGTGAACCAGTCACGGAAGGATCTCGATGATTATCGCAACGAGTACGACATCCATGTCGCTGACGACAAAGTACACGAACGCATGTTCCGACGAGAGTTCCAGACTCTTCCAGTTCCGTTCGTCGACCAACTGTTGAAACACTACAAGAAACGTCCAAGGCAAGCAACTGACCCTTCTGATCGCTTCATATTTTCAGGGCATCATGTGGGACATGGTCTGCGATTGGTAATTGTAATCTCCAAATTTCTAAAGCGCTACTCGAAAGCTCGAAGGTTGGAGGAGCTTGCCTTGGAATGTGTAGAGTATGTATTTTGAAGAAGACTCCTCCGCTGAGGTGGTTACTCTGTGTGTGTGTTGTTTGGGCAAGATTGTGGGGTCACTATTGCTCAGCACTGTCAACTGATGCTTTGTTATTGGATGAAATAATGTGATGATGATGATGATGATGATGATGGTGGTGGTGGTGGTGGTGGTGGTGGTGGTGGTGGTGGCGGTGGCGGTGGCGACGACGACGTCGACGACGACGACTGATGATGATGATGATGATGATGATGATGATGATGATGATGATGATGATGATGATGATGATGATGATGATGATGATGATGATGATGATTGATGGTGGTGGTGGTGGTGGTTGGGGTGGTGGTGGTGGTGATGATGATGATGACGACGACGACCATCATCATTATCATCATCATTATCAGCAGCAGCAGCATGTTAAGGATTTAAAGTTTCACATCTTTTCATCTTATGCTGGGGTTCGATGTCTTCCATCTGGCTGGACAAATCTGTTTGATATCAACTGATCCATTAGAAGTTTAAAATATGTAGCAATTGATTTATGCGCAACTAAAACGCTGCAGTTTGAATCAGTTTTCGTTCTTATCATAGTCCACACCCTTTTGGAAATTGGCATTAAGGGGAGCTGGGTGCTTATTATTAAACGGCATTTTGTGGTGATTAATGTTAATAATTGAGTAAGTTATCTCTTGTTACTTTACTCTATTACGATGATTTAAGTTTAAGGTATCTTTCTAAACCGATTGATTAAGATTTGTGTCCCATGTCTTTTTATATGCAGAGGTCAGAAGGCAAAACCCTTTGAGTCGCAGGCTTATGACTTGGCTTCAGCGTATCCTTTCTCCGATCGTCCTTCGACTGCAAAGCGCAACGAAGAGTCGCGATACGCATTGAACCAAGCGATGGCTGAACTCAACAACGAAAAGAACATTCCAGAAGGAGTGGACAATCAGTCGTGGGAACATCTGTGTGCGTATCGGATGGAAAAGATTGAGAAGGAACTACAGGTCGGTGATAGGGAGCAGCACAGAGTTTTTTGTTGGAAACAGTTCAACTTGGTATAAATATGTGGCGGAAAGGGGCAGATTGAGAATTTAAGGAAGCACAGAGTCTTATGTTGAAAACAATTCAACTTGGTGTAAATATATGGCGGAAAAGGGCACATCTAGAATTTAAAGTTTTTTGTTGAAGGATTTAAAAGTTGGTCTTAATGATATTAGCAACTAGAATTTGTCAATGTGTTTACAAAGGGGGGGGTTCGTTAACACAGCTATGCTCCCTATAAATCTTCCACTGGCTAATAAAAGTAAAAGGAGACAGATTTTGTAAAACAAATTGATATGTCAGAATAGAAATAAGTTAGAAGGAGTGATGATGACTTTTAAGGAAATATTACTCTTCTAAGGAAAATTGTGAGAAATTGAAAATAATACAATTGAAGAATTAAGTGAGTTAGCTTGTAACACTGGATTGTAAAGAATCACATTGGAGAGTAATGTATTGACCAGAGTCAGAACTTAATTTAGAGCTGCAACTGGAAGCCAGTGCATGTTTTTTCTTTCAGATCAAGCAGGAGGCATTGACACTTGCTGAGATGCAGGCTTTCGTCCAGAAGAGGGCAGAAGAGGAGGATCAACTTAAAACGGAAATTGAAGATGTCCTTGAAGCCATAACCAAGTATGTATATATATCACCTGGTCACCTGGTTCCGTCAGCTACTGGAGCTCTGGCGAAAGCCCTGGTGCATCTTCTCCAGTTGATCCTCTCCCTAGTCGCCTCTCTTAGTTCCTCCAGTCTCATGCCAGACTTTTCCTGTACTTCATCCAACCATTTCTTCCTTGGTCTTCCGCATCTTCTCCGTCCCTCACCGCATGCCGTCATCAGCTCCTTTTCCAAACCGTTAGATCTCATCACATGGCCGAAGTAGCTCAATTTCCTCCAAGTTGCTGTTTGCTGCAGTGTCTCCTCCCTCTCTAATCCGAGCTCCTCGCGCACCGATTCGTTAGTTCTCTTCTCCGTCCATGAAATCCTTAGCATCTTTCTCCAAATCCACATCTCACACGCGTTGATTTTCTTTTCCATATCCCGTGTCTTTGTCCATGTCTCGCATCCATATAGGACGACTGGGAAGATCAGTGCTCTTACCAGTCTTTTCTTTGTTTCCCTGCTCACGTATTTGTCCTTCCAAATCTTTTCCAGACCGTTCATTGCCGTTTTCCCCATTGTTACCCTCCTCCTTATTTCCATATCACTTCTTCCCTCCTTCTCTATCATAGATCCCAGGAATGTGAAGCTCGATACTACCTCTATCGTTTCTCCATCCACCTCAAAGTTTTTCCATGTTGCAGTTGTCATAACCTTTGTTTTCTTTACATTGAAGTATAGTCCCGCCTTTTCGCTTTCCTTCCTGACTCTTCTTATTAACTCGACTAGGTCGTCCCTCTTACCCGCCAATAATGTCGTATCATCGGCGTACCTCAGATTATTCAGTATTTTCCCCGCTATCCTTACCCCTTCTGTTGCCTCCTCCAATCCAGCCCTCCTCATAATTCTCTCGGCATACAGATTGAACA
This sequence comes from Lumbricus rubellus, assembly GCA_945859605.1. Classification (NCBI taxonomy): domain Eukaryota; kingdom Metazoa; phylum Annelida; class Clitellata; order Crassiclitellata; family Lumbricidae; genus Lumbricus; species Lumbricus rubellus. Next base: position 27,288,469 of record OX243817.1, on the reverse strand, counting down.
GGAAAGGAGACAAAATGCACCCCTGCCTCACTCCTTTCCTTATTTTAAATTTCCCTGTGTCACCATATTCAGTTCTTATTACCGCTTCTTGATCCACATAGAGGCCCTTTAGTAGTTTAACCAAATGCTTCGGAATTCCCATCTCAACTAGTGTCCGCCACAGTAGTGTATGGTCTATGCAATCAAACGCCTTGCTGTAGTCTATAAAACACATATGCACCTGTTGCCCGTATTCCCTCTGTCTCTCCATAATCCACCTTATATTGGCGATGTGATCGCGCGTTCCTCGCGCCTTCCTAAATCCCGCTTGATTGGTTGGTAATTCCCTTTCAATTGTCTTCTCCATTCTTTTGTGGATTATTTTGAGAAGTATTTTGCTCGTGTGCGATATCATCGCTATCGTTCGATAATTTCCACACTCTCTCGCGTCTCCTTTCTTGAATATTGGTATGAACACGGACCTTTTCCAGTCCTCCGGCCACTGCCCAGTTCTCCAGATTTGATTGCATAGTTTTGTAATAGTTCTCACCACTGCTTCATCTCCCGCCTTTACCAGTTCTATAGGTATTCCATCATGTCCTGGCGCTTTGTTGTCCTTGAGCTGTTTTATCGCCCACTCCACCTCTACCTCCAATATCTCTGGTTCGTTTTCGACTTCCTCTATTTTGATGTTTTCCTTCTCGACACATTCATCTTCCATGTACAACTCTTCCGTATACTCTCTCCACCTTTCCTTTATCTCCTCCTCATCTCCTATTATCTTCCCATCCTTCGTCTTGAGTGAACCCATTCTAGGGCCTGCTGTCTTCGTTATTTCCTTCATCTTTGCGAACAGTTCTTTAGTCCTTCCTTTCTTTCCTTCTTCCTCCAGCTCCCTACACATTTCCTTTAGATGGTTTTCTTTATCCTCCCTTGCCTTCCTTTGGAAGGTCTTATTCAAGGTTTTTACCCTATCCCTGTTCCCTTCCTTCTTTGCTTCTCTCCTTTCTATTGCCACCTCAATGGTCTCTTTGGATAGCCATGGGGTAGTTTTCCTTGACGTTTTCTTTGGTACATGTTTCTCCGCAGTCTCCTGGATCGCAGTTTTCATCTTTGTCCATAACGTGTTCGTATCCTGCTCTTCCATTGTATCGTCTGTCTCTAAGATCTCAAACCTATTCTTTATCTCTACTCTGTATTCTGGTGTTATGCCTTTGCAATCAAAACTGGTCAGTCTTTTATCTCTCTTCATCTTCTTCAACTTTAGCTGCAATGTAGCCACTATTATCTCGTGGTCTGTTCCGCAATCCGCCCCCGGTCTTGTTCTTACGTCTTTTATTGTGCTCTTCCATCTTTTGTTCACCACCACGTAGTCGATCTGATTCCTGTGTTTTCCATCCGGTGTCGTCCATGTATAAAGTCTTCTTTTCGGTTGTTCGAACCATGTGTTCATTATTCTTAGCTCATTGGAAGCACAGAACTCCACCATTCTCTCCCCTGCCTCATTCCGTACACCCAGTCCGTACTTACCCACGACTTCATCCTTTCCATTTCTGTCCTCACCAACTTTCGCATTGAAGTCACCCATAATCACCAGTATGTCTCCTCTCGGTGTTGTGTCAATTGTTCCTTGCAGGTCCAAGTAGAAAGCTTCCTGCTCCTCCTCCGTCGCCATCGTTGTAGGGGCATATACTTGTATGATTGTTGTGTTGATCTTTCCACCACGAAATCTTACACTCAGTACTCTGTCACTCACTGTATTATAACCCATTATCGCATCAGCGCTCGTTCTATCGCACATGATTGCTACTCCGTTTCTTCTCCTCTCATCCTGCCCAGACATTACTATCTTAAAACCGTTCCAACTAAAATGTCCTTTTCCCTTCCATTTTGTCTCACATAATCCCAGTATCGCTATATCCATCCTTCCCATCTCTTTTTGGATGATGTCCATCTTCCCACTCTGCATGCTTCTGACGTTCCATGATCCGACTTTCATGGCTTTTTTACAGCTCATGTCAAGTCTTTGCTTCCTGGTCATATCCGCCGCTGGACGTCCTTTCGGCTTTGGTCCTTTGGCTTCATTAGAACCTGAATCTCCCGACTCGACACTGTGCTCATCCCCAGTAGCCATTAAGTCACCCTCAGGCCTGAGGGTCTCACCTTTGGTGACTATCGTTGATTCACTCTTTAGATACACCATGACTATTTTCTTGGCAGAAGATAAGGGGTGGTTTGCCATTGCCTTCCCCCCGTTTGCCATCCGTGCCCGTTCGTTCACCCTTCCATACGGAAAGGTTACTAACAGGTCGCACCACGAGAAGGTGGGCACGGTGGACTTTGGTTCGCCAGCCCAGGTCGGTTCCGAGTCTACGCTCCAATTGGAGTCGTCGGTCGGGTCTCCTCCCCGCTTTACTCAATTGAATGAGTGACTGACAAACCTTTGCGACCATATATATATATATATATATAAAATTATCTGCTTACATATATATATATAATTATCTGTTTATATATATAATTATCTGTTTACATATATATATATATAATTATCTGCTTACATATATATATATAATTATCTGTTTATATATATATATATAATTATCTGTTTACATATATATATATAATTATCTGTTTATATACATATATATAATTATCTGTTTACGTGCCTCTACGGCTGACTAAGTGGCCGGTTCGTTCGGTACTTTCTTTCTTCTAGGTTTACTTTCAATTTTTCATAAATTTGCTGATTTGAAACTAAGGAGGAGATCATGTACAATGTTTGATATTGGTTGGATGCTTATATATGCTTATAAGCAACTGATTGCTTGAATAAATGATGTTAAAATGTGCTGAGGGAACAGCAGCATTTCTCCAGTGCTTTGTACTTTTAATACCTGATGCATGTTCTAATTAAAGTCTCTTAGCAGATTAATAATTGAATTTTAACAATTGAACGAGTCTGAAATTTATTTTTACATTGACATACTGACTTATGGTCAGATGGGTTCTCGCAAAACTGAAACTGTTTGGCACATATCAGTATATTACTTCACAACAGCTAGCTTTGATATGCCCAGAATTTGCCCCAAAACCTGCAGAATGTCCTGTCACTATCTGCAGAATGGTGAGGAATATAAGTTGAATGCATAAGTTAAAATGCTTTTCTTTGGAAGGTTGCACGAATCTCGACAGATCTTTAACACGGATCTTGAGGTTCAACTTCTTCTGAAGCAAGGTCAAGTCGAGGTCGATGCGGGTCAATTCATTCCGAACTTCAAGACGACCCTTCTCATACATCGCGAAGTTGTTGAAGAACTCAACAAGAAGATACGAGTAAAGTTTCTTTCTGCACTCTTATGCTGTTACCACATGTTGTCTTCGTGTCATGTTCCTTGTTGCCATCGATCACACGCACACGTGCACCTACGCACCTACAGTCCTACACGCATGCATTCACACACATACGCACACATGCACATAGACAAAACACACATGTATATGTATAATTGTATATATATTATATATTATATACTATAGTCGTAGTCACACGCAAACACACACACACACACACACATGTTTAATTGTTTATACACACACACACAAATAAACACACACACTTATATATTATATATATATATATATAAATTATATATAAAATTTCCTGCTGTTGTCATCATTCTGGTCCTTTTATCCTGAAAATATTTTACGATTTCATATGCTACTCATTGTGTAAAATTTTACACTTATCTTCGTGTGTCATTCAATCACACATCACCTTTCCATAATTCTTTTGCTTATAGTGGTCACTAGTCTGAAGGATTCTACTATTTATTTTTATTTTGATCTGATTGTTTTTTGCTCTGGTGTTGTAGCAACTTGGTGAGAGCAAGATATCAAGCATGGTGGAAAGCAAAGACTTTCGCAAAGGAATTGTTGTACTGGAATGGTGAGTGTGTTTGTGAGTGTGCGTGTGCATGCGTGCGTGCGTGTGTGCGTGTGTGTGTGTGATATCTTATTGTTATTCTAACATTGCTTTTACAAAACATCCTATGAGAGTTGTGAATGTACAATTGAATTTTAAAGCCAATTTCCATATTTTCATATCTTCACATATCTGCGGTGCAAGTACTTACTTAGTACTTGCGGTAGTCCTTACCATGCAAGTCTGCACATCGGACAATGAACTTCCTCCACCCCTCCATTGCATTGTTTCTGTTGTGTGGTTTTCCCCAGGTGGGTAGAAAGCCCACCACGGAACCCACCTCCTTTATCCTGGCTTGGAGCAGGTTCAGGCTATCCTTAGATATACTGAGGCAGAGTCATGCAAGTAAGGTAAATGAAAACGAAGATTTCATAAATTTCCCAACACTACAGAATAAAACAACTATTTCTCTGGTATTTTAATACTGTTTAAATATAAACAATGAATAATGCGAATTTTATATTTTGTCGTTACTTATTGGGGTATGCATTTAACAACAATCAATTATTAATTAATCGCTAATTCTGAATTAGTTAGCTATTAAAAATTAGTCATTAACAACCTTAATTTTAAATGCTACAGATGCTGACAAGAAAAAGACCTTGATCAAATTACAATAAATAGTTTAATGTATGGATTAATTGCATGAATGAATTTATAGAGGCAAAATTAAGCAACTGGTTGTATCGAACAGATTGAAATAGATGGATATTATAGATATATGGATGACAGATTGATATACAGGTCATAAGACTGTTGTGCTTCTGCTGCTGCTGCTGTTGCTAGGGAACACAAGAAGATGAAGATGGAGATGGAGGATCTGAAGAATCGAATGCGAGACATCATCAACATGAAAGTCACTCGAGAAATCCAAGCGGTTAGTAAAGATATTATGAAGTCCATCGATTTCAGTAGTAGAAGATTTTCATACAGTTTATCCATCAGTTCATGAATTGCCCGATTCTCTCTTCTTATCGTTTTAACGACACTGCCACATCAATGATGATTAGTGTCACCCTCCTTCTTTATTCAGACGTGGAACTGGCACTGGCAGCGTCCAACCAGTGGCGGAGTTTAATTGCCCGACTACTTTGGGCGTTTTTTAAAAACTAAGTCATGAAAATGTCTTTATGATTATTATCATTTTTTCCTTTGATTTACTATTTGATTTTCTGATTTAGTCGTTAAAATGTGATCAGGTGATTGTATTTATTTCGTTTACTATTTCTTGTAGTTCCTTGCAGCAGAGGATTATGATGCGATGAAGAACCAAGAAATAGCGACACTGGAACAGACGATTGCTATGCAGAAAAGGGTATTGTCAATCTGTCATACACTCCCAAGTGCTGCTTCTTAGTCTCTCTGTCCTTCTGTTATCGGCATATTTAGGGATTTTCTGGTTCAAACGATCCAAAACAGATAACTTCCAATTTTTTTATGACTGATTTTGTGTATTTTTCTACCATGTACATATTGGAAAGCCCCAGATATAGAAAACCTTTCAAAAAGGTGTTTCTGTCCTGGTCTTCGTCTGTGTCTTGGTCTCCATTCCAGCTTTCCTTAGACCTTAGACTTTATTCCCTCCCGTGCTGAGCGCACATTGGGCGATACAGGTCCTCCATTCTTCTCTGTTCCGAGCAGCTCCAGCAGCCTCCTCCCAGCTTTAGTATTAATAATACATCTCTTCTGCTTCTCGTGTTGTGCTCTCAGTTCACCAAGGTTCTTAAATTTGTCAACTTATGTGTGTTAATCAACATATGTGATAGTATTTTGAGTCTTAATTAATTGCTGTGCCATATTTTTACGTGATGATAGCATCACGAGCGACGTGTGAAGGAGAAGAAGAGGTCACTGGGGTTGGTTAAGCGGTCAACTTATCAGATGCTGGAGAAGAATAACGACCTGGAATCGGAACTGGACAAACTGAACGTAACAGTGAACGAACGAAGACATATTCACGAAGTCCATCGTAAGAATTCCAAAGACATCTTCATCATGAGTTCCATCCTAACTTGTCCTTGCCATTCATTGCTAACAAATTCATTTGTCATTAATTTTCATTACCATTTTATAACTCTTCTTTAAGTTGCTATCATTTAACTGGTACATTATTTAATATTTTATGATAAAATGATAGTTTTATTTTAAGAGAAACGACCAGTATATGTTTTTGAAGCATCTTTCATGTATTGTTTTACTGAATTTCTGTTTTGATCTGGAAATGGAAATGTATTATTGGGGGTTATCCTTTTATACTTGCAAGAGCTCCACTGTTCCACCACACGTGTCCAGTGCTGCTGCTCCTTCTCTGCTCACCTGTTCCTCGCAAATTGCAATCAAGCAGCACCACACCTTCTCCGTGGCTAGCCCTCAGTGCTGTGACCTGGAATCGGTTTCCTATTACTCTTCTTCTCTACCCGTCTAATTTCTCACTGTTCTTAAGTGAGGAGGTTGGACTGGGAGCGCTCCTGAGTAGGGCAACTTTAAAGGGGTGCTATACCAAATTGATGTAATAGATAAATAGTTACACAAAACGTTTTTATCTTAATTTGTAAGGATTTCATAGGCACATCTGTAGTCTCCTTAACAACTGCCATTTTGAATTGGTTTTAACAGCTGAAAAGTTGACTGACATGGATCGTGAGGATCGCTACAGAGACATCGTTCAGAGACGCAAGCTCATCGACCTCGCCAAAGCTCAGGCGCAGGAGATTGCCATGCTACGCACGGAACTCGAAAGGCTTCGCATGCGTACCTTCCCTGCGCTTGTCCAGCTTGACCGCTAGACCACAACCCCGGTCTGGTGGATGCTGAGGGTCTGTGCGCTTGAATGAACATCCTGTGACCTTTATGGGTTTTTTCTTGAGAATTTTTCTTATATATTTATATAGTTTTGAAGACTTCCAGAACTTGTCGGTTAATATTTTCAAAAGTTTTCAGTTGTTTTAAATTCATTTATGGTTGCATTTTGGAAATGGTTGGAAATGAGGTTAAAGGACAGAGGGGAGGCCAATAATAGAGTTTGTTTTTCCCGTCTTCAACTTTTCTCTCCATAATACTGCTGCGAATTTGTATATTAAAGAAAACAATAAAGATAACAGTTGTGTGATAAAATATATTACAAAGAAATAGCACCATACGAAATCCGTTTAATCTGACACTACGAAAACTCTAACTTCTCTGGAAATGGAAAAGTCTGCTTCCTGAAGAAGAATTGCTAATGCAAGCATTACCTATATAGCTCTATGACTTGCAGTGCTTAAATACATGGCGTAATGCTCCGCTGTGGGTTCTATTCATAATATAAGAATCCATGTTGTCCACTTAATATCCATGCCCTCCACCTGTGAAGGCCATAGATGCAGATAAATTTCACAGCTTCTTCAAATACAGTGCACAAAACCATTTCCTTTCAAGAGAAGCAAACACAACCAATTAATTACCTGGTACATAAAATGCCAATATTAAAGGCATTTAAACAAAATTAGTTATAACTCTTCACTCTGACTGTCTGACATGGACGGAATACTGAAGGGCACAGTGCAGTAATATTAATAAACAATGCATTTATTTTCCCATAAGTATCTGGCGATTAATAAACAACCTATAATTTAGGCTATAAACAGCGTGTGCGTGCGTGTATGTGTGTGTGTGTGTCTGTGGACATTTGACAAGGACAAGAATGAGCAACCCAAGAGACATATTATATCAGGATTGGATAAAGTGGAATAGTTTCCTATTCCTATTAATTGCAAGTGGAGATTGTTTCAGCCTATTAGTTGAATTCAGTTCTGTTCTACGCCAATATTCTACCGCCTGCTGTTTGGTTTTTAACTTTTGCAAGCATTCACAGTTTTATATACGATTCACTCTGAACTAATTAAGTTTAATTTATCTTTAAATTTCACAATGATTTTGTAATTTTACTTTCCACAAGTTTGTAGCACACAAAACTAACATGGTAAGTAAAACAAGTAGATTTAAAGCAGTTAAATGGCAGTGTTTGCAATGTCTGTCTCTTGGTCTTGCTGTCTGTCTGTCTGTCTGTCTCTTTGACAGTCTGTTCTTTCAATTTAATTATTCTATTTTCATGCTGCTTATAACTCCTAAAAATACATGATGACCATGTTTACATATTTCTCAGTGAGATAAACAAACATACAACGAAATAAACATGAACCATTAACAGTGACTACTATGAATCTGCTGATGTTTATAAAGATAATCTCTGGTTTAAGATCTTCTCAATTAAATTCTCCGAGTAAATGGTCATTCTCTGTGGGAATATCTCCAGTGATTAAAACTTCTTTCGATCTTTGCCTAAAACACAAACAAAGGTTCAGTGAATTTTCACGAAGCCAAATCTTGCAAACAAACTTGAACACAATATTGTTATGAAACTATGAACGAATTAAAATATGAAACAACTGATTATCATACAGTATGATATATTTCCTCGGTGCTGTCATGCTGAGAGCGCCTCTGAATAGCTAGTACCGGTACTGTAGGAGACGCTTTATAAAATCTCATACGTGATAAGATATCTATTCAACAGCTTTAAAAGTATGTTTTCCAAAGTTGCATTTCATAAACTAGAAAGCAGAAACATTATAAGGCAACGGTTGAACCAGTGGTATGGAATGCCCTCCCACTTGAGCTGTGTCTGTTCCCAAGATCACTCTCTGACACATTCTATAAGCACTTAAAAACTGTTTTGTTTGGCCGTGCTGGAGTCGGGAGCACCTCTGACACATTCTATAAGCACTTAAAAACTGTTTTGTTTGGCCGTGCTGGAGTCGGGAGCACCTCTGACACATTCTATAAGCACTTAAAAACTGTTTGAAGAGGCGCTATATAAATACTTGAATGAATGAATGAATAAATGAATAATACAGACCTTGATCGACAACATTGATTCTTGAACTGGCCTGTGCAATGCCATGTTCGTTCTGTGCAATGCACGTGTAGTCTCCCTCATGATGCTTCTTCAAGTTGATGATTTGCAGCCAACCGCTGATATGCCACTTCTCAGGACCACCTCGCATGTTCACCGATATGTCCAAATCGTCACCTGCGATGATCAAGCAGATCAACGAGTTGACTCAAGTGGAGTCCACCATCATTTTAATTTATCCATGACTTATATCATAGATTATTTATATCATGCTGATTGCTGAGACAAGTTTTCTACTAAGAATTAATCCAGAGTTTCACTTTGAACAATAAATAAATAATACGTTCATTCGTTCATTGATTATGAGGATTTACATAGATATATATATGTGTGTGTGAAGTTAGTGTGAACTGTGAAATGATGTTATGTCCCCGACGCTACAAACTTGACGTATTATCATATTGGTAATGGCTGACTCATATTAGCCTATACATGTATATATAATATGATGTTATATATATATTATATAATCATATATATTTAATATATATTATGTACATTTATATGCATATAATTATGTGCACATTGTGTGTTACAGTGTAGGCTACATTTTTATATAATTATGTATAATTGAATATATGTGTGTCATAAGTGTGTATAACTATAAATGTATAATTGTATATAAATAAAGGAAGCACTTTTTAGGCACACCATGATCATTGATTATCTGTGACTATAAAAAAAGCAAAGCACAACCATTGATCTGTTCTTTCATGGCCTGTTAGAACAGGAACCTATTGTTCACAGAAAAACAAGATTTAGGAATTCTACTGATAAGAACTCCAAGAGAAAAACGAAGGGAAGACATAAGTAACAGAATCTAGGTTAGCATGCATAGCATTAGCATGCATACATAAATACAGTACCTACTTACACAAGCACACACACACACACACATGTATTCATGAATGTGTATGTTGCGTCACATACATGCATGCCTGATTAACATGACTGATCATGCAAATAGATCATCTGCATTTACTGGCATTTAACATCACATAGATTAACACAATAAGTACTAAAGTAAGATTACTAACTTGAAAGGCACCAAAACTATTTAGATGCATACATACAAATGTATATACAATCATAGAAACGTACAAACACACCTGATTCTCATATTGTAAACAATGATGTATCGATGAGCACTTGCTATGGCGCCCCTTCACGATTTCTACTCAGAAGCACTCCCGACTACAGTACGGACACTGAATCAGAATTTCATGCTGAAACACCGAGCAAACGCAAGTGAAGAACTTGCTTAAGGTCCCTACGAAGCAACTTGAGGCGGATTCGAACCTGCAACCCTTTGGCTAAAAGGCAACGGTATGGGAAGATAGCTATGTATTCGATGATTTAGAGAACAGGACTATAAGAAGAAGTGACTGGTGGTAGTAGTCTTACTGGGTAGGTAGATGGTCTGTCCATCAACTCGAGTCCAGGTCCATTCAATCGTTGGGATGGGAAATCCCTTCGCCTCACAGAGAACAGCAACGTTTGACCCAGTTGTATTCTTCGTATTTTCAGGAGGACTCAGAATCACAGGCACTGACAATAACAACAGCAACGAAAAACATCAACTGATTTGGAAGATAAAGACTATATTCGAGTTTTACAGACAGACAATGAAAAATATGAACAGTAATAATATTATTATTATTATTGCAGTAATAACAATAGTAGCAATAATAGTAATTGTAGTAGTAGTGGAAGTTGTAGGCTAGTAGTAACAATAACAACAGCAGCAAAACAATGGTCATCACAATCACCACCCTTGACATCTGTTCCACCAATACCACCACCAATATCACCACTTCAACCACCAACACCACAACCACCAACACCACAACCACCACCAAACAACCACCACCATCAACATCACCGCCTCAACAACCACCAACACCGCCACCACCTCAACACCCACCAGCATCCCTACCACTGCCAACCAAAACCACAACGACCACAAAACAACCACCACCTCAACTTAGAGTCCACTACCAACACCAACACAACACCACCACCAGTACCAGGTCAACAGCTATCGACCACCACCACCCACATTGATCATCGTCGATCCTCTTAATTATTTACCTGAGTCGCATGGTCCCTTTCGGTTGATGTTGATCTTGACTCCCTTCGACAGCGACGCAGCCTTCAGTTGACACATGTTATCATAGGTCGTGTTGTCCGATCCACACAGCGTCTCGTCCATCCGGCAGTAGCAGATCGCTTCCGGTCCCTGATTGCGTTCCAGATCTGTCCGCAGACGACACTCGAGGTTCTCTCCGCACTTCCCGAAGAACGGTCGCGACCTGGGTCGAGGCACATCCGGGTGGTCGCACATCTCGAACTCAACCTTGCCGCAGACATCGCAACATCCGCACCCGTCCTTCACGATGCCGGCCAGACACCCGACGGGGGTCTTGCAATTCTCGGGGTTGCACGATCGACATTCGTCTGGCAGATCTCGACCAGACGACGGCGAGATCTCGCCATCTTCGTCGTAGGCGAGAACAACGGATAAGAATCCGATCGCTAGCAAAGCAATCAACTTCATTCTTCTCACGAATTCTTCTCCCGCTCCTCCGCTGGATAATTATTCTCCCACGCAGCAGACGACACTTTTCTATGTACCGTCGACCTCTCTCCCTTTCCACACAAATCGCCCAACAATCTCACCAAAGTTTCTTGGCACCTAAACCAAAGCCCGACGTCCAAGTCCCAAGTTCCAGCAGCCAAGGCGTACAGCACAGACAGTGGACGCCTCTATGGCCGCCTGGTGGCTTCGATAGCCTACGTGTTGGTACACTAAGTGGCTGCCCCGGCGTCTTTCCTACCGAGGCCGCTGGTCCACAGAGGCGCCCATCCCTCCTCCTACATCTCCATCTGGCTGCGATTATAGCAGGCCAGGCTGCCCTCCCCTCACCCCTCACACCAACGTAGGATGAAGTCAGGTAGGCTGCAGCTGGTACTGCTGCTGCTGTGGCTTATCGCCATGCTGGTTGCTGCTGCTGCAGTTTGGCTCGCGCTCGCCGCTCTAGTTCATTGCCTACAGGGTCTCCATCATAAACATTCACGAGCAGATCACTCCACCCAACAAGTATTAAACTCAACGTTGTCTGCACTAGATTCAAAGTAAATACGGAATCTTCATGGGGCTAGGTCTAGGAGACCTTGCGGAGTATAGTAGGTCTACCCGGCTATACAGGCGGCGGCTAAGTCGGCTAAGTGCATTGGCCTCTGCAGGACCACTCCACCCCCACCCCACCCCTTACCGCACATTAACAGTAGAGATTAGAACCATAAGAACAGAGAGGAATCTTCTTTCTTACAAAATGCGGACCATTGCCATTTGCCACGTAGATGTACATGTACAGTCTCTTAATCTATGCATTCCAGTCGCCTAGTCTTTGTGAAATGGAACAACAAATATTAGGCTATTATGTCCGGCTGACTAAGATGGTTAAGTTAATATGAGGTCGGTAATAAAGGAAGGAAAAGTAGTTGATGGTTGTTTGGTTGGGACCAATGACCTTGGTTGAGACAGACAGGCAGACAGACAGACAGACAGACAGACAGACAGGCAGGCAGGCAGGCAGGCAGGCAGACATACAGACAAGAGAACTGAGCCGCAAGATATAGGCCTATCGATGCTAATATGGAAGGGAAAGAAGAAGAAGATGCTAATAACTGAAATGTGTTGTTGTGAATGTTTTATAATAGAAATTGTCTGTGCTGGTGTGGTTGTTTTCTTTCTGGCATCGCTCTCAGTGTGATCCAAAGAGCATCCAAGACACGAAGACACACCCTCCCTGCCTCATTCCCCTTTCCCTCCCAATGTTATTTCCCACCCCGACTAACAGCATTCCGTATGTGCGTAGGAATTGACAACGAGGAAATGAGTCCCTGCATGAACCAATCAGCGCAAGACACGTCAGCTGTGTCTACGAAATACTCACCGTCTAATCATTTCCTCACACTTAACAATAATAATATTATTATTAGCCTAATTAAGGCTGGCCTTGCATTGACGGATGACAGGATCAAATAACACGAGGTCAATAATTTATGAAAATAGGTTTAATGCTCTGTGAGTCGCGAGATGAGGATACAATAATATTATAAACACTGGAAATCATTTTGGTGGAATAAGTTATGTTAATTGCTAATTAATAAGTTAATTGGCTAGGCCTATACTCCTATAGTCATCATTTTTCTTTTTTATACTAGGCTAGAATAGGCCACATTTTATGCCCCCTCTGAATTTTCGTTATTTTTCTTGCTTCATATCCAGGGTCAGCTTCGCAGGGCCTTCATTTTGCCTAACACGCTCGTAAGGACCTTGGGAAAGCTCTTCACTTGCAATTGATCAGTGCTTCGGCGTGAAACTCCGATTCAGTGTCCGCGTTGTAGTCCTGAGCGCTTCTGAGTAGGACTCTCGAAGAGGCGCTAAAGCAAAGGCACATGTAGCCTATAGGCCTACAAGCATAGATGATAGACCTGCCGCCTATGTCATCTCGTTTCGCTGACGTTGGATGAATGGATGAATTGAGTTGACGCAGAAGACGGAGATGGATGTGGAGAAGGATGAGACGATGGATACCACTGACGTCCCTGCACAGTTCTTGCTGTCTTATTATAAAAGACAAGAGCTGCGTCTGGACAATCAATGCTATCACGTCTCTCTCTAGTCACAGTGACATCGACCGACGTATAGCGCCACCTTGCGATTAGGTTAAAAATGATTCGCTTCTAGGTCATTCGCTAGGTGACGCCTCTCCAGCTGTTGTAGCTTAAAAATGCCGTCTTATATAATTATATTAAGTGTGGCAGGACGGTCATGGACGGCGTGGATTTTATTATTGTACGCACAACTTGCACAAACCTGATGCGATCATGCGAACCGTGAATTAGAATAAATTGGTGATCAAAGCTTGCAACTGGCGCTAATGATGATATAGGAGCTTATAATATGGTTTTGTATTGTCTTCTTCAAATCTTTTGTTAGTTAAAATTTCATAACTCACTATTATTTCACTTTTTCATATGTAATTTTTATAATCCATTCCGCGCTGGAGGCGCCGCTGACGGCGTCCATGCGCTTATTTTCAAATCTCAATGCCGTCCTGCCGCTTATTTTTCCAGCACACATTGAAAATGTGAGGGCGTCCAGGCACTTTTTTTACACTTTAAGCGCTGCGTCCTACCAAAACGGCCATTTTCCGCCCCGGCCAGTAATATTTATAAACCCACCCACCCCAAGCAGGGAGACTAGATTAAACACTGAGGGCTGGGTTAATTAAAGAGGAATTATTTTCAAACTGAGTCAAAAAGTGAGTCATAAAACAAATTGACGTCGATCAAAGAGCCACCTTCCAACGTTCGTTTCTTTATGGCTTAGAGAGGCGAGTCGGGTAGGGGAAGAGCAGTTTGAACACGACGCTGTGCACCTGTTAGATGCTCAGCGTGGTGCACGAGGAACTGAGCAAATCAAGACAGCTAGAAGTTATATTAGAAGGGATGGGGTTAATAAAGAGGAATTTGCAAATTGAGCCATAAATGAATTCACGTCGATCAAATTGCTAGTTGAACACTCACTTCTTTGTGGCTTATAGTTAGACATGCGACTGGGGTAGGGAGACAATAATTTATGACCTATTCATGCGTTCCGCACAACTGCTTCGCCGCCGAAAATCTTAACAAAGAAGGCCTCAATACTAAGTCTTGTATACCCATTTTCCATAATTTTCGTTCAGGATTAGGCTATAATATCGTTCTCGTTTCTATTTCGTTCTAGGCTACATGATTTATTTTCCGTAATTAATTTGGCTTTAGCCTACTTCACGACCTCTTTCTAGGCCTAGGCCTAGTTCTCGATTTCGTGAACGATTGCCTAATATCTCTTGCAAGGCCGTATAGCCAGGATTTTTATTTCGGAGGGTACTGTTTACTCGACTTTGATCAAGCCGACAAGCAACCACGACAAAAATGACCACTTGAATAATAGCTGAGTTTCCTTTGCTCCCCTTCGACTGGGCTGGGCTGGGTTTCGAATAGACGTGAGAAGGAACATTGCAGTATGACAAAATATATGCTTTAAAATTTAGGTGGACGAACAGAGAAAAGAACACGCAAAATAAAGTGCAAGCTATGTATATGACATCATTTGCACCCACTTACAAAACTCAGAAATGCACACTTGTCTCGACGCTGCAGCTGCTGCTATATTGCAGAGCAATAATTATTGTGAGTGAAGGACTTGCTCAAGGTCACGGCACAGTCAGCTCCTCGGATGGGGATCGAACCCGTACTCACCGCGATACTGGACGACCACTCGGCCACCGTGCCTCATCCATGGCTTAACAAGGGTTTGCGTGGTTCGGAAGACGTTAATAATTAACATGACATTGTGTTAGAACCATGCTCTAGACAACACTGAATGATACTTTGCTTCCTCTTAAAGTTGTGGTTATACTTTTATAGGCTACTAGCCTATAGGGAGTATAGGATCCAACGAGACAGGTCTATATCTATACCATGTGGGGCGCGGTGGTGTAGTGGTGGTGTCATTGCCTTGGAGCGGAAGGTTCGAGGTTCGAATCCACCTCGCCGCGTAAGAACCTTGGGTAAGTCCTTCACTGACAATTGCTCAGCGCTTCGGCGTGAAACTCCGATGCAGTGTCCGCTTTGCTTTCGGGAGCGCCTCTGAGTAGAGAGAGCTTGAAGGGGCGCTATAAAAAGTGTACATACAAACAAACACATACAAACAAACCCAATCCGCAATTTTTGCACTAACGCTTAGATGAATCTACTGTTCCGACTGTTCGTGCTAATATTAATTATGTAATGTCAGGGCCGTGTTTAACATAGGTCCATTCGGTGCGGTGCACCGAATGCCCCTGAGCCGAGAGTTTTGCTGCCATTGGCCAAATGTCTTAAATTGCGAGTCTCAGTGTTACTCAAACCTTTTGTAAAATCAGTAAGTGTAAGGAAACAGTAATTTCACAAAGTTCACCGACGTTGGGTGCTTGCTTACTGACCCGCCACAGCCGACAAACCACGTATGCTAGCCTATTGAACAGCGGATTTTTGAAAAAATGACTAATCTTGTAAGACTGTCGAATAGCACTTTGCCCCTGCTGTAACACTTTGCACCGACACTCGAAGAACCTTGAACACGGCCCTGCTTCTGAAGAAAGTCAAATCAAAGATACGGGACTACAAATGTAGTTGAGAACAGAATAAATTCCACTTTATTTATTACTAGCTGGGGTACCCGGCGTTGCCCGGGAAATTTAGGATTCGAAAGTGCACCGAATGCCTCTGAGCCGAGAGTTTTGTTGCCATTGGCCAAATGTCTTAAATTGCGAGTCTCAGTGTTACTCAAACCTTTTGTAAAATCAGTAAATAAAAGGAAACATTAATTTCACAAAGTTCACCGACGTTGCGTGCTTGCCTACTGACCCGCCACAGCCGACAAACCACGTATGCTAGCCTATTGAACAGCGGATTTTTGAAAAAATGACTAATCTTGTAAGACTGTCGAATAGCACTTTGCCCCTGCTGTAACACTTTGCACCGACATTCGAAGAACCTTGAACACGGCCCTGTGTAATGTTTATGGTTGCAATAAATTGAACTGATGGTGGAATCGATTGACCAACCGGAAAAAATATTACTGCGGATTGTTTAAATTTGTTTGTAAATCGTCAAATTAATTCAGTTTCGATGTTCTAAAATAATGAAATGCGAATATAAAAAAAATCATGTATAGACATAATCAAAGCGTATCGTTATTAAGTGCAACATTTTCCAAGCTATAGTCACAGATTTTTAATCGACAGAGTGTATAGCCTACTAATCCTAACAACCTTTCCACAATTATATACCTTCGACTTATTTCAATGAAAAACACGGCAATCGCCGACAAACAGATGAAAACGGTGCTTACCAAAACGATCCGACAAGCTGCAGTCCACAAAGGAACGACCCCAAAGAAACACCACCACCACCATCACGGAAGAAGCCAACTCGGACGATCGCCGAAGGAAGTAAGAAAGGAACAACGGCTCTGAGCGACGCAACGCCTCGTTCTGCAGCATGCACCGATTCTACAGTCACGATGACCAGAGCGATGCCCTCCAGTCTCAACGTTCGCGTCGGTCAGGTGTATCGGCCGAGCAGTCGAAGGCACCAACGACCAGAGAAGAGAAGACGACAGCCAACCAACCACCACCACTCACTAATCAACACCCAAACTCATCGACCCCGAGACCGACGGACGGACGGAGAGAGGGACCCCCTTTCTCCCTGATGCCGCCGGTCGGTTGGCCGTTGGCGGCGGGGGTGCTACAGGGGCTGTGATGCCAGGCTAGACACCGTCGTCGTCGGCGGCGGCGGCGGTGGCAACATAGACCAGGCGCTGGATGAGCCGCAGAGCAATGAACAACACAGGTCTGAAGCGCCTTTACAAGGGGGCCGCCATTTTATGGGGCGATTTGCGTTTCCAAGAGATGTTAGTAGAACGGGGGCGAACGACGAAGAGCAACACGCGGACGGACGGACGGAGACAGACAGAGGGAGACAGACGGACAGAGAGAGACAGAGAGAGGGTCGGTTGTTTGCGTCCGTCCGTCCGGTCAGTCATATAAAGCGCACTCTGAGACTCGCTTTGGTTATGACATCGTAAAATCATTTGACGTCGGCTTCTTGCTCCTCCCTCCTCCTCCTCCTCCCTCCTCACCTTCCCTTCTCCGCACCTTCCTTTCTTCCCCACCCATCCTCCTTCTCCTCTTCTTTCTCCTCCTTCTCCTTCTCCTCCTCCTCCTCCTCCTCCTTCTTCTTCTCCTCCTTCTTCTTCTGCTCCTCTTCCCTCTCCTCCTCCTTCTTCACCAATCTTTAATGATGGCCATTCCCGTCGATATGTCTTTCGCCCGCATTTATGGCATCAACCAACCTTCCTCTGATGTTGAACGCCACCGACACAATATACATATACAATACAATACACAGACCCACATCTGCACACGTTCGTACTACTTCCGACATACATAATAGTTATATTCCCAACACATATACATGCACACACACACACACACACTTATGTACATACATACAACTGCATATATATATATATATATATATATATATTATGTGTGTGTGTCTGTTTGTGTGTGTGTGTGCCGGTGGTAGGAGAGCACATTAAAAGTGCACAGAGCATATACAAGGATTTCTATGCAAATTTAAGAGCTACTAAAGCCAGGATGTATAACAAGGCAAGTTGCTTCAAGCATAATTCACTGTGCTTTCACAATATGGCTCACTAGACTTTGTTGGTTGTAGTGTGAATATAGGTGTGCATGCATATAGACACACATGTGTATGTAATATATGTATGCACGTAGGCTATATAATCTGTGTAGACTTGTGTGAATGCATGTGTGTATGTATGCAGTGTACGACATTGTATGTATGTATCATGCGACCTGGAATGGGCTCCCTGTTATCCTTCGTCAAATACCTATTGGCCTTTCTACTTCATTTCTTTCGCTTCTCAAGACTGTCTTATTCGACCGGGGTTGGACTGGGAGCGCTCCTGAGTAGCACCTTGAGGGAGCGCTATATCAAATTCTCAGTAAATAAATAAATAAAATGCAGGCATCTATGATTGTTTCAAAGTACTTCAACCGTAACATATAGCCTATAATAGCTCCAAGAGACGTTTAGAAGTCTAAGTAGGCCTAATAATAATAACGAACAGAAATTAATATCCGTGAAGCCACACAGTTTTTAAGGCAACTTTTTGTTCCGCAGCTATTATAGTATAGAGTCATTTCGTGTCGGTAGGTGCGCTGCAATCATGTATTTCGTTATCAAGGTCATATTAATGAACTTGAACTGACTCATTTCATATAACAAGAGGAACATCGTCATCGTGCCAGTAGTTGGTACCAGTAGTTTGTACTACTATCGCACTGCAGTCTATTGCGTGCTTTCAAATGTGCGGTCCTCAAGCAAGTCAGAGGCACACTGGCTGCTTGTTGCTGTTTAACGACACTGCCATATCACTGATGATTAGTGTCGCCCTCCTTCTCTCTCCAGGCTTGGGACTGGCACTGACAGAGTGCAAATAATGGCAGAGTTTCACGTTGGTTGATTTTGTCAAATTATTCTTTTCAACCGTCTTAAGATGGGCAACCACCAAGTAACAGTAACATTGTAATCATGCATCATTCTTATTATTGATTAATTGGCTGAAGAATTGAACATAATTCTAATAATAAATTGGTAAGGTTTAATTCCTTTCCTGCAGGCAATGTGTGTGTTACTTTACGATCAATGTATACATGTATTTAAATCTGTGCTTGTTTCTAGATATGTTCCTGTGTCAGTCCGAGTGTCTCTGTATCTGTCACTCCATGTCAATTTGTCAATTGCCCTGCTTTCCGAATCGAGCTTCTTGGAATTCTTCCACATTTCCAGGAGCAATATAGCATTAAGAAACCATTGAAGCGAAAGAAGTTTTAGAGGATGGAGAGGGAGGGCTGGTAGTAGTTTCATTTTAACGATACTATGTGATAGCAAAGACCATTAACGTTGCCCTCCTTCTTTAGCCAGGCTTGGGACTGGCACTGGAGATTTTACATTGAGAGAGAGACAGAGAGACAGAGAGACACACAGAGAGAGAGAGAGAGAGAGAGAGAGAGAGAGAGAGAGAGAGAGAGAGAGAGAGAGAGAGAGAGAGAGAGAGAGAGAGAGAGAGAGAGAGAGAGAGAGAGAGAGAGAGAGAGGAGAGGAAGGAGCAGCACATGTAGAGACGGAGTC
This sequence comes from Lumbricus rubellus, assembly GCA_945859605.1. Classification (NCBI taxonomy): domain Eukaryota; kingdom Metazoa; phylum Annelida; class Clitellata; order Crassiclitellata; family Lumbricidae; genus Lumbricus; species Lumbricus rubellus. The sequence continues at coordinate 27,268,727 of OX243817.1, read as the reverse complement.
ACGGAGAGAAACACGAACAGAGGTGTGGATAGAGAGAGACGAAAGCAGGCTGTTTTGGAGGAGGAGCAAGAGGAGCAAAAGCACATGCATAATTATAGAATTATAGAGGATGATGTTAGGATAGACAGCGGATCGGTGAAGAAAGAACGAGAAGGGAAGGAAGACTTTGAGTGAGAGGCTGACAGTCTGACTGACACCAATGCATCAGACCCTGCATGCATGTTTCAGAAGCCGAGAAGGCAAAGGAGGAAAAAGAAGGGTTTGTAAGACGAGATAGTGGCCTAATGCTTGAAACCGCATCGTAAAATAATGTTACAAAGTAATAGACTATAAAATACGTCATAGAATGACATAGATGAATTATTATTGGTACCGACTTAGCGAGCGAGTGGTTGAATGATTGATATTGGTTGGTTGGTTGGTTGATTTATTGATTGATTGATTGATTGATTGATTGATTGATTGATTGATTGATTGATTGATTGATTGATTGATTGAGAGTGAGCGATTGCGTGAGGGAGGAAAAGAAGGAGGACATAGGTGGGGGAAGGGCAAGAAAGGAAGTAGGGAATAGGAGGGATAGTCTGGATAGAGGTAAGGAGGGAATGGGATAGATGGAGGAAGGGAGTGAGGGAGGGAGAGAGTGAGTGAGGGGCTGAGGGCAATGGAGGGAGGCATGAGGGGATGGAGGGAGGGGTCATGGGATACAACAATATGGCTGCCTCTAGTCTCGGCGTTTATCAAAGGATCGCTGATGCTAATAAAATCTGCACGGCTTTGGCAATGAAAGCGACCTAACAACAACCAAGTGTGGGGGCTCTGAGTGGGTGTGTGCGTGTGTGTGCGTGTGTGTGTGTGTGCGTGTGTGTGTGTGTGTGTGTGTGAGAGAGAGAGAGACACACAGACAGACAGACAGACAGAGACAGAGACAGAAAAAGAAAGCGGGAGTGGGAGCACAAAGAGGGGAAGGAGAGGGAGAGCGATGTGTGTGTGCGCGCGCATGTGTGTTTGTGTGTGTGCGTGTGTGTGTGTGTGAGAGAGAGAGAGAGAGAGAGAGACAGACAGACAGAGAAAGACAGAGACAGAGACAGAAAGAGAAAGCGGGAGTGGGAGCACAAAGAGGGGAAGGAGAGGGAAAGCGATGTGTGTGTGTGTGTGTATGCATGTGTGTTTGTATTTGTGCGTGTGTGTGCGTGTGTGTGTGTGCGCGTGCGTGCGTGCGTGCGTGTGTGTGTGTGTGTGTGTGTGTGTGTGTGTGTGTGTGTGTGTGTGTGTGTGTGTGTGTGTGTGTGTGTGTGTGTGTGTGTGTGTGTGTGTGTGTGTGTGTGTGTGTGTGTGTGTGTGTGTGTGTGTGTGTGTGTGTGTGTGTGTGTGTGTGTGTGTGTGTGTGACGGCATGCGCTTTGGCATGCAGCCGACTAAGGACAAAAGCAAGTAAGTACTTCAGCCACCAGCAAACCAGTAATTAAAGTTGTAAACAGACGCGAGCAAATGGTAGTTAAGTACGAGCGAAAGTAAGTAAGCAAACAGGCAAGCAATGAATAACAAGGAAGTGAAATGCGCGGCTGCATGCAAGTCACAGCATGGAGACCTGTTTGAATTGGCAGAGGTGAGATTAGTCTATGTCCTTCTAAGGTGATATTCCCTCACTATTCCGGCACGTCCCAACTTTGTTATTAGCCTATTATGAATCGTTGAGTGTGGAAAAATAACTGGGGTGCTGGACCATGATCCACTAGGAATTGGGGTGTGAAGAACAGACTTTACTATGCAGCTATAAGAAAGACTGGGGTTTAAGACCCTCTAACCCTCCCGGCAGTTCTCACCCTGGAAACGTCAATAATTATTTAGTCCTGCATGACTTGTGAAAGTCTACAATCGCCATTGTCGAGTTCCCATGCATGCATGCAAGAACAGCAGCCTACTGTTGTATAGTCGATCTGTTGAATTATAAATATGTCAGGTCATTAATTCGGATTGTTTAGTCACCTCCCCACCCCACCCCATCTCACCCTTCCCCACCCCACCCACCCCATCCCACCCCCAATCTTCATAACGTATCGGCGCCTCTTCGTGGAAAATATATTAACATTGAGAGAAAATATCATTTTGTAGACGACGCGCAAAGGGGCGTGGCGAGATCACTGTGATTGACGTGAATGATAAATTGGTGAGTAAGTCGAAGCTATGATCTGGCGAGCGAAGCCCCACTGTGCGACTGAAGAGAATCCTTCGCAGTTCGGTAGGTGGACGACGTTCACTGGCGGAGACCAATTGCTTTCGCTAGGTGGCGCCAGATGTTGTTGATGTTGTTGGAGGTCAGACGTCGGCTGGTTCCATGCTGGAAACGGCGACTGTTGGAGGCGTGCATCAACGTAGGGCTGAGCATCGTAGCTGTCTGAGTCGCAGGAAACTGCAAATGAATAATAACGAAGACATCGAAATAAAATGCAAAATAACGCACAAAATGCTTAGCAGACAAATGGGGCGCGGTGGTGTAGTGGGTATGTTCGTCGAACGCCTTGCAGCCGGAGAGTTGCAGGTTCCAATCCACCTCAAGCTGCAGCGTAGGGACCTTGAGCAAGTCATCACTCGCAATTGCACAGCGCTTCGGCGTGAAACTCTGATTAAGTGTCCGCACTGTAGCCGAGAGCGCTCCTGAATAGAATTCTTGAAGGGGCACTACAACAAATGCGCATACGTACAATAATCAAAAAGTAGCAGCAGTCATAAACAGTCGCCTGTCCATAGTGTAAGACTAGGAAGAAGTCTGTTAGAGTTTAAACACCACCGCGGCCACCCATCACGAGATGTGTTAGAGGAAATGCAAGGACCATTTATAATACACAGAACTGGAAATTCAATGCATTAGTTGTGCCCCTAGATTTCTTTACTATAATTGAGGTTCCGGAAATGTCACATATTGTTTGCACAAGAAAAGCATTAAATTAATTACATTTTATGAAGACAGATTAATTAACAAATAATTATAATTTTATGTTTGAAACGTGGACAATTGCATATAGGCCTATAGAGAATCGAACATAATCTTGAAGCGGCGCAACATAAACTTGCAATTACGACTATAAATACGATGAGCGTGAATCGTACAGATGAATTCTGCGCTGTCCTGTTCGCTCCGTTCATCCTTCCCAACGAACAGGTGGTTGACCTCCTCCTCCTCCTCATCCTCATCCGCATCCTGATGGACATGATGATGATGGGACGTCTGCTGAAACTGATGAAGATGATGATGATGGTCCGACCATTGTAGAGAGGGAACGAGGTGGTTCGGTGGACCAGGTGACCAGTCTCTCTTCATCCTCTTCTCCTTCGCCCTTCGATTCTGAAACCAGACCTGGACGACCCTCATGTCGAGTCCTGTCTCGGCGCTCAGTCGCTCCCTCACCAGCCGCGATGGCTTCATGCTGTCGAGGTAGGATCGTCGAAGAACCTCCAGCTGACGAGCGGTGATCGTCGTTCGAGGTCTCTTACTTCCGCCATCCAAGTCAACGTCTGATCGCAGAAACACAACAGACGACAATTAGCCATACAATTAGCCATACAATTAGCCATACAATTAGCCATACAATTAGCCATACAATTAGCCATACAATTAGCCATACAATTAGCCATAGAATTAGCCATACAATTAGCCATACAATTAGCCATACAATTAGCCATACAATTAGCCATACAATTAGCCATACAATTAGCCATACAATTAGCCATACAATTAGCCATGCGCTGGCTCTCTGTCTGTCTGTCTGTGTCTTCATGCATGTGTTTGACTGATTGCTTGTCTGTATGTCTGTTTCTTTATGTGTCTGTCTGTATCTTCATATTGTCTGTCTGTATCTTCATGACATTCGTGTGTCTGTCTGTGTCTGTGTGTTTTTGTGTCCATTTTCCCGTGCGATTTGCATTTTGAATTTTAAAAAATTATGTAATTATTATTGATATTAGATATTTCAAGTTGGCTATTCTGACATTTCGTGTTTGCTTTCCTGATGATTCATACAAAGGAGGGGTGGAGTTACAAAAGAACCCATGTCCACCAAGGTTCTTTGTGAATTGGTCTTGCTTGTTCACTGACGTGTTTATGAGACACGCTGCAGACACAGGGTCATTAGTTAAAGAGCATGACATTCGTTTAGATACGGATGGTTTGGCATCGTTGACCCCCACGGCGAGCGAAGCTATACCTACGAGAATATTCGACATCTGTGACATGCAGGGGTTACCAGGTGTGAGGTGGGGTGGTTGAGGGGGGCGGGTAATTGAGAGTACATTCGAATGTATGAGTACTCGAGCTGCCTCTAAGGAAGATTATATGAATGCAACCCATAGATGCATAAAGACCCCCCAACATTGGCAGAGTTTGGTTTCCGCTCTTGGGGGGGAGTGGGTTAATGCCTTCTTGGGGGGTGGGGGCTAAGCCCGGAAAATATACAATTTTCATGGTAAAAAAGCGGAATCTGGGCATTCTTGGGGAGCTTAGCCCCCCCTAGCTCCTGATAAACTCGGCCCATGCCCCCACACACACGCACACCACACGCACACCGTGACTGGAATCTACTTTACTCTGTCCAAACCGTTTTTGGATCCGTTGACGCTTACCCCTTTGACTCGCTTCGTAATCCGCCTTGCAGATGAGTCTCTGATTTTCGACGAGGTAGAACTCGTCTCCTGTTTTCAGCTGACGACGACAGATGACGCAGTGGAAGCATTCCAGGTGGAAGACGAGGTCGTGTGCCCTTCGCACGGCTTCCGTCGGTGGAATTCCAAGGTTACAGGTGGAACACTTCGTTCCATAACGCCTGTAATCGCATCCAATGCACATTTCTATTTTCCACTTACATCCATATCATGCCTATAATTAGGACCTATATTCAATTTCATTTTCCTGCAACCGACATAATTATTGCAGATTTTCCAACTATGGGCCAGCACGCCTCTTTGAGCGCCTCTCGAAGTTTCTCTTAAGTGGCGCTATATAAATGCACGATTACGATGAGTACGATTACGTCGACAGAAATTCTGGGTCCCTACAGGCATACATACATACATACAGCAACAGGCCTAGAACATTGATGTAAGGTTCCCAGATCGTTGGTTATTTTGGGAGGGATATCATATTTATGTGATCGTAGTAAAATGCAGTAAATAAATAATAATAATATAGTCTAATGATACGCTATAGACACTTGGATACGATGTTACTTGAGTTATATTGATATTAGGATACCATCGATACATTGTGTCACAGGAAAACTTTCTCATATATGGGGGCTGGTGCAGGCCTTCCTAAATTAGTCCATAATATTATAGGCCCTAATGATTGGTCAAATCCAGGTTGAGAGATAATTAATTTAATTGAACGAATCCAACTCACAGTAATAGCTGGTCCAAGATTCACTCTTTGATATTTATAAACTACCTACAGAGCAAGGAGATCTGTAACTTGCCTTAGGCCTACGTCAAAATTAGCCTACTTCAGCTAATAAATAACTAATCCTATATTATGGGGCCCGTGGTGAGTAAAATTACGCACATCAGATTTCGCTTCAGATAATTATTATAAGGAACAGAATTAATTAATTATATTAATTATTATTGTACTGACGTAAAGAAATCGTCTCGACAGAAGATGACGCCATCCTTGACGTAGCACTTATCCGTCAACGGAACATTGCATTCATCGCATCGAAGACAATCGCAATGCCAAGGTCGATCGTTGACCTTGAGAAGGAAACGATCGACTATCGGCTGCTGACATCTGAAGCAATTCGTGGCAGCTGCAAAGAACGATGCATGATGCTATACACAGAGTCGTATAGAGGAGAAGAGATATGGTAGTTGAGAAGAGGAGGAGGAGCAGGAGGAGCAGGAGCAGGAACAATAGCAAGAGCAGGAGCAGGAGAAGGAAGAAGGAGAACAGCAACAGCAAAGAGAAGAACAAGAACATGAAGAACAATAGAACAAGAAGGAGAACAAAAACAACAAGAACATGAATAACAGAAGAACAAGAACATGAAGAACGAGAAGAACAAGAACAAGATGTAGAACAACAACAGCAGGAATAACGAGAACAAGAAGAAGAAGAAGAGCAAGAGGAAGAACAGGAAGAAAGAATAGCAAGAAGAAGATGATGAAGAAGAAACTAGTAAAATGAACAATTGCAAACCCTTTAGTTGCATCCACCTTAATTGGTTCCACGACAACTTTTTCACATCCACCTCATCGGTGGCAACCTTGAAAATGAGTTGCTATAGCAACTTAATCAACTTAAAAGTTAGAGAAATAACTGCTTGTGATTATAATCCACTGTGTGTCTCTTATAATATTTATGTAACTCATTTTCTACTCTGTGACTCTGTCATTGCTCCTTAAGAAATCTCTATAGGCTTACATGTTCAAACGATTTTTTGAATGCTTTAGAATCGGCATTATTTTGACTGACGTTTTCGTAATATTAATTAATTCCAACCTTTAAACGACACTGTACGTTCAACATGGCTGTTTTGCAGCTTGCTTCATTCGCCAGGGCGCGTAAGTGGAAGAGAAAAAACAGATAGGACAACCATCACAGCACAGCGGGGATTTCATTTCACATAGGCTATAAATTCTTTCAGACCAAAAAGGCCTTTGAAATGAACGTTAAGTAACCTGTGAACCTCACATTCAGCAAAAAGTCTGTTGATCGGAAAGGGTTTTATATTGATTCATTGTAGAAAGAACCATAGATTCTGCTCTACATAATATTTTCATGGACTATCTATCGCTTTTATAGATGACAGTTTCGTCTGCCAACATTCAGCCAATTTCTAGTGCTATAGAATGCTGCAATGACCATAGTATTTTTTACTATACTCAGTGTACTGGGTTAAGCTTGAATAACCAAGATCATGCTAGATTAGAATACATTATAACGGATTAAATTGGGCTATTATCGCTGAACCATAACCTGCAAATGTGATTTAAAATTTGCTCAGTTTCATCTCATGATAACTGCTTTAGCGCTACTCTTTGATCTGCCCGAAGCGAAAGTATTGGTGGGACGTTTCTGCTGACCAGAGCACAAGCCGCATTTTAGTAGGAACCGACGGGCCGTACAGCTGGCCAGCTACTAAAACCTTAATCGCAACTCAGGCAACCGTAATGGAAACAAGTGCGGCTTTCTCGCGCATGCGACCCGGTTGCTAAGTGACGGGCTGTTCCAACAGTCACCCTCCTTTGAAACGCCATGATTTTCGCCGTCACGGTCATCTCACCCATTTAACAGAAGGCGGCAAGTGCTTTGAAATCTAGCAGGCGATGGTTTAAATGCCTCTGATCATCAGTAGGGGTGGAAAATCAGCAATATTCTGTGCTAAGGGGAGAAGATGGATACACATTGCTTGCGACTGTGAGGGGCGTGGTGAATGGGGCGTTAGATTAATCGGACCATGAAGGCACAATCTGGTCAAGTGGCGCGAGTGTCGCTGGGACAGCTGATGGCACAGACTGGCTGTCGTCATTGAAGCGAATCAATTAGCAGAAGATCGTAATCAGGCTGCAGAGAAAAGAACGAGCAAAAGAAGGGGCAAAGTGATCTCTTTTCGGTTCCACGGCTTCAAAGCAACTCGGGTAATGGCGATGATAATGATACTGATAATACTGATAGCACTAACAATGATAAAACTGATATTAATAATGATAATAACAATGATAATAATAATAAGAACTAGGGCGGCGGCTGACCATGGTGTCAGAAGACTCGCAGGAGACAGCACACCTCTTTCAGCGTCTTTCTGTTTGTACTCAACGCTTTAACGCTGTTTCTTTTCGCTCTACCTTTGCACAATCGACCGGTGACGATGATCGTTAACTCCAGAACACAGCTTTTAGTATTTATTGTTTTTAAAGCCTGAGGGATCATATACTAATATACTTCGGGCGCTAAAAATAATAATAAAAATAATACTAGAAATGATAACAAATCATCATTATTGATATTGAACTCTGTGTACGTAAAATTAATTTAATTTAGACCGCAAGCTAAACACCATGCAATCGTGAACTCTAACTTCTCTGGCGTCACTTGAAGGCCACGCTCATAGGAGTACGAGGCGGGGTGCAGGGGGGCAATTGCCCCCCCCCCCACTTTCGGGCAAGTCTGGTTGGTTTTTCGGGCAAAGACAGACCGAATGACTAAACAAAAAAAGTCATCAACTTTCGGGCAAGTCCGGTTTTTCGGGCAAAGACAGACACCAAATGACTAAAAAAAAGGTCATCAACTTTTTTTATACGGTTTGACGGATATATTTTTAGGGTAGAAGTTCAATCTTTGCCCCCCCCCCCACTGCTGAAATCTCCCGTACGCCTATGGCCACGCTTAATTACCGCATCTGCAGAAAGTATTCTTTGAAAGCAATGATGTTCAAGCTATAGCGTATACAGAACATTATATTTACAAAATTTTATTTTTTTCAAGCAACTAATATTATTTCACCTGTTTTTCTATATTCACGTATATTTATTTGTTATCAACATGTGCACGTTCATCATCATACTGCGATTTTAAAAAGCAGCCTAGAATTCAAAATCGTCTGTATCCTGCTTATAATACTCACCAGCCTGCGGTATCCGAGATGCCAGGCCGACGCCAAGAATTAATTAAAACCTAAGAGGATTATGGTGTAAACAAAGGTCAAACCGCCTGCACCGCGTTCGATAATCCCCTGCACGTCCTTAATCGCATTGGATTACGACAGAGTCGGCCAAACAGCGACAAGGATAAAACGGCGGGAAGATGACTAGACCTACCAGGTAGACTGGACAGGTGATCGGATACAGAGGCTGGTGACTGCTTATTCGGATAACTCTGGCGACCACCGAGGTAGCCAGGTAGGCTATGTATCGAGTCAGATATAGAGTCGACGGGATACAAACCAGAATCAGGATTTTCTATCACGCAAATTCGTCGGGGGAGGGGGGGGGAGAGGAAACCAATGGAATAGAGTTGTATTTATGTAGCGCAGGTTGTGTCCGATTACGATTTAATTCGATGGATTTTGTTAGAGTAAAATAATTTATATACGAAAGTTTCGAAAGAATTCCTAGGCAGCTAGGGTTCAACTGTAGATTCTTTTTATATTATTTTATTTTTATATATTTAAAAAAAATTCTTATGGGCTTTGATGAATTCTTGACCTAAAATCATGAAAGTTTCATCTCGAGGAATTCTGATCATCTACGATAGTTTCTCGAACGGGGGCTCTATAGATTTTTTGTTCCTTTGTCATCATCATCATAATCATCATCGCCATCGACGTCATCGTCATCGTCGTCATCATCGTCGTCGTCGTCATCATCATCATCATCATCATCATCATCATCATCATCATCATCATCATCATCATCATCATCATCATCATCATCATCATCATCATCATCGCCACCACCATCATCATCATCACCATCACCATCTTCTTCTTCTCCTCCCTCCTCCTCCTTCTCCTCCTCCGTGTCCTCCTTATTCTTCTTTTACGTCTTCTCCAATATCTCCTCCTCCTCCTTCTCCTCTTTCTGCCTCTTCGTCTCATACATTTGCAGTCTATGTAGCCATACTTATAGTTTTCGTCTTAATAGCAGCTTCCCAGGTTGCAATGAAACTGACATGGGCCTCACAAAAATTATGCTTTAAGCAATTTATATTTGCACATGCGGAAAAAGTGTTAGCGCCACCGCCTCTTGCAACGGTGCCGCATTAACCATTAAGTTGAAAAGGGCCTCTTCTTATAATTATTAGGCCTAATTATTATAGGAAGGTGTCACAATCCGTAGGACCTCAGAAGATTTTGTGAATATAAAAAATGCTAAAATCATTTTGAGATCACATTTAAATATTAATTGTCACCAGGACCTGCTATTAAAATCTAAGAAGCCAAGTTACAAGCCAAATAATTTCACATAGAAATGATTAAGCTTATATATTATGTAATCAGAAAATGCAAAAAAATGAAAATAATTTGATTTTTTGACCTTAGATGCATGCTTTTGATTGAACGGCGTCATAGGCCCATATATATTTATTAAAGTCTTTTAGTGGCTTTCAAGTGTTATTGTCTAACAATAATGGTCATCAAGTTTTCTAGTTATTATCGGTGGCACATCCTCTGCAGCTCAATTCTTTTTAAAGATACTTTCTTCTAACATCTGCTAACTAAGAGTAGCGCTACAGAAGCGTCCGCTTCGAAAACCATCACAGATCGCCTATACTATCTCTCCTACCTTGAACCGGCGTGTCCTCTTGTCCGTTCATATCTCCCGATGTTCCTCTGTTCGTTCCAACCCGTTCCCCTTAATCAGTTCCTGTGGATCAGTTCCTGTAGAACATTTCCTGTGGATAAGTTCCTGTAGAACAGTTCCTGTGGATCAGTTCCTGTAGAACAGTTCCTGTGGATAAGTTCCTGTAGAACAGTTCCTGTGGATCAGTTCCTGACAACTTCCTGTGGATCAGTTCCTGTGGACCAGTCCCAACTGGAACCCGCACGCTCTATATGCCCTGCAGCCACGCCCTCAAAAGCCATTTAAATGGCCGTAGCGAGGCAAATGGAGACATGGAAGGAAGGGGAAAGGATCAGGATACGCGTGCTACCAATCAGGAAGCCTTCTAGGAATGCCTTGCTGTGCCATACAGCCTGTCGCTGCCGTTGACAGGCACAACCATCGCTGCAGTAGCGAGTGGTCTGTGCCACGCGTCCATGGGAGGGTGACCACGGCTGCAAAAGGCGACAGCCTCCATCACGGCCACCAAACGAAGATGGCTTTTATTAATTAACAAGTTCACGGTGAATATGCATGGTATTCATTCATTCATTCATTCATTCATTCAAGAATTTATATAGCGCTTCTTCAATGTGACTACTCAGAAGCGCTCCCGACACTAGCACGGCAAAAAGGACAGTTTTGAGTTTAATAAAAAAATGTTTCACTGCCACCAAACGAAGACGACTTTTATTAATTAACAAGTTCACGGTGACTATGCATGGAATGCTATGGTCGCTCCATAACTTCAAATTATTTGTACATAGATAACACCTCAGTATTACACGTTTAGTTGTGACATGAATTCTGATACAATTATACTATCAGGACAGAATGATATTCTTAGCTAATATTTTGTATTCAAGATAATATTATGACTTTATGAGCTCTGCCTGCTCTGGATTTGAAGTCAAAGCGTTGAATGGAGCAGCAAGGGCAAGGCACACGCTTTTAGTCATAGTAGGCTATACTGCTATAGACTATGTGCATGTCACTATTTTTACGAATTGCA
>OX243817.1:27232405-27254905 GCA_945859605.1 Lumbricus rubellus | reverse complement strand
TGTGTGTTTGTGTGTGAGAGATACAGACATAAAAATATAGAGAGACAGACGGAGAGAAAGGTATTAACACGTTATAATACATGCGTCGCGTCATCGCAAATTGGTCGCTTTCTTCCGGGCCACCGAAGCGAAAGTAAGCGCGTCGCCTGCCGCTAAGTGTTGCTGTGCGGTTGGTGGGTGGGGGCAGCTGCTCGCGATAAGTCCCCCTCCAAGTCTCAACGATCTACCGACTACTTTCTCTCCCTCCTCCTACTCCTCTCTCCCTCCGTATTCAGCACATGGTCGGTGGCGGCGTTGGTGGCATTCTAGGCTGTTGGACGTAGGACGAGACGATTCGTAGATGGATTGGCGGGAGACAGAGAGAGAGATAGAGAGAGAGAGAGAGAGAGGGAAGGAAATAATCGGGTTGCGTGTTAATCTGCTCGGATGCGTGTTAATTTGCTCGGAGATTTCCCGATCGTGTTCGCGATTTAATTAATGCGCTGATATAGTTTGTTCCACGTGTGCTGTGCTAACGTTCGGCTTGCGTGTCGTTATTGCCATCTAAACCTGCAGCAGTGCACCAGTCTCCGAATAAATATCTGGCATTCGCAGACTGGTCTCCTGTTCACTTGACCTTTGACTCGTTGACCTTCGCCCTCCACTGTCGGCCTTGACCTAATGGCCTTCGATTGGAATTATACGCTTAAAGCTCGTGCGATGTCGTGGCCTCTCATCTTTTGATGCACGCTGGATTATTACAGATGTGACAAAGTTTACTAACAGCTGCATTAATAACATCACTCGTCGCATATTACACGAGCAACAATCAACAGCTGGAGCAGCCTCCAGGCGGCCAAGTGCTTTGCTCGTCGCTACCTCGTCGGCTTCCGTTTTGTCAATGCGCGCAGAGGTTCTGCGGTCCACCGTTGCCCATCCTCATGAAAGCCACCACTATAATATATGCAGCCCAGGATGTGATGCAACAGCAGCAGCATCTGCAGCATCTGCAGTGTCCGCATCATCTTCAGCAGCAGCAGCATCCCATATAAAGACGGCCAGCGCTTTGGTCGTCGTCATCGGCGTAATCGGCGGCGTCTTCAGAGAGAAAGAGAGAGAGAGGTGGCCAAAGGAAGAGCGAGCGATGAGTTTAATTATTGGCAATCAACAGCCGAACAATAGCAACACTTGATCACTGCAGGCCGCCGTCGTCACCATCGTCGTCGTTGGTTAAGACATACAGCAATCGACGAACGCCAACGTATATTATCTGATATGGTATCGTCGTGTCCCACTGGATGTCTCATCGCTTGTCCTGGTGGTTACGTGTGGATGACCGTCTACGTGATTAAGCGATGGATTAAGATGGGATTAAGACGCCTTAATATAAACGCAGGAAGTGCATTGAGAAGCGCTCACTCGCGGCGACACTGATTCCACCGCACACACAGAAGAGGCAGATTGAATTATCGGACGGAGTTACCACTACAGCGTTGTTCTGCATACACTGCAGAAAGGAGGAGGCTCGGAATCGAGTTCCTATAGTGTAGTACGACTACTGTTCTTATTACATATTATTCTATATACATGTACACACTACAGAGAGGATCGAGGCTCGGAATCAAGTTCCTATAGTACGACTATAGTGTTCTTGTTGACTCGTAAGAACAACAATTGTTGTCATGTTCTTGTTCTTCTTCGTGTTTGCTGTACCGGAAACGGAAGTAGCTCTTCGATCGACGACGTAGACGGAAGTTGAGGTCAACGAACTGTTTCCGGTCTGTTGTGGAAACAGCCTGGGATGGGATGTCACCAAAAACAGCTGCAGGCAGACCCCCGTCTAAGTTGTTCCAGCTATTCATCACTCGCGACTACGTAAGTCTTGAGATCAATTTGCCCCCACTTCCCCCACCCCACTTTCTCGATAGTCTTGAATATATTTTAGAAACGTCTTTTCATTGTTATTTGATTGTTATAAAATGACTTCCAGCTATCATTGCGTTTTAAAGAGTGGGTAAAGTAAAAGTTCTGCTATGCATATACGACCTATCAATTGAAAGGTAACTACCTTGTAGACTTCATACCATGCACCTACTATACCTACCATGAACCTTGCACTTGCAGATAACCTAATACCTAACATACATGTAGATACAATACCCAGTATTACCCATGCACATTTGGGAGGGGGTTCGGGGTAATAGTAACACTCTGGCATCAATAGTTTACGAATACGGGTTATAAGTTATAACTTTCCGCTGCCCTCATTGATAAAGTCGAATTAGCCTTCCATTTGGCAGATGGCGTTGGTAAAATCAATAGTAAGACGCGATGGGCGCCTTGCATGGTTGCCGACAGTTAAATTCGACTCCTGTAATAACTTGTGATCATCTGTTCATACTATGAATTGAAATCATTTACTGCGGTGTGTCAATTTGAAATTAGACGTAAATTATTAGTATTATTGCCATGTAAACAGTCTAGGGTATACCTATAACCAATGCCATCTGCTAGCTAAATATACCTTGTAATGTATGTATAGATAACTTCATAACTCGTAGGCCATCTACTGCTTGTACCACAGACTGTATTTACTCCTATACAGAGTGGACTAATTAATTACTCCCTGTACACGTGGATACAATGTGACTTGACATTTGATGATCTTACCCTCCCCCCAGGTATATCGGATTTTGAATGAACCTTTCCAACGGTCCACGATATCATTTTGAATACCGTTTGTGCGTGCGCGAAATTTACGATCAGCGAATTATAGAGAGATGACATTTGCGATAAGGGGCGTACGATTTTGGTAGGCCTGTCATAGTTACTTCATCACATTGTGCAGGACTGTTTTAAAGAAAATTTTTGAACTGCACATTGCACAACCCCCTTCTTTCCATTCCCATCCTCCATGGTATACTTCCAATCGTCGGACAATGAACTGTTTTGCTTGTTTTAACTGTACAGAAGTGCTTTAACAACTGCACAAATCCATTTAGAACTGCACATTTTGTGTACAACTGCACGTTAAAAAAGCCCTGTGACATTGTGTACATTCTTCCGTCCCTGCAGTCAATTGACTTCTGATTACAGCCCGCATGCATGCATGATAATTGGTATTATAATAGTCTACAGTTAAGTCTAGAGCGAGCGGTAGTTCCCAAACTTCTCTGGATCGCGACCCGAGCACTTGTAAACAATCTCGCGTTGCCGTATAGCGAACCACTGAATAAAATGGAACATCACGTGCACTAAAATTTGCTTTGTAAATCGGCATGGAAATAATTATATGCTGATGAATGGACACAATTTAAGATTTGCCATGGCATGCACCTTTTATACGACAGCTAGTCATAGTAGGCTACAATCATAGCAGGGCTTTTTAACGTGCAGTTGATCACAAATGTGCAGTTCTAAATGGATTTGTGCAGTCGTAGAAGCACTTCTGTGCAGTTAAAAGTAGCAAAAATGGTCATTGTCCTCCGATTGGAAGTAATTTTCCATGGATGATGGTAAGGAAAAGAAGGGGTTGTGCAGTTCTAAAAATTCCTTTAAAACAGCCACGCTCCGCTTCCTGTTTATAACATGGTTTTCAGAATTTACGAATAAACGACGGGAAAATAAATAAATAAAAAACCATTTTGGTTCTATTTCCGCATCCTCTTCCATTTCCTCTACCTGTAGGCTATTCTATTTCCTGTTCCTTTTCGATGTACTTTTCTTCTTCTATTTACATAATTTCCTCTTCCTCTTCTGTTTCGTCTTTCCCCGAAAAACTACGGCGACCCACTTGACAGTGCTTCGCGACCCACTTTTGCTGTCGACCCACACTCCCCCCACGGTTTGGGAAACGCTTGTCAAGAGGCCTGGATTATGTTGGGTAAACCCGCTGGATTTCCCCTTTTTCTCGAGAGCCGCTCGAGACGCCCATGCAGTGTGTCCCATGCATTCGCAATCTCACAAGCGTCTCAAGTCTGGTTTTGTTTCGACGTCTCTTTATTAATCTTCACTGCATGGTTGGGGTCGGAAACGCAAATGACAAGTTGTTTTCTGGAAGTGGCGCTATATAAATGTCAGATAACATTACAATTGCGGTAAAGGCCTAGTTAACAATGCGGAAGCCTTTAGTTTCGATGTTTAAAAAAATACATTCATACTTTAAAATTTAATGCACGATTTAAACAGAAAAAGATTACACTGAACTTATATCGCATATAACTATAGATAAGCATCGTTTCAATTAAAATTATTTTTAGAAATAATTATGTGCAGCTATTCTACCGAATCAACGGTTTGATAAATTACCACCCACGCCTACTTTGTCAGACGTATTTATAATACAGTCTATAGATAAAATCTATAGGTTCGTTTCATACTTGTTTGTCTGTGCAAATTATTGAACCACTCCGTCTGTCAATTCGTCACTGCATGCAAACGTATCTCGATCAGTTTTCTGTTCAACCATTTCAATTAAGACTCCGTTAATTTCTATTCCTCTCCGATAGCAAACGCATACACTCATGTAGCCTACTCAAATCAGATTCAGACAAGCACTTGTAGGCGCGTGCCGCATAATTATATAATTATATTGTGTGTACACTGTGTAATAACCCAAGCAACACGATAATCATTGGTCACTCAAGATTGTGCGAATCGAAAGTGTGGCGCAGGTCACCAATGCACCAGTTTTTTCGGGACCTTTGATGCGTAATAACCCAAGCAACACGATACTCATTGGTTCACTCAAGATTGTGCGAATCGAAAGTGTGGCGAAGGTCACCAATGCACCAGTTTTTTCAGGATCTTTGAGTCACTCTGCAGCGCCGTAAAGTGATACTACAATTATTATTATCATAAGTGGGAGATCAAGTAGAGTTGACAGAATAGGAAGAGGAAGAGGTTACGATATGCATGCATGTGGGACCTGGAACTTAATAGATATAATTTATATCTATTATCGGCCTATTCACGATTTGAATCAACGATGTCATCTTTGATTGATAGCGAATAATATTGACGATGAAGACTAATTATAATACCTGGCATGCACATGAAGGAAATGATAAGGATGCCGCCAACGCACAAGAAATCGTAGGCTAGTCATGATTGACAGGTGCCTGTCAATGTATGAGGAATTGGTTATATGATTGATAGGTGGTTGCTAATGTATGAAAAATTGTAGTTATAATTATTATTGATAGGATGATGTCATTGTATGAGGAATTGGCGATATGATTGACAGGTGGTTGCTAATGTATGAGAAATTGCAGTAATAATTATTATTGATAGGTTGCAGTCAATGTGTGAGGAATTGGCGATATGATTGATAGGTGGTTGCTAATGTATGAGAAATTGTAGTAATAATTATTAATGATAGATGGCTGTCAATGTATGAGAAATTGGCGATATGATTGATAGGTGGTTACTAATGTATGAGAAATTGTAGTAATAATTATTAATGATAGATGGCTGTCAATGTATGAGAAATTGGCGATATGATTGATAGGTGGTTACTAATGTATGAGAAATTGTAGTAATAATTATTAATGATAGATGGCTGTCAATGTATGAGAAATTGGCGATATGATTGATAGGTGGTTACTAATGTATGAGAAATTGTAGTAATAATTATCATTGATATAGGTGCTGCTAATGTATGAGGAATTGTATTAGTTATTGACACGTGGTTATTATGGATGGAAGGTCGGATAAATGAATGAATGATTACTGAATGGATGGTATCCATCCGTCCATCTATTTAACTACACCGTGAGGCATAAAAAACAAAGCCACTAGAAAAATTGTTAAAATTTTAACAATTTTCAAGCAATGTCAATGAAATTCAGAAAAAATATAGCTAAATAGCAGGCAATGTAAACACATTTACAGTTTTAACTCTAACTGTCCATGTTTAGCTTCTACGCATGCGCGAAGTCGCTTGCGCCATTCACGCACCGCCTAGTCAATAAATTCGATGTTCAAGATCGTTACAATGACTTCAAGCTTTCACGTTTCGCTTACGAAGATCTTCAGCATCACGGACCGTCATTGTGTACACCATTACCTGCATGCGTCCCCATATTTTATAATCAACAGGATTCAGATCTGAGCTGTTAGGAGACCATAGTGCAGGAGTTATGAAGTCAGAACTTTCATTCTTCAGAAGTGCAACCGTTTCTCGTGCACCACCTTGCTGGAAATTAATGTAAAATTCAGAGTTCTCGAATTTCAGGTAGAAGGCCTTCCATGAGTAAAACATCTCTGTAGTGTTGGCCGTTGATTTTTACCCTGGTTTAATAAAGTGAATTGACGTGCGCCCCAGAGAAAAAACATCGACTGGGATTTGCTAAACGTCGGACGTGTGCGTAAAAGGCGGTTGGCTGCAATATCTCTCTTTCCAGCAATATGGCCCCTTAACAGCGCAAATCTAAATACCGACGATTATAAAATATGGGGATGCATGCAAGAAATGGTGACGGTGTACAAAACAAAGGTTCGTGATGTTGATGATCTCCGTAAGCGAAACGTGAAAGCTTGGAACGATCTTGACCAGCGAAATATTGACTCGGCGGTGCGTGAATTGCGCAAGCGACTTCGCGCATGCGTAGAAGCTAAACACGGACAGTTAGAGTAAAAACTGTAAATGTGTTTACATTGCCTGCTATTTGGCTATAAATTTCCTGAATTTCATTGACATTGTTTGAATATTGCTAAAATTATAACAATTTTTCTAGTGGTTTTGTTTTTTATGCCTCACGGTGTATATTTATTTGGATAAGCATGCATTATACGTGTGCATCATTGTGCATCTTGTACATGTAAGCTTACAAGCGATCGAGTGAAAAAGTTCAAATTCACACGTTTTTTGTTTTATTGAGTGATGTAGGTCGCTTATTAGAACGGTATGTCAAAGTATTGACTGACTGAAAGACATTCAATCGACTGCATGGTTATTGGTGGTTATTACCACCCACCGTGAATCTCTGATCGGTCGGACGTTCTAAGAAAGTCTCTAGAAACCACTTAGCAGCCTGCAGCGCCGGTCGAGACTTTCTTTCATGTGTCTAAATAGTTATACACGTCGTACAGGCGTATGTGTAATACATGTATATACATAATTGCTGTTCGTTGTAGTATAATTATAGATAATTGTGTCTATGAATATGCATGAGTTAGCATGATAGCATCCAAAGGTTTTGTTTTGACATTAAATTCCTGTTTGATATATAAAGTGCTACATTTGCAAGTGAAAGTGTAAACACGGAGGAAGTTGAAAGAGAAAGTTGCAAGAGAAGAAGAAGAAAAGAGAAGAAAGGAGGGGTGATGTGCGGGAGCCCCGGGGGGGAGGAGGAAAGAGAAAGGAGTGAGGAGGACGGAAGAGAATGAAGAAGGAAGGAGTGAGGAGCAAGGAGGAGGATCATAGAGGAGGAAGTATAGGTAGTAGGCTATAGGAAGTAGCGAAGAGGAAGAAGGAAGGATGAGGAGGGAAAGATAAAGAGGAAGGAGGAAGTAAGGAGGAGGAGGATGAGGAGGAGGAGGGTGGAGGAAGGAGGAAGTAGGGAGGAGGAAGGAAACAGTAGGGAGGAGTAAGGAGGAAGAAGGAAGGATGAGGAGGGAAAGATAAAGAGGAAGGAGGAAGTAAGAAGGAGGACGAGGAGGAGGAGGAAGGTGGAGGAAGTAGGGAGGAGGAAGGAAAAAGTATGGAGGAGGAAGGAGAAAGAAGGAAGGATGAGGGAGAAACAGAAAGAGGAAGGAGGAAGTAAGGAGGAGGAGGAGGAGGAAGATGGAGAAAGGAGGAAGTAGGTATACAGAAGAAAGGAGAGAGGAATAAGGAATTCGTTTACTTCATTGATCGACGATCATCGTACCATGACACGGTCGTCTCCAACTCCTCTCGCTGATCTCTCATGTATATATATATATATATATATTTATATATAAAATTATATATACGGTAAGTATACATTTGTATATACACACATATATTATATTATATATATATATATATAATCTGCAGGTCAACAAATGGATTCTATATATGGCTTAAAAACTGGATGTGGGCGGGGCACAATCGAAACATCCTCTGTCTCTTCCGCTTCCTCTTCCTCTTCTATTTCCTCTTTTCTTTTCTCTTCTAATTCTTTCCTATTTCCTATTGCTCTTCTATTTCCTCTGTTCTTTTCTCTTCTAATTCTTTCCTATTTCCTATTGCTCTTCTATTTCCTCTTTTCTTTTCTCTTCTAATTCTTTCCTATTTCCTATTGCTCTTCTATTTCCTCTTCCTATTTTTCGACTTATTTGATTCATCTATATTTCATCATCATCATCGTCATCGTCGTCGTCGTCATCATCATCGTCATCGTCATCGTCATCGTCATCGTCATCGTCATCGTCGTCGTCGTCGTCGTCGTCGTCGTCATCATCATCATCATCATCATCGTCATCAACAACATTATCATCATCATCATCTTCGTCATCATCATCATCATCTTCGTCATCGTCATCGGAATGACTGAAAGACACTAACAAGTTATAAGTTCACGCCTGAATGGCAGTGACAGGTGTTTACCATGGTTGTAGGACAAAACCCCCCCTGGACAAAAACCCCCCCGGACAAAAACCCCCCGGACAAAAACCCCCCGGACAGAAACCCCCCCCCCCAGGGTAGGACATAACCCCCCTGGTAGAATATATTGCACATAAGTTGTCGTACTATAAAACGGTGTCCTAAGTACGCAAGTTGGATTGATGAAAAGAATTCTCGCTCTATAAATAGAAGCCGGATTGATACAAATAAAGTTTACTTAAATAGAAGCTGGATTGATGAAAATGTTCTTGCCTAAATAGAAGCTGGATTGATGAAAATACTCTTTCTCAAATAGAAGCTGGATTGATTAAAATACTCATTTTTAAATGGAAGCTGGATTGATGAAAATACTCCTTCTTAAATGGAAGCTGGATTGATGACAACGATTCATGCTGTCCTAGATTACACCAACAGGTACTAGCTTCATATCGAAGTGACTGAATGACACTAACAAGTTATAAGTTCACGCCTGAATGACAGCGACAGGTGTTTACCCGTACGACACTAATTAGTTGACACAGCACGGGAACTCGATAATTAGCCTAAGTTTAAACAAATTGTAGGCCTACCTGCACTTTGCCAGCAAAGGGGGGGGGAATTGTCCGGGGGGGTTAATATCCTAGGCTAAATCAGGGGGGTTTCTGTCCTGGGGGGTTTTTGTCCGGGGGGGTTTTTGTCCGGGGGGTTTTTGTCCAGGGGGGGTTTTGTCCGGTCACCGTTTACCATATGTATGTAAGTCAGTAAGTATGTAGGCCCTACACACGCAAATATCCTCACTTCATTAATTCGCTGGAAGAAATTAGTGTTTTAATTAACGAACCTTTTAAAAATAAGCGACGACCACAATCACCACCACCACCACCACCACCACCACCACCACCACCACCACCACCACCACCACCACCACCACCACCACCACCACCATCACCACCACCACCACCACCACCCCACGACCATCACCACCACGACCACCACCACCACCACCACTACTATAGTATACCCTATACCACCAAATTATCTGCGTTTAAAATTGAAACAATGGAGCAGCGCTTTGATTGCGAGAATTACTTCGCAGGTGTATGCTAATCAGCCATCAATGACCTGCCTGGACTTCAAGCGAGACCGCTAATTAGTATTCCGCCGACCAGGCTCATCAATATTCATGTGAATTAATCCGCTCAAAATGGCGTCCATCCACCGTGCATTGTTATTGTTTTCTGGTCGCAGCGAAGATGATATTCAAAGAAATCGGCGGCAGGGTCTGGCCGAGAGAGTTTCCTAAACGGTCACACGATACTGTGCGCGGTCCCACTCGCAGGTAGCCGCGCGATAATATATCTAAGCCAGCAGGAACGAATCGGGCCAGACAATTATTATACGATACTCACAGATATCTAGAGCTACACTGCAACAGCTAGGAAGACAGATACATTTAGGTACAGATACAAAGACGGTTACATGTATGCAGACTGACTGGCTAGTTTACTGACTTACTGACTGGTTGACGTACTTATACTGACTGATACTGACTGGCCTGACCGACTGAATGACTAACCTACATGTATAGTTGACTGGTTTGTTAACCAACTGACTTGTAAGTTCATAAGTAAGTATGTAAGTCAGTAAGTAAGTATGTAAGTCACTATGTAAGTCCATAAGTAAGCATGTAAGTCAGTAAGTAAGTAAGTATGCAAGTTAGTACGTAAGTATGTGAGCCGGTATGTAAGTATGTAAGTAAGTATGTAAGACAGTAAGTAGGTGTGTAAGTTAATAAGTCAGTTTGTAAGTCAGTAACTAAGTATGTAGGTCAGTCAGTAAGTATGTAAGTCAGTCAGTAAGTCTGTAAATAGGTATGTAAGTCAGTAAGTAGGTATATAAGTCAGTAAGTAGGTATGTAAGTCAGTAAGTAGGTATGTAAGTCAGTAAGTATGTAAGTCAGTGAGTGCAATATATCGGTTTAAAAGACAATATATTATTATTGGTCGTAGCGCGTGTCTGCAAAAACGCATAAGTTTACAAGTAGATCGTAAATCATCATCGAATCTTTTGTAGATGATTAACCCGATTACGAGCAAACTCGAAATTCTTTGTGAACATCATTCATATCAAACGAGCGCTGGACTTTGGCCTCGGTTCTGATTTGTTATGAAACAGACAGACAGACAGACAGACAGACAGACAGACAGACAGACAGACAGACAGACAGACAGACAGACAGACAGACAGACAGACAGACAGACAGACAGACAGACAGACAGACAGACAGACAGACAGACAGACAGACAGACAGACAGATAGACAGACAGACACACAGACACACAGACACACAGACACACAGACACACAGACAGACAGAAACACAGACAGAAACACAGACAGACACAGAAATACAGACACAGACAGACACGCAGACATGCAGACAGACACAGACAGACACACACGCTATCACACAGACATAAACAGGCAGACATATCGATACATCCATGCTGTCACAGCGTACTTCGCTTCTAGTGTGGCCAATGGGAAAAGCCTTGTTCTGTTCGTTGCAATGCGAGTTGCCGAGTTTTTGTTTGGTCGAGGAAGTGATTAGAGCCAAGGTGCGCAGGGTTGCCAGATTTCGGAAAAATCTTGTCGCGAGATTTCGAAAAAAGTCGCGAAAATCGCGAGATCATCGAGCTTTTCTATTTCGGTCGCGAAAATTTCTTCTGACGACTAAAAAAAGAAAAAGTCGTCAAAATTTCTGACGACCGTTTTTTAGTATTTCGATCGAAATCTCGTGAAAAATCCCCCTTTTTTCGCTCCAAAAATAAAAAAGTCGCCCCAAAAAGTCGCCGTCGCGACCGCGAGGCAATTCAAAAGTAGCCCAAAAAAGCGCGAGTCGCGAGGACGAAATTTTCAGTCGCGAGCGATTTCAAAAGTCGCCCAATTCGCGCTTTTCGCGACGACCTGGCAACCCTGAAGGTGCGGTCGGGTGGGGGGCACCATCCAGGAGGGTGGTGGTGGTGGGGGGGATGGATGGATGGAACGACATCCTTCTCTCGCTCTGTTGATCTGATGGGCTGTGAATTCTGCTGCTGCTGCTGCTGCTGCTGCTGCTGCTGCTGCTGCTGCTGCTGCTGCTGCCTCTTCTGTTGCACTTGCCAGATGATGTTGTCCATACAAACTGCGGTCCGCAAGCATTTCCGCTAACTCTCTCTTTCTCTCTCGTTCACTGTGGCCGCGCATTCTTCTTCTCCTTCTTCCTCCTCCTCCTCCTCATCCTATTCTTCTTCTTATTCTTTTTCCTCCTCCTCCTCCTCCTCCTCCTCCTCCTCCTCCTCCTCCTTCTTCTCCTATTCTTCTTCCTCCTCCTCCTATTCTTCTTCTTATTCTTCTTCCTCCTCCTCCTCCTCCTCCTCCTCCTCCTCCTCCTCCTCTTCTTCTTCCTCCTCCTCCGCCTCCTCTTATTCTTCATCTTCTTCTTCTTCTTCTTCCTCCTCCTCCTCCTCCTCCTCCTCCTCCTCCTCCTCCTCCTCCTCTTCCTCCTCTTCTTAACCCTCTGTAAGCCACTCCACAGTCGAAATCCGTCGGCTAAGCCTTCGATTCGTCTGATCGCTATTGCTTGCCGATCCTCTTCCTCCTCCTCCTCCTCCTCATCCTCCTCCTCGTGTGTACCCTAAACAATATAGCACTGCACCTCGTGACCCGCGCGAGATTTGACAGCGAGAACGAGACTTCGCAAGAAGCCGCAACTCGCGCTTCGCAGTCTCGACGCTGGTTTCCTGTGTAATTATATGGGATTTGTTTATATAACGCCGCATTTGTCTGCTTATACTCACCAGATGGCCATAGACAACAGCAGCAGCAGCAGCAGCAGCATCGACCCCCGATGCTCCTATACACGCGCGAATCGCGGATGAAATATAACCTATAGAGCCATTTCTTTCGCTTGCCGACACTATCGCCTGCTGGCGCAGCGAGAGAGCTTTTCGACCGTTCCAAACGCTCTGTGCAGCCATTTCAAAGACCTGAAATTTAAAAAGAGCGACCGTAAATCTATCGTCACCAGCGAAGATGCGCTGCAGAAAATACCGACGCTTGCGTATTTGCGCATTTTCCATTGAAGTATAAATATAGACGCCGCTCCGGCGAAGACGTCATGCGAAAGACAGCAATGCATGGGCGCCATTTTGCAATTCGACATTTGCTCTTAAAAGTCTTGCGAGTTACGCATATAGCATTTGCAGCATAGTGTTAAATCTTGTTTTGAAAAACATTCGACGAACGAAAATGTATACAGAGATTCAC
Organism: Lumbricus rubellus; assembly: GCA_945859605.1. NCBI lineage: Eukaryota > Metazoa > Annelida > Clitellata > Crassiclitellata > Lumbricidae > Lumbricus > Lumbricus rubellus. The sequence goes on along the minus strand of OX243817.1, from coordinate 27,242,050 downwards.
GCCAGCATAGATCTGTTTTGTAAGTGTCCATGCACTTGAGAGTCAACAAAGTGTAGGCCCCTATAATAGTTTAGCCTACATCTACAGGGTGCGCCAAAAAAAGACCCCCCCCTAAGAATTTTGACCAAAAGTAAGAATTTCCAAATGAAATTTTACAGGCTTATAGACTATTCATATTTACATATGATGGCCAGATTTCATCAAAATATTTTAGACACAACAAAAGTTATGCCACTTTTACGGAAGCCACCCACCGTTTTTTGACGTTTCAAAAACGAAACGCAATTTTTTGAAGGTTTTTTGCCAATATCTTGGCCAAAAATAAGAATATCGAAATTAAATTTCACAGTCTTATAGACAATTCATATCTACCCATGGTGGCCAGATTTCATCACAATATTTCACACAGAACAAAAGTTATGCCACTTTTAGTGAGACCACCCACCGTTTTTTGACGATTCAAAAACGAAACTCAACAAAAAGTGACTAAAACACGATTTTTTAAGTCTCATCTCAAATAACTGTTGTCAAATGAACTTGGTAGTGCTTCACAACTTGTGTTCAATGTGCCCAACACCAGTTCCAAAACTTCTTTTGAGTCTCTTTGCAAAGTTCTTGATGGACCTGTTGATTAAGCTGATAAATTCCTTATTTACCAATTTGATTGTAATCTTGCTAAGTGACTTCTCAGTGACGTGGAGCTACGCTGGCACCATGTTTCTGTTTTAAATAGAAATAATAATGATCCTCGGACAATGTTAAGGCTATTTGATAACAATTATTATTTGAGATGAAAAAAAATCGTGTTTTTGATACTTTTTTGTTGCGTTTCGCCTTTGAATCGTCAAAAAACGGTGGGTGGCCTCCCTAAAAGTGGTATAACTATTGTTCTGTTAAACATAGTTTGATGAAATTTGACCATCATGTGCAGATATGAATTGTCGTTATGCCTGTGAGATTTCATTTCGATATTCTTACTGTTGGCTAAGATATTGGCAAAAATAATTTGATTGGTTTTTTGTTACTTTTTGTTGCGTCGCGTTTTTGAATCGTCAAAAAACGGTGGGTGACCTCCCTAAAAGTGGCATAACTTTTGTTGTGTTTGAAATATTTTGATGAAACATGGCCATCATGTGTAAATATGAATTGTCTATAAGCCTGTAAAATTTCATTTGGAAATTCTTACTTTTGGTCAAGATATTGGCAAAATTCTTAGGGGGAGTCTTTTTTGGCGCACCCTGTACATTTCGGCTCTCTCATTTACCTCTCAAAGTTTTGATCATGGGCAACTGAAGTAGGCCTAATGCATACTTAAAATTATATATATATATAAACATGATATATATATATATACATAATTATATAGATTCTATGTATATGTAGGCATAATCTATTTATAAATGCCAATGGTCCACATGTTCAGAACAGTATTAATTTATTACTTTGCTCCTGATATAAGGACATTCATCAACGCAATGGTACACGCCTACCAACCCACATCCAGTGGCCCTTCAAATATTTCTGTGACGTATAAAGGCCTAAAATAAAACAGACTGAAGAAGTCAAAGACAGCGTTGCGGTATTTAGTCTGACCCTAAATGACAACCTTAATAATTACATAGTCGAGCTTCCAACGTCAACATTATTAGAGACCGTTACACGTATCAATGGAGTTAACCCCCCCCCCCACACACACACACCCCATACTCCCCACAGGAAGAACAATGATCCAGGGTGGCCACATGTAATTAAAAACTCATTTACTGACGGCGACATCAATGTACTAAATCAAATCAGACAATTAAGGTATGGTTCGAATTAGTATACAGGTGCTTGAAACAGTCTTTGCATGGACGATAGCATCGTAAACTTAATTAATATAGCATTCTGCACTTTGTTTCAATCTTTGTTTTAAATTGACACAAGGCACATATATATATATAACATATATGGGCTACATAGGTTGTATATTATATCAGTGGCGGATCCAGAACTCTTCCAAGGGGGGGGGGCCAAAATGTTAGACCTTGAGACAGAGGGAATAAATTTCGTCGTTGGTCGCCAAAAAAATTGATGATTTTTTTACTCATGGGTCTTTGGCTGAGGGAAAAAGTAGTTTTCATCCGCCAAAAAAGTTGATGACTTTTTTTCTTTTTTTTATTCATCGGTCTTTGGCGGAGGAAAAAAGTACATTTTCATCCGCCAAAAAGTTGGTTGATGACCTTTTTTCTTTTTGGAAAACCCAATGGGGGGGGGGGGCACGTCCCATGCAATTTTAAATGGGGGCCATGGCCGGATTGGCCCCCTGGATCCGCCCCTGTAATATATTATGTATATATATATATATATGGATGTGGGTTGGTAGGCATACCATTGCATGCGCGTGGGTGATTTTGTACAGGTGCTTGAAGCGGTCGTTGCATGGACGAAAGCATCGTAAACTTAATTAATATTATGTTCGATTAAACGCTAATAAACAACTGCAGTCGGTACTTTGTTTTAAAGTGACACAAAGCAAATTTATACACATTTACCGTAAGATTTAGTATATATGTGTGTATATACATGCATTATATATATATATATATGTGTGTGTGTGTGTGTGTGTGCGTGTGTGTGTGTGTGTGTGTGTGTGTGTGTGTGTGTGTGTGTGTGTGTGTGTGTGTGTGTGTGTGTGTGTGTGTGTGTGTGTGTGTGTGTGTGTGTGTGTGTGTGTGTGTGTGTGTGTGTGTGTGTGTGTGTGTGTGTGTGTGTGTGTGTGTGTGTGTGTGTGTGTGTGTGTGTGTGTGTGTGTGTGTGTGTGTGTGTGTGTGTGTAGACCTACATATTAAATCTTACGTAGCAGCTGACTTGTGTTATCAGACTGTGTGATGGAATGAATTGAAACAAATTAGCAATTTACACGGCGAGCGATTTACTTTAAGCGCTTTTCGCTTTCCGCTTTCATGTATGTGCTCTATTATAGATCCGAATAGATTACGAATGATTGCGGAGGGATATCAATGTCGCTTGAGCTTACATTCAGTCGTAAATCACTATCGATGGCCGGTCACTAACAAATATATATATAGAAGCACTGATGCAGGTATCGTTTGTATACAATCTCAGCTGGGTATTAAGGTAAAAATAATTCATTCTACTTCACGTGCATGCGCGCTTGAAACCGGGCGCTTATGTAGGTCGTCGTCGCCGCCGCCGCCGCCACCACCGCCACCACCACCACCACCATTTTCGTAGCGGTCATCATCGTTATCATCATCACCATCATCATCATCATCGTCGTAGTCATTGTCATCATCACCATCACTATCACCACCATCATAATCATCATCATCATAATCGTCATCATCATCATCGTCGTCGTCGTAGTCATCGTTGTCATCAACATCGTCATCATCATCATAATCATCATCATCATCATTATTGTCGTCGTCGTCGTCTTGACTGTTGTAAAATTGACCGTGGTCGTCATCATTCTCCTTATGGTCATTATCGTAGTCGTCAATATTACGGCATTCAAGCGTCACCATAATTGTTGGTATCATCATCATCATTATCATTATCATCATCATCATCATCATCACTATCGCAACAATCCATGGCATGATGATGATAGTATAAAACGTGTGAACTGTACACGAGTTGTTCTTTTCAATTGTTGTGAATGTATCTCGTAATTACACGTCAAAATATGATCGCCACCAGCAGCACTTATACGTCACCTACGCTATTAGGGAAATTAGGGTCACGCTTATGGAAGGCTGGACGCGACATTCGCATCAAATTCTACTACGGAAGGCCATCAAAGACATTACTTTTCTGCTGACGGTTTCGGGGCACTATATTATACACGGGAAAAAACGAACTTCACTTGGTCTGATGATCGTAGTTTTTTTCATTTGAAAGGTAGACCTATTATAGGTAAATCAAGGAATAATTAGCAAACATCTGATCATTGATATTTTGTTCTTTTGTTGTTTTCTTCCTTTAGGTTCTTCGTCTTTATTTCAATCGCCGCTCATCTGACTGACAGCCTCGTGAGTATATCCATCTTCTTCTTCCGTCTTCAATTAATTATTCATAATAGGGCCTATATATTGGCAAGAAATTTAGCTCTGAATGCATTAATAAATTATAAAATTTATATAAAATTAATATGTAGCCTACATGAATGAATGAAAGAATGAATGAACGCTTGAATGAATGGGTAAACGAATGAATAGGAGAGTTTACAGAATAGACGTGCATGTGTACATGTAAATAAGGTTTCGGTGCACGGGCATATTAATAATTATTATGTTATTGGATAGTGTAAATAGAGTAGTTTTTCCGGAGCGTCCTTGACTCCGTGTTTTCATATAATAGTTATTATATATATAAGGACGACTGGAGAAGGTTTTTGGCGCTCTCTCCATCGCATCCTCTTGCCTCCGTTCTATAGACTTCCTTCCTTTCGGCCACCTGTTGAGTGTTGAGGTGGAATCGGCTGAAACGAAAGATGGTGGTAAATGTTTTGGAAAAGAAATGAACTCAGATGATCTTAAGAAGGAAGCGCCGTGGACTATGGCAGAACGCGAGGGAGGAAGGAGGGGAGAGAGGAGGGATGGAGGAGGGAAGGATGGAGGGATGGAGAGAGGGAGGTGTAATGGAGCCAAGCGTAGGAATGCAGACGGGAGGAGGAAGGAGGAAAAAGTGGTGGCGAAGAACGTAAGGGAATTGGGATGACTGGAGGTCATGAGTCAGAGAGACAGAGACTGCATGGTAGAGATGGTGTGAGGAAAAAAGTAAATGGCAAGTGTTGAATGAACGGAACAAAGTATAGAATCTGGGTATACCATGGGGAGGAAGTATATTCTTTATCTCAGATTCCATGACATATATATAGTACCATATGTGTTATTCTTACCGCTTGTTTCTGCTACGGATTAAGATGCTTGATTATACGCGGACTAGTCTGAAAGCGTGTCGACTGATAATGTACATTGCGATAGCAACGTCATGGATTAAATTAGATTAGAGATTATTGGATTAGATTAGATTACATCGTGATTTGATTTTGAATTTGATTTCGTGATTAGGCTTTATATTAGATTTTAGTTTTGATTTTGAATTTGATTTTTTAATAATAGATTTTAGATTAAATGTTAGATCTTATTTTAGATTTTTTAAATTTTAGATCAGACTAGATTTTATTTTAGATTAGATCCTAGATTAGATTTTAGATTGGATCTTAGATTAGATTTTAGATCAGATTTCAGATAAGATTTTAGATCAGATTTTAGATTAGATTCTAGATTAAATTTTAGATTAGATTTTAGATTAGATTTTAGATTAGATTCTAGATTAAATTTTAGATTGGATTTCATATTGGATTTTAGATTTGATATTAAATTTGATTTTAGGTTTGATTTTTGATCAGACTTTATATTAGATTTTAGATTTGATTTTAGATTAGATTTTAGATTATATAGATTTTATTTTAGATTAGATTAGATCGGATCTGTGTGGATTTGATCAAAGGTTGAGCGATAAACACAGGAGAGAATATAAGAACAAACGAGAGATGGCGTATAACAAAACTATGTCTGGCATCTTAGTATAGGCCCTACAATTTTTTAAAAGAACTTTTTATAACTTCAAAGCCTGGCAAGCGTACACCATCATTCAGCGCATATAGCAACTGCGAGCAAAGGCAGAGAGCATCAATGAGTCCCTGTAGTTGCAGGAATGCCACCTAAACGTGGTGCTCCCTCATACCCCACTCCCCGCCACCCGATGGTACAAAGTAAGTCAGCATCAATAAGACTTTTCTTCTGTTGCATTTCTTCCTCCCACAACAACGACGACCAGCCTCACATTCCGACATCATCATCATCCGTAGCAACGACGACGACAACGACAACGAAGTCGGATCGCCGCAGCAGCAGCAGCAGCAGCAGCATCATCACAAGGACCGGAACCGGAACTGGATCATCCGGTTCGAACTTCTTCCACTTTGCCAACCTGACACGGATGAAGACGGACAAAGAAGTGGCGGCGAGACCCTACTCCTCCGTCGGGGCCGACGGTGCCCACCGCCACCGCCACGGCCACCACCGTCACCACCGACATGAGCCGAAGATCGTTCGCCAGTACGCACTTCTCAGTCGCTGCTCCAATAAGCACGTGCAAGTCAGGGGAACGCGCGTCGATTCCAAAGCCAGACGCAACGACACGTACGGTAGGCGATTGTTGCTACTAGCACTATTAGTCACTTCTTCTTCTATTAGATCACGTACCGGTGTAAAAGCCATTTCAACCGACCTATATGTGCAGTAATATAGAGAGGCTTAAAGTGTGGCTGCATGGACAGTCATGCAAAGTTTAATCTATAGATGTCTCTGGGGAAAGTTCCCCCCCCCCCAGCAATGGATTTCACCAGAAAAATTCGTGCTGCATACATGTAAATACGTACCACTTTACCCCCAGAAAATGTAAACTTGTAACAATTCCCCCACCCAAGAAAACCGGCAGGTATTGTTTACATGTATATAAATACTAAAAAACTGATACAATTTGAGACAGTGGTTCCCAACCGTTTTGACTTTAGGGCCACTTTTCCTGAGTATATGAGGACATGAGGGACACTTTTTCTTAGCTGAAGGGGCCACAGGGCTAAATTTAATTAATTAAAAGCATATAAAAAATTTATAATTGAATCAAAATAGAATGTTTCATGTTATTTATAGACGTCAAAATAAAATAATCTGTAATAGAAATTAGTTGTGGTTCTATCTTGTCCAAATTGTCAAATGTGTCAAATTTTTTGATAATTCTTTAAGAGATGAGGGCCATTTTTTTTGGCCTGGGGGTGACTTTTGGCCCGTGGGCCACGGGTTGGTATACCACTGATTTGTGAGATTGACTAAAAACTTTAAAAAATAAAAAAAGTAGTCAGCTTTTTGAAAGTAGAAAATGTCATGATTATTACGTACGGAAAATCGTGGCCGAAAGAGAAATATTTGCCAAAAAAAGAAACCAACACTAAATAATGGTCATCATGCAGTTTATAAAGTGCCGAAAATAGTATATTTTCCATTTTTCCTGAAATTTTGATCGAATGACTAAAGAAATGTCGTCAGAAAAATGGTCACCAGTTATAAAAGGCCAACATGCAGACTGACAAACATACTGACTGCCTAACTGACTGCCTGACAGCCTGCCTGCCTGCACGATTGCCTGTCTGACTGATTGCCTGTCTGACTGATTGCCTGACTGACTGACTGATTGGCTGGCTGCCTGATTGACTAACTGACTGACAGATTGACTGAATGACTGACTGACTGACTGACTGACTGACTGACTGACTGACTGGCTGGCTGACTGACGATTTGTCAGTATGTCTATCTGCCAGCCAGAAAATTTGTCAAACCATTAGCTGTATATACACGTGAGGCTATAATTATACGTTTGTTCTGCATTGCATACCAGTTTTTTTCTCTTGATACATCTGAATTTTTTTCCTGTTGACGAATGTCTTTCAGTCGACGGTATATACAAGCGCACTTGCTGTTGCGCTGCTTTGTTTTGTTTCCTCATTAATTCAATGGCTGCAGGGATGATGGTGCTAAAGACGGGTTTACACAGAGGACATGTATTGGGTGATTGCGGGGGTTTCAAGGTCGAATTCCTTTCTAAGGCAACTTTGTGTTTACACACGTGCATGTAGGGCATAGCTGTGCTGCAGTGGCATTCCTTTATCTCTTCTGCTCTGAGGTGTTGATCGATGCCAATCCTAAATCATCCTAATCGCTTGCCACTTGTAAATAATCACTTGCCTGAGTCGATACCAGCATGCATGCATGCAGTGCTAGGCAATCGCGTGTGTTATTGTTGTCGCCTAATCCTAATTACTAGAACTATTATATCTGTAGGCCCTACCCCACGTAAGATGAACATTGGCCGAAATAACTTCAGCCAATAATTATGTAGACCACGAAGGCTTTAACACTTCCAACGACCAAGTGTATAGGTCCTCGTTAAAGTGTCACGTTCAGATTGGACTACGCCACTGGTTGCACTTTGCCAGTGCCAGTCCCAAGCCTGGATAAAGGAGGAGGGCGACACTAATCATCTTTGAAATGGTGGTGTCGTTAAACAGCAACAAGCGTCAACAGATCTGAACATTGAAGGCAGTGACCAAGAAACCCAGAGGGTTCCATAAGACTCCAGATACCTCTTCAGTAATGCAATACGACGACCATGCATGGTATAATTATACACGAAGCTTTTGGATATAGCACATTATCCCTCTGGACATCCGTCTCCAGAACAAAAAACCTATAGACAAAGGCCCTGGAAAATCCCCGATTTTGCCTACAGAACATATTCCCCCGACATTAACCCCCCCCCACTCTGCAAGCAGCCTATATTTCTGCAGTTAAGTAATTTTGCCAGGGTGAGAATTGCCGATGAGTTGGGGGTTTCAACCTCTCTAGTCTTTCTTAGAGCCCTATATATAGTAAAGTGACTAAAGTCTACTTCTCACACCCCAATTCCAAGTACATGTAGATCATATATATATAGTCCAACACCCCAGTTATTTTTGAACAATTCTCACACGGTGACACGGAATAAAGTTTAATAATTAATGTCCAGTTTTCGTTGCTGTCTTGATGTTATACGGGCCACTGTCATTCAGGTGTTCACTGTCATTCAGGTGTGAACCTAAAACTTGTTAATGTCATTCCGTCATTCCGATATATAAAGCTATATAACTTGTTCGTGTTATTTAGGACTACTGTACAGTGAAGACTTGTTAATGTCATTCAAGTCTAAACTTATAGAGAGAGTCATTCCGTCATTCCGATATATAAAGCTATATAACTTGTTCGTGTTATTTAGGACTACTGTACAGTGAAGACTTGTTAATGTCATTCAAGTCTAAACTTATAGAGAGAGTCGTTAACGTCGTTCACATTCAAAATTGTACTTTTAATCAGCGAATGGAAATTGTCAGTCAGATTGACCGTGATAATTACGTAGCCTATATATAGGAAGACATGTAGCCTGCATGTATGAAATTTTGAAGTGAGAATACGTCTGATTTCAACAAATGATGAATGAATGAATGAATGATTGAAAGAATTATTGAATGAATGAATGAATGATTGAAAAAATTATTGAATGAATGAATGAATGATTGAAAGAATTATTGAATGAATGAATGATTGAAAAAAATATCGAATGAATGGATGGATGAACGAATGAAATAAATAAATTAATGAACTGAAGAATACGTATTGTATGTCACGATTGTCACGTATACATTAATTTTATTCTGCGAGTGTACATGTATGTGTCTTTTTCGTTGATATCTTCTAGCGCTACTTCGAGTGGAGACGGTTGGTTTTGGAAGTCAGCTGAGAATACAAGGCAATCGATCTCATCAATATCTCTGCTTCAATCCAAAAGGAAAACTAACAGTCAGAGTAAGAAAACTTCTCTACAACATCATAATAAATTATATGCTTTCTTTTCTCTATTCTCGATCACTTGTATAGGCTATTATAATTATAGGTCCATCTGTCTGGAATATTAGATCTATGTTCTCCCGTTTTAGATACGACTGTTACCTTTAGACCAGTGATTGAAATATAGTTCCTT